>FJOG01000072.1:83507-114247 GCA_900073065.1 Phialocephala subalpina
CTATACCCGCCGCCGTACTTTTCTCGTACGATAATTCATCTCAAGAATCAAAAGAACTTGATGCTTTTGATCAAATCGCATTATCGCTTCAGCAAATTACTCGGCCAGCAAGTAGAGACGAGTACGAGGACTATAATTTACAAGAGTCGTACGACCTTAAGAAAGTTGGAGCTCTTGAGTGGTGGTGCCGGAGTAACCAAAGACAACGTTGGCCTAAGCTTTCACTTATAGCTATTAATATTCTTTCTATTCCACCAATGAGCGATGAACCAAAAAGAATCTTTTCAGGAGCTCGTCGTACGGTCTCATGGGATAGGGGACAAATGGATCCAAAGACAATTGAAATAAAAGAATACTTAAAACATTAGAAAAAGAGTGGGATTTTGGATACTTTCTTTGAAAATAGTTAATTGCAATTCGTACGAAGCAATAAAAGCTGTAATATCTAATCATGTTCGTACGAAAGCCAATATATTTGCTTTTCTTCTTCCTTTTGTAGGCGTGCGTAAAAGGCGTCCAATTATACAAAAAATGCGGCGGGAAAAAGTAGTAATTATGCAATATTAATCCAAACAAGGCTAGCTTCGTACGACAGAGTTTCGTACGAAACGATAAAAACGGTGTAAACACTTTTAGCGCGAAAATAGTGGGGTTTTGCCTATATAAAAGCCTCTTTTTCCCCTCATTACTTCTTTTCTTTCCCTAGATCCTCTTGTACGCGCCACTTTTCCCCACGCTTCGTACGACTCTAATAACTCTACGCAGGTCTTCTCAAGCTTTTACTCTTGTTATCTATCTAATTAATTCAATTAACAAGTAAGTTTTCTTTTTGTGCGTATATCGCGAAGTTTTTTGGAGGTAAACAAACAACTAACGCGTACGCAGCATAATCTGGTACTATAGCCAATAACAATAACCAGTTCGTACGACTTTATCATCTTCTTACGATCGCTGACGCGCCTAAGATTGTCCTTTACGCCGCTCCCCCTCAAGCGCCTGGAGCTCTCGCCCCTCCTCCGCCTCCAAACAATGGCATATGGACGCTTGTGGTCGCCGGTCAGTAGTTGGCTTAAGGTGTACGATCCCTATCCTTCTCGTACGATCTATACTAATATCATATAGTGCTATAATGCTGCTCAGTGGGCTTACTTGGCTATGCCTAGTAACGACGTGCTAGTTAATGGCGCGCGCGTGACCGTGGCACAAGTTAAAACAAGTCGCCCGTCGTATATTAACGCGCTCCTCATCCAGAGAGCGGGGGTTGATATGAATCACGCTCCTTGCCGGGAATGCGTACGACTCGAACTCGACCGTACGGTCTTCCCCGAATACCGTCGTATCCCAGGGCAATTCGGTGGGTATTGTGGCAACTGCAAGTAGCCAAATCATAGTGCACGTTGCCGCTGGGGTGGACAAGGTAGTAGTAATAGTGGCAACAACAAGCGCAAGCCTAGTAGAGGACGAGGTGGAAGAAGTCCGAAAAGTCCTCGTACGCCCAAGAAACCCAAGGCTTTGCCCCCTGCTAGCGACGGCGAAGCTAAATCTTCGCAGTCTAATACTATTATTATAGCTTGAGTACGTATACCCTTTTTGTTTGAGTACTAACAAAGTTTCTTTCCCCCTTTGTGCAGTGTACGATACGATAAATCCCTAGTGGGGAAGTGTACACCTCCAGTGGAGCTTCGGACGATAGCTTCTCACCTCTGCGATAGTGTTCGAGACAAGTAGCTAAGTAGTGAAACTAGGAAGAAGCTTTTATTTTCCCGTACGATTATTTTTCTCTTTCGTACGATTATTAGATTTGTATAATAGGCTTTTTGTATATAGAATTCTTAAAATATAAACGTTGAAATAACCTCCCGCTTAATTCTACGTGATTATGATTTACTTTTGTATAAATACTTGCTCGTACGATATACTCAATTAATTGAATTTATTAAATATATTCGCAACTTTAAGAATAGTTTATAAACAAAAAACAATACAAAATGGAAAAGCTTTCGTCGTACGATGACTTTTTATTTATAGTGGGGTAATTTTAATGCGGGGCAGATTAATCAGAATCGATACTGGATCGATAAAATCGATTCCTAACGATTCTGGCATCGATTCTTATCGATACCGCTTATCGAGTATTAAAGCCAAGCTTGCCTATAGTTATCAGAACTTATATTGTCCCGAGAGAGCAACGATCCATACCTTGAGAGCTGTAGATTGTGCAGAGCCTTGTGATCTGTTCGCTGATGAGGCATACGCAGCCCCAAAGTTATCTCGAAATTTGCATCTGGCCCTGTTCTATGACAATCGATCGAAGACACCACCTAGTTTGATCTAGGAGCTCAAAAATTCTCGATATATCCTTGTGTATATTGTGTCCAACGAAAAGGGCACACTACAAACACCCGTATAATTGCCGTACAGTAGCCTCTCCAAAGCTGTACGTCTCGCACGCGGCCTTGTATGTCAAATTAAGAACCGTCTTAATAGGGGATAGTTTGGCAGTCAAGTTGAGGGATGGGTTTGCGGTTTCGTCCCGCTGTCGGAAAAAGGTGTTAAGATCTGAGGAAGTTATCGATTCGGCATAAGGCCGTAGAGTCGCAAGCTCCGGGTCGTCCAGCGCGTTTTTGAAGGCATCCAGAGCCAACTTGAGTCCCTTGATGACGTGTTGGTCTTGCGACATACTAACTGCCAAATTTGTCCTTATCCTTTAGCAGACCCGATTGCGGATGATGGATATGTCGATCAAGAGTCTTTCCGCCTCGATTGTGTTTGTTATGACTGCAGACCACCTTGCGGCACGCGGACGGTACTTCGACTGTACGTCTCTCACGGATGCTCAAGCTGCTCCATCTCCATGTCCTATTTCGCACAGCTTTGCTTTTGTGTGTTCTTTGGTCATCTTCCCATACAGGCCATGATGATCAAGAAAGAACTTGGTCAAAATTGGTGATGAAACTGACAGTTGGGTCGATAGCTTTCAGAAGGCACCTGTTGGATGAAAGATATAAATGAAAAGAATTTGGTATTGGCAGTCTTTCGAGATATCTGTCATCCGAATCCCTCAAAAGCGCACTTACTCGCCATAATTGTTGGAAATGCGGAGTGCTGCGCCGGGCTATGTCTTTCTCCTTCTGCCTCACCTGATGACAATGTTAATGTCATCCGCATCAAGCCATTGTTCCAGCAGTGGAACATGTTTGAAGCATGAGAAGAAACCAACCCTCTCAAAGGTTGTGGGTATAATAAAGTAGTCACGTGTAGCACTAGGCTGCACTAGTACTAGCGCGGGACGAGCCAGAGTTGGAGGATATAACTCTCCAACTCTACGCTCTACTTTTCCTAGAAGACAACCAATTTACAAGCATACTAAGACTGAGACTTTTACGTGCTTTTAACCTATTATATGTAATAAGTATCCTTAGTGATACTAATACTAATTAGTGGTTATTTACTTAATTACGAAGTAATTAAGATTATTTAGAAGAGGCTACTACAAAGGATCGCTATCTTTTGTAGAACGCGCTAAAAAAGGTTTAAATTGCGCCTTTAAATACTATCGGACTACAAGAAGTTTTACTTCCTACGGAAACGAGACTTTGGCGTTGCGCAAATTTCAAAGACTCGAATAAGCAATTAGCTGGGTTATTATATTTATTGCTTGACTCAAGTTTACATTTATCACGTAGAATAATTACGTCTACGGAAGACTCGATTAATCAACTAATTAAATTACTATACTTATTACTTGATCAAAGTACCGTTAAAAACTTTACGCTTTTTATTATTTAACTCGATTCGAATCGTAATCGCAATAATAACAATACTTCAACATATTAACTTTTTGACGAACTTTATCCTTCTTTTAATTAAATATAAAACGAACTTATTTATACGCCAAAATAATACTAGAATTAGACTTAGAATCAAAGTATAATTATAATAAAGTAAAATAGGGAAAGTATTTTAACCTTATAAAAAAGACTATTAATAAGAGATAAGCCAATAGATTTATCTTATTTATAATAGAGATTTATCGAAGAAAAAATTATATAAATAATATATTTTAAGAATATTTCCGAAAGGATTTCAAAGTATAAACACTAAATACGTTTTTATCGGTAAAAATTAAACTTATTAAAGATTTACGAGATTTCCTACGTTATAACGGAGTGTTTATTTCTACGGACGGACTATTAATTTCTAAAGAATTAAAGAAACTCATTTATAATAATAAATATTATAAGTAGATAAAAAAAGAAATCGAGGCCCAATTAAAGAGAGGAAAAAACAAATTCAACTTACAATATTATCTAAAATACGCTTTAAAGTACGCTTAAACTACACTAATTCAAACTATTTAAATTGCGCTATTTCCACAAATTATACTATTACTTCAAAGTAGGCTATTACTCTAAAATGCGTTATTTCCTTAAGACGCACTATTACCGTAAGATATACTATTATTTCCTTACGTATTTCCTTAAAATAATTAGAGGTCTTTTGATTTTAATATATTTTTTTACCTCGTATATTCTTAATTTACGAATTAACACCTTATTTACTCTCAATTTACGAACTAATATCTTAAGAATTAGTATTCTATTAATTAGTACCTTATAAACCCTTAATTTCCGAACTAATAATACTATTATTAATTATATGCGAATAATAATTTTAATAATAACTTTTACTTTCGATTACTCGATAATTATTAATAATTAAGTTAATAGTTAAACTAATAGCAAAATTAATTAAATGTATTTACTAAAGTAATCACGGATTTAATGAAAATTTATATCGATAATAATAAGAAATATAGTAGTAAATTATATAATATTATTAACGTCAAATTATAAGTTTTTCGCGATTATTATTTTAAAGTCGAATTTCCGAAAGAATAATATAGTAACGCGTTTTCGATTATATTTACTAATCGCGCAAATTCGTTTTATTATAATAAGATTACGAGATATAATTATAATTTCAAGATAATAATAAAGATTACGAAGATATACTTTAAAACGAAGGAAAACTAATAATTGTATATATCTTTATAGAGAGAAATTACGCTTCTACGAATCGTTATAATATACCCATCGAAGATTAAATTAAAGTATTTATAATTATTCTTTAATTAACTCCAAAAAGTTTAATGTAGTTTATCGAAAGAATATTAAATAGAATATAACCTACGAAACTAAGTTATTAGCGTTTATAAAAGGGTTAAAGAATATAGTCTCGTATTATATAAGCCCGTTAATACGTTCGAAGGTATATATATTAAATTACAATTAGTAATTAGTACGGTAATACGTTTATATAAAGTATTATAATATACTATGGACTCGACGCATTAATAAGAAGATAAGAACGAGTACAACGAGTATAATCAAAATTAGATTAATTACATATATAAAGGACGTAAATAAAAACAAAGTAAAAGAAGATATCGAAATAAAAAAAGTTCGCGAGGTGAATATCGCGAAAACTATAAATATTAAAAAGGGTTACGATAAAAGAAGTTTTATATTTGCGATAAAATAAGCTGCTAATCGATTAAATATACGATAGAAAAGCGATAATAAACTTATATAAAGTTCCGATAATACGTTTAATATATAGTAAACCGTGAAATTACGATAGTATTCTATTAGAGTTTCCTTGCTTAGTGCGAAAGTATAAAAGGTCTCTCGGAAAATAATAAATTATTAGAGATAAACTAATTACTATTGAGTATAAAAATCGAGAAAGAAGGCGAAAACTTCTTTACGGAACTTAAAGAAATCGATAGTATAAATACGGTGACTATTTTAAACGACTAATTAACGCGCTATATTATTACGGGAGAGGATATATTTAATAATCTATTATTATAATAAATTAAAGAGTATTTAGCGTTTACTTTCGAAGACCGATATTTATCCAGAGTTTTCTAGGGCATTATACCAAACAACGGAGCTGCCGGAATATTAATTGCGAGCTAATCATAGTTTTTGGCGCTATAGAAACTAAATACTCGTATTAAATTAAATATGTTTACAGTTAAAGCTCATAAGATTCGCTTTAGAAAAGGGATTACCTTATTATAAAGAATTATCCGAGTTACTACTCTACTAGGAATTATCGTATTTCACGTTATCCTAATAAATACACCCTTTTTATTTTGTATTTAAAATATAAACGCTATAAATATTAAACTCGATAACTTCGAAAACGTTTTAATTTAAAGATATAAAATTATTCCGATTATACGCAAATAAAACCACTTATAAATATTATTATATTAATAGGAGCAAAGTTTAATTTAGAGCCACTTTACTAAGATCGAATTACGCTAATTATATCGGCGTTTTAGCTATTTATCAATTAAACGCTTATTAAGAGTTCTTTAGCGAGTTAATTATAACGTAAATACTAAGTATATTTAGTATTTCATAAAGTATTATTATTATTACTAAATATATAAATAATTACTTAGCAAATTTAAATTTACTCTATAAAACGATTACGAATTTAATTACTCGATTATTATTAACGTTTTATACTTAAATAATCGATTAGTTTTATAAGTAATCAATTCGTTTATAGCTTTTCAAACTATTAAATTTTTGAAAGATATATTTGCGAAAAACGCGTAAAATACTCTCCGCGTATATTAAATTAATACGTATCAAAGATTACTTAATTATATTGTGCACGACGCTAAAAAGAACTTCTCGTTTATAGAGTTTCGATAATACGCGAAATTAATAGTAATTCAAATCAAAGAAATACCCGTTAAAACTTATAATAGTATAAGAAAAATGGAAAGATATTACGCGCTATTACGATAAGCTTATAAGATTATTCGAAACGAGTTATTTAGCGAGTAAATTGATAAGGAAATCGTTCCATAAATAGCAATTAAAACTATTAACGACTCCGTTAAACCTAATAGTATCGTATTTACGCTATTAGTCTTTGGAGCGTATCCTCGGATAATTAGTAAAAACGCGCTATTACTATTAATTATTAAAAGAGTTGAAGCAATTCGAGTAACTACGAAAAAAATGCGTCATTTTCATATTGAACGACAAGTTATCGACGCGCTCGCTCTACGAAACGGTCCAAACACTAAGCCTACGCTAGATTTACTAATCCTATCGAACGTACGCGTTTAACGTGAGAAAAGTAGGTGAAAAGGACTATATAAGCTACTAGTAACTAGCGGCGAGATATACACGGTCGATATACCCTACGGACCGACAAACTTCCGATCTACGATTATTAAGCCGTATTACTAAGAATATAAGTAGAACGATAACAAGGAGATCTTTGAATTTTCCTCGCCGAAACAAATAAAAAAGAAAAAGCTACTAATTGAGCACTGCGGCAAAAAACGATTAAAAAGGTCGCGCAATAAGAGAAATATACTTAATAAAGAAATGCGTCGAAGTAATCGCCAAAACTTTACAGAAAATAGCGATAACGAGGACTTCGACGACGTATTTATTACTATTATCGGAGGAAATAATATTTTTATAACTTTTATAACAAATAAAAAGAAAACTAATATAGAGCTCTCGTTAAAATTACGGAACGAAAATAAAATCACTACTCTCAGAGTATCGTTCAAAGCTTCGCAAAAGTAGGAAATAAACGGATTAATTATTAGAGGAGTTTTTAATCTCATCGAATTCGATCTCGCTAAATACGCTAATATTCGGATTTTTAACTCAAAATTAGTTAACGAGATTAAAAGTAAAACTACTAATAACTTTTACGAGAAATCTAAACTAATTATTTAAAGATATAACGACGAAAGAAAAAAAGTAATTTTCACGCAATTTCTAATAATCCAAAGAGTTAATTAACGAATTATTATAGCGCTAATACCAACTTTAATTTAATTTCTCGATAAAGAGATTAAAATATAACTTCGCGATATTACTTAAATTTATACGTAATCTACGATAAATATTTAACGATTTATATTAGCGCGACTTCTAAAAAAGATTCGTAACTTATATTTACTAAGTACGATTATAGTAATCTTAAAGCCGTTATATAGCCTTATCGAGACTAAAATTCACGCAATTTCTAATAATCCAAAGAGTTAATTAACGAATTATTATAGCGCTAATACCAACTTTAATTTAATTTCTCGATAAAGAGATTAAAATATAACTTCGCGATATTACTTAAATTTATACGTAATCTACGATAAATATTTAACGATTTATATTAGCGCGACTTCTAAAAAAGATTCGTAACTTATATTTACTAAGTACGATTATAGTAATCTTAAAGCCGTTATATAGCCTTATCGAGACTAAAATTATATTTTAATTAAGTACGGAAATATAATCGAATTATAGTAAAAAGAGTAAAGTAAAAAGATTAAATTAGTCGATATTAAATCTACGAACTTTTAAAACGAGTATTAAAAGTAACGTACTCGAAGAGTTTATATCGCTATAATTTGTTAATTAGAAATTATATTCGATTTGTTTATTGTTACGCAATACCAAAATCCAACTAAGGAAGAAGTCATCGCGTTAAATAAAAGATTAGAGTAATAAATTAAGAATTTCGATCGAGGACTTAAGTATATCGCATTAAATTTATTTATAGTAAAATTTTTCGTTTTTATTAATAGATCGTTCGCAAATAATAAAGATTTTAACTTTTAAATTAAATATAAAATTATTCTCGCGAACGAAAACTAATTAAATAATAAAGAGTTCGAAATCAAAAGAAACTTTATTTATTATAATTCGATTAAAAATAAAAAAGTTATTAAAAGCGTATTAACTTTAGAGATATATAGTATAATAAAAGGAGTTAATATAGTAATTACAATTAGAATTACTATTAATATGATTATAAAGCAATTTAATCTCTCGAAAATCACGATAATCGTTTGCACGGACTTTTACTCGTTATACGAGTACTTAATTAAATTGGGAACAATAAAAGAAAAGTGCTTTATAATCGATATTATAGCTTTTCGCTAATCGTATAAGCGTAAAGAGTTACAAGAGATTCGATAGATTAATAGTTAAAATAACTCGGCTAATGCGATAACGAAATCTACTCCTAATAAAACTCTCGAGAAGTTTTTAGATACTAATTACTTTAAGGTACAAATAGAAAAATAAGTAAAGAAAAGAGAATAACGCGGTAAAAAGTAATAGAGAATAAAAGTAGAAAAATGATTTTTGCGTTATATTTTTGATGTTTTTAAGCGATATTATTATTTGATCGATTAGGCTAAAAATAGGGGAAATCCCCTTATTTTAACTTGATATTTAAAGCACGAAACCGGAATATTAGCGAGTCTTACGTATTAACGGCATATAATAAGAGAGGAAGATAAACGCGATAGTCTAATGAGATTAGTTACATTGGGAGGCTTCTTTCTATAAAGAAAGAACTACCAGTGTGGGTATAATAAAGTAGTCACGTGTAGCACTAGGCTGCACTAGTACTAGCGCGGGACGAGCCAGAGTTGGAGGATATAACTCTCTAATTTTACGCTCTACTTTTCCTGGAAGACAACCAATTTACAAGCATACTAAAACTGAGACTCTTACGTGCTTCTGGCTTATTACATGTAATAGGTATCCCTGGTGATACCAACAAAGGTCGAGTCCGAAGCTCTCTTCAGAATCAGTCCGTACATATGACGTAAATACCTAAGTTGGTAACCTATAATATCCGATTCCGATGACATTACTAGTCTAATGTATTCTGAAGCGCGAAGAAGTCGACTGCTGGTTTGGGCATCAAGCCTTTGTTCCGCCCACCCACTGAAGAGGCCTGAACCATCCATTTGCAAAGGGAGTAGGGCAACCTTAGGAGTGACTCCATTACTTTTATTGTCTTGGAAGCTCTGCGACTGGTCGTCGAGTTCTCCTACAAGATAAGTGTCGAAGTCTTCCGATTCTCTCAAACGTCTGAGCGCTCGAGGGCATTCTTCGTCTTCCATGAAGCCCACAGGTGCCTCCAAAAGACGGCCCTTCACACTCATCCATCCTGCAATCAATGGTCCAAAGGCATCATCATCTCTGATCGGATGCATGACGACCTCGATGGGTGACACGAGAGGGATATTGTTACTTGTGCCATAAACAAACTTGAGACCGCCATCCATCGAAGCCCAATTCCAAGATGGTGCTCTCCATACATCCGAACTTCGGCGACCTGATGAGACTGACCAGCACAGTTGGGCAACCAGAAAAGATGGAGAATACACTTGCATCATGCCTCCGCCATATTTCATCCCTGTTGACTCGACAAAGCGCTCTGCAACTCCCCCAATTGCTCGGAGCTTGTCTTTTTCTGGAAATGTGATGGCGAGCGCAGTATAAGATTCCAAAATATTGAGCCATACATCCAGGCGCGAATGCGTACCATCAGAAGCCGAAAATGGGGGCAAGGGGGGTCGGCGGTACCGACCTTCGCTTGGAACGCCGTCAGGGCAACTTTCTGAAGCTATCGGCACTTCCTGGCATTCCCAGTATACTTGATCGTGTGCGAAGTGCAACATTCTCCGGCACAGTAAGCGCTCTTGATAGATCCATCCCCGTGAGAACAAAGGATTACGTTCAAAATTGCTGTCTTGGATCTCCGTGTAGGTGTCCCAGCCCCAATCTCCTTGAACAACCGAATAGACTCGGTATAGAGCTCGTGCGGGTGTTGAGGAAGGTTGCCATATTATGATACAAGGCGTCAATAACTTCGTGTTCTGAAGACGTGAAGGGGATAGAAAACATCCTTCGGTGGGGTTTCTTGCATGAGTAGCACCGATATTGATGTAGCTATTGGTGTAAACAAGTTTCATCTTTACCGCTTCTCGCTGCCAATCTGCCTTTGCTTCAGGACTTTCACCCTGCAGGATACAGAAGCAATCGATCCATATATATTGCAGTCCTAGACGACGAACAGTGAGAATAATATCTTGAAAAGACTGTGGAAGCTCGGTAACTAGAAGTCCGGCTCGAAATATTGCTTGATTTTCGGCATTCAGCACAGTGAATGGCTTTCGACCCCAGCAATAGCTCATTGTTGCATATGGACTTGTGGGTCTCTCCTTGTCGCAGTCTATGAGGCGGATCATTTCCCCGGAGACATCTAGCAAGCGCGAAGGGTAGTTGGCAGGGATAACTCGATTTGGGCAGTCTTTGTGCGACTCGGTGCAGTTCTGTAGCCATTTCTTCGCGAGTTCAGTAACACTATCATGTCCCATAGAGGTCTGCCTTGTTGCTGCGAAGCCCAAGTCCAACAATCCATTTCGGTCTGATACCCCGAGGATGTCGAAAAGAATGTTGCGTCGGTTTGATTTAGGTCCACAATTTATGACGAGACGGATGACCCCATTTTGTGCGTAAAGGCCAAATACGATATTCAAGTCTTCAGATTCCTCTGATGTCCGAAGTACTCCGCCCTTATGATAGGGGATATCTTCGCAATTGACGATAGTGGTGCATATGTAGCATCGAGCATCTACAGATTTCTGCAAGGTGCTCCAGGATCGATGGAGGATTTTGTGACCAGCCTCATCTCGTGGACCTGAGCCAAACACCACCACAGGCTCATGGTCAAATATCGAGAGGCAGCTGCCGCAAAGATTTGATCCATAGCCGGGCAACCTTGCTGATCCGGGCATGATTCAGAGAGTTGATCAGGCGTGATGATGCCGTTGCCAGATACCTGCGTGTTTGACATAAGAATCTCGGTTGCCTGAAGTCATGCAAGCCACATCAAAGGCTGCATTCATTAGTGCACATGACACATCGGAATTGGGCCTGTAGCCAATCAGAAAAAGAATACCAAAACACTATAACATCAAAAGCTGACAAAAATGCGAAATAAGATCAGTTATCCACGTTGGAGCGATCGAATTGGTCAATTTCATCTGGACAGGGGACTTCAACAATCTTGATGCTGTTCCTCGCCTCAATGGCGTACTTGAACATCCCATAAGCGTGTGTAGTATACATCATTGCTTCTCCAAGGTCGCAGATACTGAATGGAAGAAGTCGAGCAGGGGAGTTGCGCCGTTTATAGGAAGAAGACGGGAAGGCAGAATTGGTTCACTCGGCTAGAAGTTGGAGTTGATGAACTTGGCAATGGCTGATGATAGAGCCGGTGAACCATCTGTTGCCCCATAATCGGCTCTAATCCTCGGGGTCCAAACCGAGAAATCATGGTGTTACTGAAATCTGAGGGCCATATTACTCTGCCTATGGTAAAAGACTTTTGCAGGATGTTATGGATGTCATGGGTCACCACGTCGATGGTCTCAAATTTGTTGGTGGCTCGTTTTCACCGATGACTGAGTAGTCGTTGAGAGAGCTGATTGATATGTTCTGGGCGAAGTTCTGAGAAGATATTAACAACATGAGTATATCATATGCGTCCTCGCGATATCCCAGATAAATAGTTGAAGCTACTGATTGTTAGAAAGTGGGGTCTCTCCTTGTTCGAATAGAGGGGGCTTTGACTACAATAAGTCTCGAGCCATCCTAACAAGTACTTGAAAATACATCCGCAAGCGAACACAAAGAGCCCAAAGAAACACAGCTGGTAAGTCTGGTTGATGTTGAGTAAGTGCCAGATAAAGCTAATGTCGTTAGAAGAGTGGCGATGAAAATATTGAAGTAGAAGAAATCTTCTTTGGAGTCGCGAGGAGGAGAAGAGAGGGTTTTGTACGAGTTGGAAGGGGGGTTGAGCGAGGAGTTATTGTGAGTGAAAATATGAATGAGGGTATTTGAGGAGGAAGGTTGGGTTGTGGGTGTGAGTAGCGAGGGTAGGGAATGCAGCCTTAAGGATTAGCGGAGAGTTGCTTGAAGAGTTGGGCCCTCGAGGGAAAGCAGACTGAGTAATTGTCACAAGTAGCGAGCGAGAAAGAAGAATTGTCATCTATGTCAGCGAATTTTCTTCTAGTCTCAAGTATTAACCACGCCTTAATATGATGTGATATTTAAAACTCCCTCGCCGGAAGTTCGGCAACTTGATTGTCGAAGGCTTGTACACTAGTGATCTTTCCAACAAATTACAAATAAATAATCCGTGACTTACAGAGTGCATTGATTCCTCGGACAGCAAGAAGCAGACCGCGCAAAAGCCCACCGCTCAGTTTTACATACAAAACAGTTGATCCGGGTGCTCCTTGAATACACAAGTGGATCCTCGGTTGACTGATACTACTTGACGTCGCTGTTCGCCTGGATACCTTGACCCGATTGGAAAACCCTTTCCTGGCTTTGTATGCTGCCCAACTCCATAAAATCATTCTGCCTCCAAACCTTACTAGACAACGTGCTGTTCCCGACTCTAGAATTTGTGCCGAGCATGTAGTCGGAATGAGGCTGCTGGGAGTGGATATAGTGAGATGGCTTGATCCATTTTGAAGGGGAAAAGAGAGGCCGTATGGGACTGATGTTGACAGCAAAAATGGCGATGAACTTAATAACTATTAGTTTTCCTAACAGACAAAATAGAGAAACAAGGTAAAGCGCCTTACGCTCTCTCTTACTGCCCAGAGGACCGCCTGCGGAAGATAATCCATGCCTTTAAGAGTAAAGTATAGTCTTAAAATAGCTGCGGTAGTAACAATCCCCCCGGAAGCTAGCATGCCTCCAATCATAAGTTTCCTGAATTATCCGTTAGTAATATTAAACAGAAAGGGTAGAAAGGGAGAGAAAGAAGTTTATACTTTGTCATGGGAAGCCTCAAACCCCGCATAAGCGTAAAAACGAGACCGATAAGAATTAAGTCAGTTCTGTGAATTCTTAGTAGGTATAGAGCACATCTGTATAGATTGGGCCCGTACAATATATCTCCTATCGAAATAACCCATTGAGCCTCTACGGAACCCCTGCACTGTGCTAAATATTATTAATACTATTGCTTTACAATAAGTTGACTTAACTTACGGCCAGGATCAGGATACACTTGAAACCGGTTTGTAAACGGTAGACACGGAAGAATAAAAGCGAGCAAGCTTCCGAGAAGGAATAGTGCAGCAATTCCAGCATTCCATAACACAACAATACGCTGCCGTAGCCCTAAGCTAACAATCGAAGGGTTAGGTAAAATCGGAGAAGCGATAAATAACAAGACTTACGTAATACGCAAAAAGAAGAATATCAGGCAAGCCTTCAGAGAATATATCAGAAAGATATAAGCGAAGAAAGAAGTGGTGGCAATTTTGGATCCGGTCGACATTCTGTCAATCATAGCCTGAGGGAGAGCCGCCCGGTCGGCTTCAGTCAAGCCAACATTGCTACCAAAGCGACCTTGTAGGGAGTCATTTAGAGAACAAAACCAAGACACACAAGGCCCTCACCGACTAGGTCTATCATCGAGACCTCCAGAGTAAAAAGTAACTAGGAAGGCTATTAGCGATATCGATATACAGGGGAATCGCAAAATATTTCAATAATATCAAGCCGGGATGTATACCAGACACAGAAAGGCCATTGCATCATCGTACTGCATTTGATAGAAGCCAACAACTTTCCATCGAGCGAAAAATCGGAGGAAGAGGACGGCGGTACCGAGCGAATATAGGGTCCAGATTTCGATCGTGAAAGCGTTTGGCATCTTGCTACTGAACTTAACGAATACAAAAGCTAAAGAGCAAGGGCGGGTAAAGATCGGATGGTGGGGTGGGGTGCGAACAATGGGATGGAAAAGAAGACGATATCAAATAATAAGCCTAGCTGCGATCTGGGGGCCGACTTTGATATCAATGGAAGGGTAAGTGGTCTTGTTAAACGCTTCGACCTATGGCGGACCGCACATACCCCTTTCCACCATCGATTTGCGCAAAGAATTAAGAATGATAATGCCAAGGAGAGATGTGTGTAACCGACCAACACTACTCTGCAGTGTGATGCGTGGCGTAAATCAGCAGCCGACTACCCCAGTATTGTCTCAAGTAGTGGCTGAGGAGTTCCTGTGTCAAACCAGTTATATGTCTCAAAACTGACCGGGGCAGCGTCCCGGCTCCGGAGCCTGCCGAGACGGCTGTTCGTGCGGCACATCCACCCGAGAGAGATTTTTGCAACAACTCTTGAGATAACTTGAATTCAAAGCCACTTGTTATTTTCCCTCCAGCGCTAGGCTCCCCTCGCTAGGCCAGAGTATTGTTGCTCGAGTATAGGTCCACTTCTTGCCCGAAGTGGAAGAATTGAATTCGAATAAGAAAAGAGACTCGCGACTCCACGAAGTGGGATCGACTACTGCCACTAACCTACCTCAACGCGAAAGCTTAAAGGGGGGATATGATCGCCGATCTTCCCGATCGTGAGTCAATGCAACACTGTTAAGAAAAGCCACATGTATCGGTTCGGGATTCACATATGGTAAGGCAATTCCCGTAAAAGGCGTTAGAACAAGCCGCGAAAGCCAACAATGATACTTGTATGGACGCCGCGAGAAAACGGGGATCCCGCTGAGGATTATGGCTTTTCGCATGTGCTCGCCCCTGGTATCGAAGTTTCTCATTCCCCGCATTTGGATTCTAGGCGTCTCCGAAGTTGAAAATTATTGTGCTTTCATACATCTGAGTTCCATTTCTTGTTGAAGGATTATGGAAGCCTGGAGGCTAGAACGAATATGTGGAACGAGTTATACCTTTAACCTAAACTTGTTTAGGGAAAGGATATCCTACGAGGGGAAAAAATATTACAGAGTGAGATGTTTTTGCACGTGATGCATTAACTGCATTCAGGTAGGAACCTTAAGCCTGGGATTCAAGGCAATCAAATAGGTGGGAGGTGCGGGAAGGACCCCCGCTCGCCATCTTCGGTGGCGATACGGAGTATTCTCAATCTGAGGGTCAAAGGCAGTGCACGGGACGTGTCCCATCACAAGTATATGAGTGAGTCATGTGCATCTTGCACGTGACAATTCAGTAGGGTTGGTGTTACAGTGACGATGGGCTTACCCACACTTTCACGCACATGAGTGAGGGGTAATGGTGGGGAAGGCATCATCAGCGGAGACTTGATTTCAGATCGACCTAGGTTCTCCACATTCTGAATTCGGCATAGTGTGTCAACAAACTACCCACATACACGCGAGTCCCACAATCATCATAGAGTAGTATCTTGCATTGGGCCCCGTAAGATGAACGTCCCGCTTTCAGAGGTCAGGGCTCAGAGGAACACGATTATACAGTAGTGCGAATGAAAGGCTGGCTTGTGGCTGCTTTGGTTAGTGATCACCCCGTAGATGCCATGTGCCGAATGCTCATTTTGCTGGGCCCGCATTCTCCACATTCAATTCTCTGCCATGTCTAATTTCCCCGGTTGATCACAACAAATTTTCTCTCTTTCCTATGGGGGCAATCTAGGGTATTTGCTAGGCCTCGCAGTGTGCTACTGCATTGAGGACCTGCAAGCGCGTGCATGTGATAGGTCACTACCCTACACCTATTCAACTCTCCTCTTTACTCTATTTATTTCGAGCAATATTTGACTCGTTCTCCGCAACTCAATGAAATTCCGCGCATTGCATTCTCCTGACACAAAAAGCACTCCGAAATATTTCCTCAAAATGCTTATAGATGGCATTTTCGCGAGGCCGATGGCTCTTTCCGTCGTCAGCTCTGTCATACTTCTTGCGGGGTTCATCGTATTCCTTTCGAAATACTTCTTTGCAAGTCGCCGACCCAAGAATTTCCCTCCCGGACCTCCGACGGTTCCATTTCTTGGAAATGTAACTCAGCTACCAATCGCAAAATCATTTCTGAAGTATGGTGATATCCACTTCGTGTTTCAATGCAAGCGCCGCTGACAATTACCAGATTCCACGAATGGGGCAAGGAATACGGCTCAATCATTGGCTTGAAGCTGGGTCCTCAGAATGTCGTGATCTTGAATAGCTCCAAGCATGTAAAGGCGTAAGCTCATACACGGTTGTGCCGAAACGATTTTTCAATAGCTGATGTTGTGCAGACTATTTGATAAGAAAGGGTCCTTATACTCAAGTCGCCCACACAGCTACATCGGCAATGATCTTGTCTGCCCAAATGACACGCACATCTTGCTCCTTCCATACGGGGACGCATGGCGACAACAGCGCAAGATAGTGCAATCCCTCTTAAACGTGATTGCGGTGGACAAACTCCTTCCCATTCAGAATGCTGAAGGAACACAAACCATGTTCCAGCTTATGCAAGACCCCGAGGGTTATTACGATCACATCCGTCGGTACTCCACTGCTGTGATCCTCGCTTCTGTCTTCGGACAACGTGGAGCGCGATTCGAATCCCCGAAAGTACAAGCTCTGTATCATGCCCAAGATCAATTCACCGCAATCCTGGAGCAGGGGGCAACTCCTCCGGTAGATGCATTCCCGTTTCTAAAGATGTTGCCAGAGTTCATGTGCGAGTGGAAGACCAGGGCTAGGGCTATTCGCCGTGAACAAAGAGCGCTATATTTCTCTCTTCTAGAGGAAACTAGGGATCTAATGTCAAAAGCCAATGGCCCTAATTGTTTCATGAAACTCCTGTTAAAAGACCAAGAGAAGAAAGAATTGGATGATGAGCATATCGCGTATCTTGGAGGAATTCTGGTTACTCTAAGCCCTTCAGACTTGAAAACTCTCAACTGACGTATCCAGATGGAAGCTGGATCTGATACGACTGCTTCAACGCTCTTCTCGTTTATTTTGGCCATGATCAAGTATCCCGAGGAGATGAAAAAAGCACAAAGAGAAGTTGATCAAGTATGCGGCTCATCAAGGTCTCCAACATCGGATGACATCGATAATTTGCCATTCCTGAGAGCGTGTATGAATGAGGTATGTACTTCATCGAGACATCTCAAGCGACGATTTAATTTATCTTCAAGACACTTCGATGGCGCCCTGTTGCGGCT
Source organism: Phialocephala subalpina (assembly GCA_900073065.1). Classification (NCBI taxonomy): domain Eukaryota; kingdom Fungi; phylum Ascomycota; class Leotiomycetes; order Helotiales; family Mollisiaceae; genus Phialocephala; species Phialocephala subalpina. The sequence continues at coordinate 101,384 of FJOG01000072.1, forward strand.
GGTGGTATTCCCCACGTGCTGACCCAAGACGACCACTACGAAGGCTATTTTCTGCCCAAAGGCACCATACTCTTTGCCAACACTTGGTCCATTCACAGAGATGAAACTGAGTACAGAGATCCAGAGAGTTTTATACCTGATCGTTTCATGAACAATAAATTCGGCACATTGGATGACATTGCGGACGGTTCCGAGGACCATCGCAGGGTCACGTATGGTTTTGGGGCAGGGAGACGTGTCTGTCCTGGCCAGCGGCTTGCTGAGAACTCCTTGGTAGCCGTTCCTGATTTTATTAGAGAGAATTTTGCTGATTATGGTGTAGATGGTGAATATAGCTAAGTTGGCATGGGGATTTAACATCGCCGCTGGTTCGACAGAAGTGGATTCTGATATCAATACAGCGTATACGGATGGATTTTTGACCGCACCCAAGAAGTTTCCCGTCACATTCAAGCCAAGGTCCGAAGAACATGCAAAGGTTATCTTGCAAGAGTTTGAGGGAGCAAAGACATTCTTTGCACAGTACGAGAATTAACCTATCTATCTTCGAGTTTTAATACTATCTCGATATGCTAAAATCTCAACCGCTCCTTACATTCACTATTGCTATGTTTTGAGTTGTCTCATTCCTTAAAAGCTTATGCATAGCGAAAGCTGGAATTCAAGCGAGATACGGAAAATATCCGAGGCCGAACATTGGAAACGATAATTTAAATCAGATTGTAGGAGGAAGGTCAAGAGACTTTGTCTAGAGTGTATGATGGATTATCTATTGACATCCCGGAGCCCAAATCGTGTTATTATATCAAATGTGGTATAATAGTCGCATCAAACAGTTTAAGAAAAAGGGCCGCTTACCATTCGCACCAAGTCGTTGATACGAAGTGGCCGAGAAGAGACGAAATCGAAATCTCGCGGGAAGAATAGACCATAGACTTCTTCAGGCGAGTATCCCAAATTCCACGGAGGGAATTCGGGGTGCGTTTTAGGTGTCGGCAAAGCCAGATACCAGTTCAAAGCCACCCACACTGCTTCATACTGAAATCTGAAGAACCATCAGTGAGCGAACATGGACGAAGAACGTACAAAGACTGACTTTAAGCTTTTTTCCATCAGTACACCCTTGGCTTCAAGGTAGTTCTTTCTTACGAATCCCGTCTTGCCATCCGCACCGACCAGGAACTTGGCTCGTATCCTATGCATCTTTGCATCCGCGATTTGATAAGTGACGTGCACATTCTCGTCGTCCTCGCTGACCTTGGTCATAGTGGCTCCTCCTCGTAATTCACCATACTTCTTATCCATGGCGTCTCGCGAATGCTTCTCTAGCTGAGGTTGCTTGTGTGACATGAATCCAACGTGTCCTGTACCGCCAGCGATCTGCCGCTTGCTAAGATGTGAACAGTGCTGACTATAATCGCTACTTACAGTATTGTTATCAATTTGTAAGAACGGATTCACGTGAAGGCCTCGCCCGCCGTCTATGAAGCGGAACATGCCCATAGCTGAGTTGAAGATCGGCACCCACAGGAGTTACATACAACAAGCTTCGCAAGTTACCTTTTCCAACATCTGTAAATAATTGCTCATATTTGCCCACACCCTGCACAATACGAATCCCATCTTCATCTAAAGCGATTCCTCTTGGATCGCTCGTGATGCTATCTTCTCGCTCCAGCACCAAATGCCTGATCCCCAGACGACTCAAATTTGCCGAGAGTGAAGCGCCAGTCGGACCGCAGCCACAGATAACAATATCAAAGTATTCCTCGTTCATCGTAACTGTTATTGTGGACCAGCGTTATTTTGACTTCGCAGGGAAATGAATTTGCATATGTAGCATGAAAGAACCTCAAGCACTGCTCAATGTGATCCGCCGGAATATAGTTACAAGATGAGGAATGCTTGTGCTGAACAATATGCCTGTGACCGCATTCACAGACCTTGCGTTTTAACGAGGTAGCACAACTGTGGCAAGACAATGTTCAAATTCTAAGAATCCGTCGTGGGGTGATACATGGAGAAGGAAGATTTATTTCCGCGCACACGGGACAATGCCCAAGTTGCCAGACCTCGGTCTGCCATACGTGCTGCAAGCCAGTATAGCCCACAGAGTCAAGGATATGCTTGCTGTAGAGGTGTGGGATGTGTGATTTTCCACGCCAAACTGGTCGTACACAAGTGGTAAAAACGGGCTTCTGCATGTCGCAATTTATGCAAATGACCTGAGGCGCATCGGGGCGTCCGAATGGCAGATCTGCGGGTGCAGGAATTGTTAATGAGGATGCCCGAAGAATCCTCACCCGTATGCAACTTTTTCATACACAAGCAATGTCCCACCGAGCCAGTGGGTCTCGACGAATCATCTATAGATACCCGTCGAAGCTCCCCACCAAGTGTGGTCATCTTACGTTGCGGGACCCCACCGCCCCCATTGGTGCCAAAGTAATCCAATTCCGAGCCGAGTTTAATGCTCAACCTTATCTGCTGATTGGATGTAATCTGGCCTCGTAGATGATGGAATGGACGCCTGTGGGCCATTTTAAACCATCTCCGTACGTCACCAGAACTTGCGAATTCTTGACAGCAATACAAGACTGCATTATTCCTCCTATAATACTGTCACGACAGTGTGGGATTTTTGTCTCTAGTATAACTTAAATACATGAATCAGTGCACATGTGGGTGATTATCAGTGAAAGTACTTTGCTCTAAGCCGTTCTATTCCTAAATTCTGGATAGCACTCATGAAGTAATGGTGGGCTCATTGGTAGATACGTGATAGGGTCAGTGAGGTTCTATAGTGATTCTACCGCATTCAACCCTACTCATATCGAACTTTATTTATGAAAGTTCCGATCTTTTCAATATATACTCTTGTGTCTCCTCCATTCTCAAGCACTACTTTCAAATTTCGAAAGTGTCCGATTCCAGCTGGTGTTCCTGTCAAAAAGATCGTTCCGGCTTCTAAGGTCGTTCTTTGCGATAAGCATGAGATCTGCTTCCTGATGCCGAAGATCATGTTACTGCAAGCTCATCTTCAGTGTCTGATATGACAGAAAATTGATTTCATACCTGGTATATATGTCCGTCTTGAACGTTCTGTCCGTTGTAAAACCCCTTGATAGCCAATGTCTGAGGATCTCGAATCACGCTCGAGGCAACCAAGACAGGTCCTAGAGGACAGCTACTATCTAATCCCTTCGAATAACTCCACTGGTTTGTGATAATCTGTAAAGTTCTCGCGGAGATATAGTCTGACACAGTGTACCCAAGCACATGGTCCAAAGCGCCCTGTTCTGAGATATCTCGTCCAGTTTTACAAGTAACGAGACACAACTCAGATTCGTAGTCACTGGTTTCATCTTGGGCACATTTGGGAATGTTGACAGTTGCGGGGTAAGCAATTAGAGCAGAACGAGACTTGGTAAAGAGAATTGGAACTTGTGGCAGTGGGAAGCCGCCTCCTTTTGCATGATTTTTGTAATTGAGACCAAGGCAATGCATGTAGTTGCAGCTTTCTCTGTCAACTGGGGATTGCAGCTTCACGACGGTTAGAGTCGCACAGCTTAATTTATGGGAAGGAACTAACGCATTTCATGGTGAGCATTGTCTTCGTAACTTGCCTATCAAAAATCGAGCCGTTGATGAGATACGCCTGAATTTCTCCGCCATCAAAAGAATCAAGCCCTATGTCTCTGGTTGTATCTACCAGTTGTCGAGGTGATGGTTTTGTCGATTATTATTCTTTCTTTATGAGTAGAAATCCTGTCGCGCACGTGTATCATGCTAGTTTTGAAGTGCATGACTTTGATACGCAGCTTTCAGACCATCAGTATGTATACCTGTTTGCATTGATTGTAAAATAAGAGTAAAGTGAACTAATTCTTGTTTAGGTGGCTTGCCAAGAAGAGCTACAAATCAGTGTGGGTGTTGGTCGACACATCTTAGGTAGTCAGATCTTCGGCTATTGGTGGGATCCTACTGGTTTCATGATTGAGGTACGAAATGATGCACGAATAGCCAACAAAGACTAATGAGCAAACCAGCATTATACAGACGGAGACACCGTCAACAATGATACACCGATAGGATTGGTTCAGCTGGGAATGAATCACTTGCAGTATGGGTCCTAACGTTTCTATGGATTTCTTGGAATAAGAACATGCGTTTCATAGCATGCATATAAGGTTACATTTGGTCTTGCAGCAAGCAGATTCTTCTCAAGTAACCCTTAACAATATTCATAATCAACATCCAGTCTTCATCTCCATCGTTCTGCGCTAGCGTCGACAATGTCGCTGCATATTTCCGTGCTATTCACCAGTGCCCAATTCTCCCCAATAAATCAATGATCGCACACATCATACCAATGCCGATACCACCATTGGGCCGAAACCGATCATTCGAAATATCTGCGTGATTATGACCGCGTTCCGTATTTATTTCGGTCCTTGCGGAGTTGGACGCTCCCGAAGACTGCTGCGTGGACTCAAAAAGGTGCTCTGGAATTCGTACGCCGCGACGTGTGAACTCCGGGAAGTCCAGTATAGCTTTCGGTCTTGATATGTTACCCCTTTGGAGTACTGATACCTCATTTGTTTCATGCTGGGGTTGGCGAAATGATTTGTAGCTGTAGGTTGCGATTCCTGCCATAAAAAGGGAGTGTGGTATGTGTATAGCAGGTTCAGTATCCAATCCCATGGCTCCCAGTGAGTAGAGCAGAGCGTCTACATGCACCGTGCAACGCTGGCCTTCTACGGAATTTGCCCATTGACGCGCATACGCAAGATCGGCTTGTGCAGTTGGGCTGTCTGGGCCGTCCCTTCCAATAGCTCTTTCAAGAATGTCGAAATTTGTGACAAGTTCCATAAGCACAGCATGCCAGAGCACCATGATCATTCCATGACTAACGTCTGGTGAAGATTTGTGATGAATATGTGAGGGTGTCTTCAGGTCGGCAAATGTAAAAAACCAGCACATTAGGGCATCGAAGTACCTCCCAAATTCAACTGATGCTGGCGCAAGTTGTCCAGTTTGTTGCTTCTCGCTGATAAATGCCGAAATACCATTTAAAACGATATATGCAGTATGGCTGCCATTTCGACAACTCAGCTCTTCGGGAGTCGGGTGCAATGCGTTATGGCTGTAGACATTGAAATGTAGACATTCGTGCAGCGCAGGTTGGGGGAACGATTGCTTCAGCATCAGTTGCTTCCACGTGGACGCACTTGGTGCATGAAAAAGCTCTGAATCAGCTGCTGCAGGTACCGTAATAGCACCGTGTCTTAAAAGGGGCTCATGATGAAAGATTCTCGATAGCATCGCATCATGAATATAGAGACCATGGACTGTCCTAACGAGCCGGGATTCACGGGTCTGTGCTCCACAGGGCATTTTTTCGGCTTTAGCGAGTCCCTTTTTTGCCTATGAACTTCAAAAGTCACGACTATCACTTCTAAAGTTTACAAGCACCACTAATTAATATCATTTAATATCTCGGTTTTACGTTTCATTTTAGATAAATTGTATATGTGTCTATTAATACCTTTATAATTCAAGATTTTATTTGCTATTTTCTTCGAAAACACCCTGAGCGCACAGACCCGTGAAGCCCGGCTCGTAAGCCAATAATCAGTAATGAAACAGCTACATCGCTGTTGTTTTAAGACTTCATTTACCTAACGATCTCCTCTGACCCAGCCCATGTATTCCATGCCTCATGTAGTTCTGTCCCAGCCAGACTGATAATGTCCTGATAACTGTGTGTATGTGTGAAAAACCTGCATCGTCTGGCCCACTATCGCAATCATATCAGCGTGAATTCATGCAAACAACCTAGAAGATCTCACAGCTATAATAGTACCATGAAATGCTTCAACGATTGCGAGGTGTTTTGGAATATAAGACTTGATTAGCAGCTATCTCACTAATTCGCCCAAGAACCACTAACCCCGGAGAGCAATCCAAATGTCTGACCAATTAAAGCGGCTTGAATCATTGACTTGGCTTCTCGAACGTCATGTAAAGATTGTTCCCACTGTTTTAGAAGCATTAAATATTGGCTATCAAAGTACGTCTTACCTAAACTCACATTTGCTAATATTGCCTTGTTTAGTTTTTCAAATATTCGGGTTCCTTGTGCGGCAGCACTCTTTGATCCTAGCAGCAGACTTCCAATTGAAGTTATAGATAACAGCAGAAGGGAATTCTTGGATTTCAGACGAAAGGTCTGTCCGTGAATGACTGGAAAGATCTGATTGAACTTTGTGAAGTATATTTGTACCGAGAGATTCTTGGATGATTAGTTACTCTCTTTGGATTGGGGAAAAAGCAACGCACCAGGTATCTGGTCGAAGGCAATGGCTCATCGGAAATAGGAGCTTGTAATTGGGCACTTATACGGTGTCGGAAGCTGTCTCCTATCTCGTACTGTTCCCCGGCAGCAACTGGTGCTGGCGACCCCACATTAGTCCCAAATCGTGACTCGTTAGAGTTTCTTTTGTCCTGAATCTGCGTAAACCACCCTTTTCGAATTTGATCAGTTGCCGACCTCTGCCTCCGCTGTGCCTCGGCAATCAAAGCTAGCTGGTCCTCAACAATTGGTTGAGGGTCTTGAAACGCCAGATGCGACTGGAATAGTGGCTGAGTAGTATCCCATGTTGTAGAAACCGACGTGTTCAAAGCCTCAAGGTCAAATTCATATCCAATCAGCCAAGAGGGGCACGCATATATGAACGATGCTTCCAGTGTGTTATTTGTCAAAGGTGACACATCACTGTTATTCGGCATTGACATCGAGAATGGGTCCTGGACGTACGAATTCACGCCCACATTTTCGTGTGTTGTGGGGGCTGAGTAAAAGTCACCAATGTTTTGAGAGTGGTCCGCTGTTGAAAATTGACTCGAAGCAACTGTTGGCCGAGACGCTGGTGCAGCCACATCTACTTGGCTAGGAGATTGTAAAGATTGAAAATGGTTGTGCCAGTTTTGAGCCATGGCGTCTTGTTGCTCGAGAATTGCAGGGACTGCATCCTGCAAAACTGATTGGTCATCTAGCGGCGGAACGCCTTCTATCCCGTTGACATGGGCTGAATGCATACTCACAGTCTGAGTCCGCGATGTATCTAGATCATGTGATTTAGAATGCCGTAGCAATGTGTCACTAAATTTTCATTAGCAGCCTAAAGCTGAACCCTTGTATCAAAACGTACTGGCGACTGTAGACCTTAGTGCATCTCTCACACCGAAATGGCCGCTCTTTTGTGTGACTTCTTTCATGGCGAAGAAGATGCTCTGTTTTGGAAAAACTCTTGGCACAGATCCGGCAAATTCGGTCAACTTTGGTCCTGGGGCGGCTGTCGCCATTGTTTGATGGGCGCCCACTTCTGCGCAATGTTGGAGATGTTGCTGGTGGCACTTAGATGAGACTCGTAAGGGGGAGGCGGATAACGCTCCGTTCAAGAGGTTGTTGGAAACGCAAAAGATAGATATGTCAGTAAGTTACAGCCGTACCAATAATTAGCTTGACAGAAAATTGGCGAATTTTTACCAACCCCTCGGTTTTGATCGCAAAGATCGAGAATAATTAGAACCGCGCTTTTATACTTTGCCCTTTAATTACGCTTTCTATATATAATAATAATCTATAAATAAGTAAATAAATATATTTTTTTATTTTTTATTTACTTTTTATTATAATAAAATAATTTGAGTTTTAATTATCAAGAATATAAAATTGAAATTTTAAATTGCGATTATATTTATTATAATATTCCTTTTTATTACATTAAATTAAAGTTACAAAATAAACTTTTTTAATAATAAAAACTTATTATTTTAATTATTATTATATTTAAAAATATAATTATAAAGTAATAAAAAGAAATATTTTCGAGTTTTTAATATTTGCGACCAAAAATCGAAAGGTTGGTAAAAATTCGCTAATTTTTTATCAAATTAATTATTAATATAATTATAAAAATAATATATTAATAAGTTTTCTTTGTAATTACGAGGTTAATTCTTATTACGTAATATAAACTTATTGATTTCTTTTTGAATTAAGGGCTATAAAAAGTATATTATAATAGGGAATTATAATTCTAATAATTTACTTGATCCAATGGATATTAATATAAGGAATTTTTATTATTTAATAATTTAAATTCAATTATTCACACGTAAATTCTTTATTTCAATATAAGAATATTTTTTCTTTAATAAAAGGGCAATAAACAAATACTTTATTATAAATTATCAAATGATAAAATAATTAAAATATAAACTATTTAAAAAATTAAGAATATAAAATATTAAATCTCCTAATATATCGCTTTATTATATTATTTTGTTTAATTTATTGCTTTTATTTACTTATATACTTTGAATATTTATTTCTTAAAAACCTTTTAATAAAATTATTTTAAATTTTATATAAATTTAAAATCGATTATAAAAATTTTATATATTAAAAATAATTATAAAAAACGATTTATATATAAAGTAAATTTTGATTTTAATATTTTTAGAAATATAATTCAAAATAAAATTTATAATCGCATTATTATAATAAAAAATAAATTCTTTTTATTAAAAAGTTTTTTTTAATTTAAAAGATTTTAAATTAAAGTTATATATATATATATAAATTAGAATTTTTATAAAAATATTTTTTAATTATTAAAAGAATATAATTTCTTTTAGAAAATAATAAATAATATAAAAAGATAATAAACGAGTATTTAATTATATATAAAATAATTAGAATATAAATTATTTAAAAAATTAAAAATATAAAATATTAAATTTCTTAATATATTCGAAATCAAATTACGTAATATATTACTTTATTATAATAATTAATTTTCTCAAATAGAATTTTATTCTTAAAATTAAAAAGTAAATTCGAATTAATTTTATATATATTAATAATATTATATTTAATATATTTAAAATATAATTCCAAAAATTAAAAATTCTAATTATTAAAATTATTAAAATATAAATGAAATTAGAATTATAAAAAACGAAAGAAATAATAAATTAATAATTAAAAGTATTTATAAACGTTTTATTCAAAAGAAATAATTTAATCTTAAAATTTAAATATTTTTATTAGAAATATAATATTTAAAGGGAAATTAATATAATAATAATAATTTCCTTTTAAATTAAAGGATTTCAAAGGTTAATAATTCATTATAATCGAAAACGGATAAATATTTAATATTATTACTTTAAAATAATTATAAAAAATAATTATTTCTCAAATAATATTATATAATTTATTAAACGTTTGATTATTTATTTGAAATAATCATGGAAATCATAAAATAATAAGCCTTAAAATTATAATTAATTTATATATTGGAATTTTTAATAAATTAATTATTATTTGAAAATAATAATTAATTAATTAAATAAATTTTAAAAACTTTGAAAAAAAAGAAATTAATATTTCATTAGAATTTAAAAAGGTTAATTATTATTTAAATGATTTTTTAAAAGAATAAAAATATAAGAAAACAAATTTATCAAATTATAAAATTTAAAGAAATTAATATTCTAATATATAAAATATTTTTAAAAAAAATTATAAAAAATTTAAATAAAAAGAATTTTATTATTATTTAATATAAACTTCGAATTTAATAATTAGAAGCTAAAATAAAGTAATTAAAGTCTAAAAAATAATACAAAGTATAAATTAATCCAAATTCTAAGTTTATAAAAATTAAAGTAATTAAAAAAATTTAAATTGAAATTAAAAATCGTTAAATTAAAATAAAAGACTTTAATATATCTATAGATAATAAGTTTATATTATCTTGTGTAAAAATAGAAAAATAGAAAATTTATAGTAGTTCAAAGTAGAGTGGTAGAAATAAGTGAAGTGGCCGAGAACAAGGGGTGGCCGAGAATTGGGGGGGGGGGGGGGGTGGCACCTTAATTAACATAGTCCACTGACAATTTCAGGGCGTCTTCCTCTTGCCTTTCAAAGAGCACCTGCACTCGTCCTGGCCATCGGTATTTGTTCCCCCCTGAGTCACCACGTTGGCTACTCGAGAAAGACCGTTCAGATAAAGCACAAGCCGTTATCCACATGCTTCACTTCGACGGAAAGAACGAAGAATTTCTGAAACTTGAATTCATCGAAATACAGGGTGCTGTACGGGCGGACCGTCTCAGTAGGAGCCACTCATGGACCGAGATATTCTCGAGACCTTCATGGAGGCGTCGAATTGCGCTAGGCTATGGCATCCAAGCCTTTGATCAACTGTCAGGGATCAATGGTGATTATATTCTTCTCTAAAGTTACTTGACAGGACTAACGTCCCGTCTTCACGAGTCTCTCGGCATCTCCACATCCCTTATGATCACCGGTATCCATGAGACCGAAAGGCTGTCGGCAATAATGATGTGCCGTCTGTGATAATATGTTGTCAGTGATAATAAGCTCTCAGTGATAACATGTTGGCAGCGATAAATAAGCGTTGAACTGTCAATGAAAGTTGACATAGAATAATAATTAATAATATAATTAAGGGATTATAAAATTGTTAAATTTAAATCTATAGCTAGAGTTTATACTGATATTTATAGAGTATAAAAGGCGGAATTATATAACGATTTATTCGTGATATTAAAAATGGGCTAAATAATATAAGTTAGAGTATGCTTATTCTTTGATAATATTAAGAGCATTAAGAGAGTTTTCATAAACAAGCAATGCTTAGATTAAGTTTATTTTCCAGCTCTAACCATACAGCAGACTCTATTGCAAAGCCGAAAGTACGAAGAATAATCCCTGTGGCTTGTAGTGACAGCTCAATACAATGCGGCGCTGACAACAATCTTTTCGACTCAACAGCCGGTGACTGTACGAATCCTGCGGCAAAGTCTTTTACATCCTGATCTGTACTATTCCATAGAGCGTCGAGTTCACCTTGGGTGTACATGGTAGGGACTTGTACTCCCGCTGCATATTTCCGCCAGTACCCTGCCCATAATACGTTGATATCGTAAAGTTCCTCAAGCGAAATCTGGTGCTGAAGACGGTCCGTCTGCTTGAGAATGACCGGGTCGTAGCATCGTGGAGGACCTAGCATCATTGCATCCTTCTGGGGATTAGGAAACCTGAGTTGGACGTTTTTCATTTCTGCTAAGGGTAGCTCAAATTGTGGAAACGGTAGCTTTTGAACGTTTGAGCCGACACCGGATATTGATAGTCCACATAATGGGTATTGTGCTGACGAGTCGTGCAGTGAAGCTACGATGACAGCAATGGCTCCTCCTATCGAATGGGCGTATAGAAAAATGGATGAGACACTAAGTGCTGATGCGTGTTGCTTCCACAAAAACGGCAGAACAGTTTCATGCAGATATCGGGCCTGCTCCTGCATGTAGGACGAATTCGCCGGAACGTCTGGCAACGGGGATGACTCAAGGTAACCGGGCCGATTGATGGAGATGACAGGGACGCCTAGAACTTGGGAAACATGGCGAATCGAGTGTTTCTCGTCGGCATCGAAGTAAGAGCTCGTATAGGATCCCCCGTGCAGGGCAACTATCAGCGGTCGTACAGAAATGCCCGCAGCGGCGACCGCCTCGGGAAAGTAGTTATCCCCAGTAAGGATTTTGCTGTCTGGCAGGCTGAGGGAGAATGCAGCCATTATCTGCGGTAGAGATGAAATACGGCACGTGGAAGTCGTTTGTGTATAGTACGGTTGAAATGGCCACACAGGGAGGTCCACGAACACGCACGCATATATGGTGATCTAAACAGATTCATATACAACTTGATACACTCTAAGAGCTATCACACCCGTGTGGGACAAAGCACCTAGGCACCCAAAAGCTGCGTGTGGAAGGGTCCAGCCATGAATTTTGTATACGCCACTATTGGCGGACCCAGACCTAGCGCAACCAGCCAAGTATGCCGCAGCTGCATTGAGACTAATTGTTCCCGTAGAAAGTGCATTTTAGCTCCTCCCCGCATTTTAGCATAGTCCCCGTCCCTCAGCACGTACCCTGCAAACAAGATTTGCGGGCAGCAGAGGCCAGGCTGGAGTTGAGGTCGGTCCCACAACTTGGCATTATTGCTACAAGATAAGAATTACGGGACGCGCCGTGTACAAGTAAAGAACTCCACAGTCAGAAGAAAGCCTCCGCTGACATCGTCCCACCCTCGACCACTTCTCGGTACGTGTCATTGCCATCACAGTTACCTAAGTAATTCCGGCTGACGTCCCAGCCTCCCGTAACCTTAATTCTTATCCTTGTAGCAATAATGCCAATTTGCGGGACCGACCTCAACTCCAGCCTGGCCTCTGCTGCAGGCATCCGAGTGGGGCTTGTAGCCCGCAAATCTTGTTTGCGGGTTAGGAGCTGAGAGATGGGGACATACTAAAATGCGGGGAGGTAGCTCGCGACCAAATTTACCTGCCCTACTCACTTTTCCTATACTTCGACTTGGTCTTTCAATAATAAGTTGCTATCAATGCTGATTTATTCCCAAGATGCCTTTTGAAAGTCGAATCGATACGCACGCCCACTTCATTCCACCCTTCTACCGCACAGCTTGCAAAGATAGCGGCAATGGGAGGCCCGATGGCATGCCTGCAATTCCGGTAAGATCGTTCTTCACATTTTTTGTGCAGTATCCATGATGACAAAGGAAATCATGGTAGCCCTGGAACGAAGACCTCCATCTCGCTATGATGAAAGACCTCTCAATCTCGAAGTCCATTATAAGCATCAGCTCACCAGGTGTCTACTTTGGTGATGTTGAAGCCTGTCAAAAACTTACTAGACAATGCAACGATTTTGCTGGCGATCTTGCAAAACGCCGGCCAAAGGAGT
>FJOG01000072.1:116723-130628 GCA_900073065.1 Phialocephala subalpina
AAATTAAATATTTAAAAGAATTATATATTCAAAAACTTATTATTAAATCTTTTAAAATAATATTAAAATTAAAATAATAATAAAATATATATTAAGAATTTATAATTTATAAATTTAATTCTTTTTTCTCTTTAAATTATTTTATTTCTCTTTATTTTATTTTAAATAAAATACTTTTTTTGAATTAAAATTATAAAAATTATAAATAATATTATATTAAAATAAATATTTAGAACTCAAATTAATTATATTATTAATAAGGTATTTAATGCGATAAAATTTACCTAATTTATAATTAATACCAAAAAGTTAAATTCGTTTGCCATTATATCGAAGAAATAAGTAATTTCGTTTTCTTAAATAAAAATAAATATATTATTAGCCGATTAAAACGTTTATAAGGACCTAATATAAACGCTAATACCGCCACCCAAATAAATAGCATTCCAGGGCCTTAGTATACCACTTCTTAGGCATTATTTCCTAAGGCTTAAAACTTCGCCATACCATCTCTTTTAGGCATACCATTAGACAAATAAGCTTTGAGCACTCGCACTCCGGTATACGACCGACCCAATCATCTTCTTCGCCCCCAATTACACCCGTGTACATTAATACACGATTCCCCCAAAATCTTTTACATCATGGATCTGCCAAAAAGAAAGCGAGCATCGGCTCCGAAGACAAGATCGGGGTGCAAAACCTGCAAGTAAGTTTTCCATCATGCAAACGAACCCTTCTAAATTCAGCAGAAATCGCAAAGTCAAATGCGACGAAGGGAGGCCAGGCTGCAAAAGATGTCGTATATTTGGGACGGTATGCGAAGGCTACGGGGCTATCAAACCTCCCCAAAGGTCAATTAAACTTGCTCCCATTCGCATTCGAGACCTTGCTCCTGCATCCCACACATTCTCTAATGACCATGAATACCACTGCTTTCAACGCTACCGCAACTTCACTGCTGGCCAAATGACCAACAATCGCGAGACAGCCCTCTGGAATCGAGTCATCCTTCAGGCATCCGAGTCCGAAACTTCTGTTCGCTATGCGACAATCACACTCGGGGCGTTAAGTCTACACTCAGCCCCGCATGAATTCATTTACCAAGCATATGGAAAAGCAATCAACCAATTAAAGAATTCCACCAGCGTTCGAAATAAACTTCTCTGCGCCCTACTCTTCATGCACATCGAAGCTTGGCACGGAGAAAGGTCTACCACCGTTGGTCAAATCCACACCGGGGTCTTGCTGATGGAGAAACTTTCTCAGCTGACCATTTCAACAACACTCTCTTTCAAGACACCTTTCATCGACGAAGACATTATTGAAGCATGGGCGACAATGGAGATGCAAGGAATCGCCTTGGGTGGCGAATTTTATGGCTTGGCATACCATCGAAGGAGGCTTCAGTACTACAACATCCTGAGCGCAAACGTACCGAAGGAATTCGGGACACTCAAGGAAGCAAGCAACATGCTCACTTCGATCATGTTGACTGCTGTACATCACCGATTCTGTCAACTTAATCCTACGGGCGTCTCCTCCGAGATTGAGCTTCCTTCTATCCTCATGCTGGGGCCATGCAACAATAAAAGCGAGTGGCTGAAGATTCTTCAAAAGTTCGATCAATGGGAAAGAGCAGCTGCACCTCTGCTTATGAAGAATGCAGAAGAGAACACACAGCGAAAGATCATCAGACTCCGCCTAGACTACTTGACATTCTTTCTATGGGCTGCCTCGGGAGCTCCAGAGCGGGGAATGTACTGCCAAAGGTATACGAAAGAACTCAACGAAACGATCGAACTTGTCAAGGAGATCAAGAAGTACACAACCTTGTTCTTCTCATGCCAATCACTATTCATTCTACCCTTGACACTTGTCACCTGGAACTACCGCCATCGAGAATTCCGTATGCATGCACTCGATGCCGTCACATCTCTACCCGACAAAAAAGGACTCTGGCAAGCATCAATTGTGGGAGAAGTTATGCAGTGGCTGATGAAAATCGAGGAAGAAGGCTTGGGAGATGAGGAATATGTTCCAGAAGATGGTGTGGCAAATGTATTTGAGATCAAGGGCGTTGCGAATGCCGGAGGCAAGAGCAAAACTTCTGTGAAATGCAAGCAGAATGTCAAAGGGTCTCCAGGGAAGAGTATATTGAAGGAGACAATAATTTGTTTATGATCGAAGCAAGCAACGTCCAGAGCTCTGCTGATCTGTTCCGCATCAGCGGCTGTTACATCAGCATTCCATTGGTGCTCATCCTCAACGCGCAGAATTCACTCGTGATGATCTGCTATGGTGATGCCTCCTGTCTGATCGCCCGTGTTGAATCCGATGGGACGCGAAGTCCTCTTTCGTCCTACTGATTTCTACCACTTGCAAAGAGTGATCTCCCTCTCCCGCAGACAGAACTAAACTCGGATGCCAATTATTCAAGATCAACATAGCGAGAAACATGAGCCCAGCATCGAAGATGTACAAGTACAATTCCCGCTTCAACAATGCGCCATCATTGCCTTGAATGTACTCGACGATGCGAAAGACCGATCGAATCATGATGAGCCCACTGTCAACATACAGAATCCACAAGAGACCACGCCATGGTACATCAAGAGTTTTAGATCGCCGAGAGGGGTGGTTGGCCATCCTCTGATGGAAGACGACTGCGCAAAGTATGAACAGGCCAAAGAAGAACACTTGGATTCCAAGACCTGCAGTAATGATCCATGATCCAAGCTTCTGCCTGCTGGATGTTTTGGCTCTTGATAATATTGCTCCTCCTGTCCACGATCAGCGACATTATCCGAGTCCTTTTGCAACATGCACATACCACCAGATTGTGTGAGAAAGGATAGGACATCTCCAGACACGAAGATCTTGGTGAGCCATGTCACTTTGATGACTGATCGAGACTCTCCACCCGTCAAGGTGATAATGCGGCCGAGAATCATGTAGATAGTGGCAGCGAAGAATGCAGGGGCCAGGAGTAACAGGAGACTCTGCATGATGTAGGGTCCCGTCTTCCACTTTGGCGACTCTTTGCTGTTGATAGCTCGGCCAGTATAGCCGAGTGACTCGACTAAGTCAAAGATCAGATGGTTGAGGTACATTGATATGGTCGTAACTTACAGATGCCTCCAATGACAAACGGAATGAAGTACCAGGACCGACTTTTCAACATTTGGATGACATGTAGCAGTGTTGTCAATGCGAACAAGGCGATGAAAGCAACGGCAGCATTGAACGACGGATTGTAGTGGTACAGTTTGTACGGTTCTGCATCGTTGGCCATGATAGAAAGCGCTGACAAGGTGATTCCAGGGAAGATGAAGGATTTGAAACTTCAACAGCACAATTGAAAGATAGGAGTCATATATAACACCTCCAGCAGAATCTCAAATGGCAGGCCAAAGACATTCTAAATCACCATCGCTTTCTTTCGTATTTCTCTCGTACTCGGTCCCGTTTTCGGGTCGTAACGGTACCTCCAGGATCAGTGCGAGAAACAACATGAAGAACACGAAAACAACGTCGGCAGCAGACAGCCACCGCATCCCGGAACGAATCAAATGTCAGGAATATTATCAAGCAGAGAAACGAAAAACTCGGAGAAAGCACCCTATACCCCTTCCGCCAACGTCGACAGACACCTGCATGTTGTGATCCCCTAAACATCTTCCCAACGCGCGTCGAAAGGTGCCTACTGGGAGGCCGATTGCATCCCTTGATGAGTATCAAAGACATGGGCGCATTCTTTCCATCGTTCTCTTCCTATCCTCGTTGCCGTTGATTCTAGGAAGAGCATAGCTGCCATTTTTTCCAACGTTCGTTCACGTTCACGTTGTTCAAGGCCCCACATGAAAGCCCCACATTATGATATCAGCTCAAAGCTCACAGCTTCGACAATGCAATGTCAAAGAAGCTCACAGGAAGCAACTTAGCATCGCCAACGACACTTATATCTTCATCTCAATCTCGGCGTCAATAAATTCCCGTTCAATAGGGTTGCAACAGCCGGCTAATCAAAAATAGACGGTTGCATATATCAAGGCCTGTCATAATGCGGGGCAGCGCTTGTGGCGGGGCATTCCCATTCAGAACTTTCCTCCCTGAGATCCGGCTCCCACTTTCCGGAAACTCAATGAGATTTTTCTGATAACGAGCTCACAAGGTAACCCGTATCAATATGTCTAAGGTACACCGCAACCCTCCATTCCGAGCTGAGCATCTTGGCTCGCTCCTTCGTCCAAAGGACCTTCTCACAGCACGTGCTGCTTTCGAGAAGAAGGACCTCAGCCAGGAGGCGGTCACCAAGGCTGAAGACGAAGCCATCAATAAGGTTGCGAAGGTTCAGACTGATGCTGGGTTCCGTGCCGTGTCAGATGGAGAATACCGGTAAGATATCCCCTTGCCTAGCAAGATCAAGGCTGACAGGTTCAGCCGCGCTGTCTTCTGGGGAACCTTCTTCGAAGAGCTTGAGGGCATGACTGAAATTAGAAATCCTTCTATGGACATTTTCCGTCCTTATGTTCCTGATATCGCTGGTTTCATCGAGAAGGGCCACAAGCCAGGTCAATCGTGCCTATGCACTGGAAAGATCAGACACAAGGGCAAGAGCACATTGATCGATCAATTCGAGTACCTCAAGACCTTGATTCCAGAGGAGAGATGGGGCGATATCAAAATCACCATGATTGCTCCTCCATGGTATCATTTGAGATACAAGGACGGTCTCGCCTTCCCAAAGGATGTGTACGCAAGTGATGCCGAATACTTCGCAGACATCGCACAGGCAGTCAGAGTTGAGCTGGACATCCTGTACGCTGCTGGTGCCAGGAACATCCAATTTGATGACCCCAACTTCGCCTGTAAGTTACCTCTCCTTATATCTTGTCCTAGCTGACGATCAGATTTCTGCTCTGAGAAGATGCTCGCAGGCTGGGCAGAAGACAAGTCGAACACCAAAACCCCAGAAGAACTCCTCAACGCATACATTCAATGCTACAACGACAGCATCCGAGACCACTCCGACAAGATGCACTTTGGCTTGCACATCTGCAGGGGAAATTTCATGGGCTCCCGTCACTTCTCGGAGGGAGGCTACGACCGCATTGCCACGAAGCTTTTCCAGACCTTAAACGTTTCGACCTACTATCTCGAATATGATACACCACGAGCAGGCGGCTTTGAGCCCCTCTTGCAACTTCCAGCACACAAGAATGTCATCCTCGGTGTCATCACCTCAAAATTCCCCGAACTCGAAGACAAGGAGAAGATGAAGGAGAGATTGTATGCTGCTGCGGATGTGATTGCGAAAGGAGCCGGTCAAACAAGAGAGCAGGCACTGGAGAGAATGGGCGTCAGCCCCCAATGTGGATTTGCGAGTCACGAAGAGGGCAACTTGCTTGGATGGGAGGATATGAAGAACAAGTTGGAGCTGGTGAGGGCTATTGCGGATGATGTTTGGAAGGGAGAGCCGTAAATATGAGGGAGATGCATACCCCAAAATTTGAGGAAGGACGGAGTATTGGGATCTGGATATTCAACCTATCAAAATTATGACAAACACGAACTCAAAAATTAATAAAACTTTCAACAGCAAACCACTCTTTCACTTCAGAAATTTTGCTTTTTTGGTGCCTCCTTTCAGGGTTTCGTCGCTGAATCTCAGCACTTGCCAAGTAAAGTTAGGGGCTGCGTCGCCTGTGCTTACTGAAAGCCCAGGGCAACTGATCGCTGTGCCACGCCATCGCTAAGGAATCAGGGAGACAAATGGAGGAAGAGGCACGGAACCCCAGTTCGAACTTGCGGAAAGACCCTCAAAGGTAAGACCAAATGAAGGTTGAAATTATTTCATTGCTTTCAAAGCATTACATGTATGGTATCGTCGTAGGTTTTCATAACTCATATCATATCAATATAACCATCGCGAAAATCAGCGACAACAACAATCCAGACACCAATCCTGTTCTATCCAGTCCTGATGCCTGTGAACTGTTCGATACCTTCAGTGGCGCCGCACTGACCGTCGTGTTTGCCTTCGTTGGTGTAGTAGAACTATTACCGGTACCGGTGGAATTCGTGGAGTTGGAAGCTTTTCCGGTGAAGGCTTGTAGCACGCCGAAGTATGCTGGCTTCTTCGTGACAGTGGCATCCATCAAGTCGCCCGAGCCAGTTCCAGGGAAGGTTGACTCAATCCAAGAATACTGCTCTCATTAGCGCCAATCATCAAAGTTGACGCGAGGGTACGAACTTTGTCATCGAAATCCCAAACAGTCAGACCAACACAGTTCTTCGTTGCAAGACAGGCTGCGGCTGTGGTCTGGTAATCAGTCTTCTGCTGAGCCAAAAGAGCATCCGTCTGAGGTAGAGTCATTCTGATATCTAACTCTGTGATGGCAACCTCTACACCAAGAGCAGTGAAGGCTTGCATGTTCGTGACTTGAGTCGCTACCGATGGAGTACCGCCGACTGTGAAATGCGCCTGAAATCCAACACCGTCAATTTTGATGCTCGCCGCCTTCAGCATCTTCACAATCCCTTGAGCCGCTGTACTCTTCACACCTGGAAACTCCGTCCCGAAGTCGTTGTAGTAAAGTTTCGCAGCTGGATCCGCAGCAGCTGCCGCTTGGAAGGCAATCTTGATGTACTCCATTCCGAGAGTGTTGAAGAACACATCATTTCTGAACGTGCCATTGTCGTTCAAAGCTTCGTTGACCACGTCCCAAGCGTAACAATTTCCTTTGTAGTGAGTGACTTCGGTGGTGATGTGATTCTGGAGCACTGCTGTAAGGCTCGCAGCTGTCCAGTTCCCTCCGCTGACCCAAGCAGGTAATTGTTGATGCCAGACGAGATTGTGACAACGAAGAAGCTGATTGTTAGCTGTAGCAAGATTTGCGATGGCATCTCCTGCAGTGAAGCTGAAAGTGTTTGGTGCTGGTTGAATTGAATCCCATTTCATCGAGTTTCCTGGTGTGATCTGACCGAAGTCATTGTTGCCCTTGAGGGCAGCCTGGTATGCCGCATCTCCGAAAGATACGCTCTCAGTCTCTGTACCAAAGTAAAGAAGGCCCTGCAAAGGATAAGTGAGATGATCATGTAGCCAAGACAGACAGAACATACGGCTGTTTTGGCAGCGCCGTGGAGCTGTGCATATGCTGACGGAAGCAGAAACGAGAGTCTGAAGGCTTGATTCATCTGCATCGTGCCGGCGAAGCTATAAATGAATGTTGAGAAATGTCGAGAACGAATGAATCAGAACTGCGAAGGAAGAAAACAACTAAACATGCAATATGGCCAGCATAGAGAGAGAGAAAGGACGAGAATTCAGAAAATGCTTCACCCGAGCTTTTGGCCTTCTTCTTAAAGCTGGAGACTTCCCGGAATGACAGACGGCATAACGCATCGACAGGCTGTTCATCTCAAGCTTAATATTGGCAGCATGTTATATGATCTGAAGAATCATTCGATCGAGTAGACAGCCCTTTTGAAGCTTCTGTTTCTACTGAGAGTTGGTCGTTGGGAGCGCGCTTGTTATCATGCGACGCCATGTGCTCGAGTGATGTTTTGAATGCCGGTACTGGTGTATGCGGCAAAATTTTCCCACAACTCAACCGGGATTCATGGCACGTTGGCAACCTCCCCGATGGTGCGATAAATGGATGGAACTTTGAATCCTATACGGAAGGATGAAGTGGTGTTCGAGATGTTCTGAACATCTTCAGCGGAACCGCGAAATTTTCCGAGCCGGTGCCTGAGTTTCTTTCGCAAAACGCCCCCGCCCCCAAACGCCATCGACGCCATGCATGCGACCAAAACAATATCCAACATGCGGAGCTCGACGAGTTGACATTCACCTTGCAACCCACTCGGCGCTTCTGGAACCATGCGCAATGCAACAAAACCCGCAGTCTGTTTGCCGAAAGACAAGCAGATCCTCTACAACTTCGAATCTTAAAACTGGATAGTCATGGGCGACCGCAGTCTGCAAAGTAGCATCTGGGCTCCAGGGAATCGTGGAAACGAGAATTCGAACTTTGGTCAACGAGCAGGCGATTGGGACTGTCCTTCATGCCGATTCTCGAATTACCAATGGCGCAAAGAGTGCTTCCGCTGCTCGACTCCAAAGTCTGGACATACGAATACTCCCACGACAAACGCACACCAACCCTCGGCTCCTCTCTCAAACTCCGCGCAGACATCTAGATACAAGGCTGCAGCGGCGAACGGATATCAGACCCCGCCTCTATCCTCGAGCTCGACACCTGACCTTCAGGCAAATACACAGTTTAAACCCGCAGGGAATGGACTAGCTACAAGTCGATGGGCACCTCGCAGAACCAGTCGAGGGGAAGCCGTGCAGGTATGGACGAGGGTACGTTGATTCTCAAGCTGAATGTCTCGCGTCAAGGAGAATTGACTAACATTTGCAGACAATACCAGCTCCGAGACAATCCAGACCACCCTCGCCTTCGAAACCCACTACGATGGCAGCTCCGAGACGATCGAGGCCTTCTTCACCTTCGAAATCTACCTCAATCCACAACTCATCTTCTCCAGACCTTGGCCTTCCCTATCAAGTTCAGCATTATATACTAGCTATGATCCAAAGGATACTGGAAGAAGGCTGCTTCGACTTTGCATCGAGATGGCTTCCACAAGTGTTGCACGAGAAGGGCTGGGATTGCTCCGAAGCTGTCGAATTGTCTACCTGGAAAACGTTCCTACCTACAGCTCTGCCACCGACTGCCATCAAACCTCTGTCGAATTACACCCTCGAAGCTGCTTTGGCAGATGCTGTTCGGATTCGAAACTCTGCAGTACATAGGCACCTGTGCGACAATAATGAAATACGAAAGATGGCATTGCAGGCCCAAGACTTGATGTCCATGTTCTCTGATGCCACTCGGCAGAACAAGTTTCATCATCTCTGGGTGGAGCTGACCATTTGGGATTCCAAGAGTCGGGAAAACGCAGTAGCAGCGAGGGCTAAGCTGGAGGGAGCTTTGCGGGAGATCAGCGAGACGCCGATAGACGATATGGATTGGACACCGAATGCTGTCTCGTTGCAGGAATTGCAGCCTGGGGACCAAGATGCCCAGCCGATGCCGGAACATTATGGAGACGAAATGGAATTGGATTGAGGAAACTTTGGCACAGAATAATCGATGATACCCCGAGAAAGAGTGTAGATGAAACGGAGTTGGATTGGATATCCTCTAGCTGCCTCTGTACGTGGTGAAGCTGTATGGACCTAACAACAGCGGGACATGGAAATGCTCGCCTTCCTTGACCAAGAAGGTCAATTCAACAATCTGGACGAGTCAGTACACAGGAACCAATGGCAGACAGGCAACCTCGAAAAAGAAAGCATTGTCTTACCGGAAAGAAGGTATTCTCAACTCCATAATGGGAGCCGGTGTCGAACTGCAGCTTCCAAAGAGTCGCCCCTTCTGGACCTAAAGATGGTCAGTGTGAGGTTCGGAGTGGAATGCTGGGCGAGTAGAGGGCTCTGATGGCAGGTATTCTCGAGGACTAGGAATGCACTTACGGCTCGGTCCTGCTCCTGATCCCTCCTCAGCATAGTGCCTTATCATGTAGTGGAGTGTAGCCGGAACTCCCCCTCTATCCGTCACAAATGCTCCCTCTGTTCCATTCGCGCCTTGTAAATTGTTCCAATTGCCTATCCTGCCATCTGCGTTGGTCTTGCAATTGAAGATGATATCTGGAATAGCAAGGCAGAATAGCTTCACTGCCATGTTTGCCGCAGGTCTACCTGTTGTGGTATCGAGAACATGGCAGGTAATCGGATCTCTAGCTTGGGTAGACATTGTTGGAGTTTGAGAAGGTTCAGTGCTGGATAGCTGTGTAGATAGGGTCTCAAGTCGTTCAATGGCGGGGTTGCGGGGCATCTGTCAAGCATTAGAAGGAGAATTGAGGATGAAGGGCAGGTACTTACATGTCTCGATTAGGATCTCTGTGCAGAGATTAGAGCTTCTGGGGCGTGAAATGGTTTATAAAGTCCCAAAGTTTGTTATTGTTTCGAATCAACAATTTTCGAGTCTTCGATGTCCCCGCCGCAGGTCGGAGATCTCCGCCTTGTGGTTCAGCCTTGCGAAGAGACAGTTGTAGAAGTAGAAGGAACCTCAGCCTCGACCTACAAACACAATATTAATCCGGTTTGACTGGTGCGAATAGACATTTTGTCTAGAAATAGTATCTTCCAAGCTTGGTACTGATATTCTGCGAGATTAACGTACTCAAGTCTCCTTCGACATTCTCGACGTTAGCCAATCAGAGATTAGTACGTGGGAGCTTGGAATTTGGACCTTGGTCACTGGAAGAAGATCAACGATTCGAGTGACGCACGACTTCATATATTTCCCACGCACTCAAGAATTTCCCTGCGACATACGCTTCTGGTCTCTCCACATTCTCTTCCAAGTCTTTTCAACCGCCTACACCATGTCTACCGCCCTCATAAACACCGACGACGACCAACTCGAGCCCACCCTCCAGTCCATCCTCGACCAGAAAACGCTGCGATGGATCTTTGTAGGAGGTAAAGGAGGAGTAGGAAAGACCACCACATCCTGTTCTCTAGCTATCCAACTTGCCAAAGTCCGACGTTCTGTTCTCCTCATCTCGACCGATCCCGCACACAACCTTTCAGATGCCTTCTCGCAGAAGTTTGGCAAAGAAGCTCGACTTGTCAATGGTTTCACGAACTTGAGCGCAATGGAAATCGATCCGAATGGAAGCATACAAGAGCTCATGGGCCAGGCAGAAGAGGGAGAAGGCCCTGCTGCTGGAATGGGAGGCATGATGCAAGATTTGGCGTTTGCTGTAGGTCTCGCGCAGTGGCATAGAGGTGTTCCCAGCTAATGGTTTGCAGATTCCTGGTATCGACGAAGCCATGTCCTTCGCAGAAGTCTTGAAGCAAGTCAAGTCCCTCTCCTACGAAACCATCATCTTCGACACGGCCCCAACCGGCCACACGCTCCGATTCCTCCAATTCCCAACCGTCCTTGAGAAGGCGCTCGCCAAGATCTCCCAGCTATCTACACAATTCGGTCCTATGTTGAACGGTCTTCTTGGCGCAAATGGCTCCTTGCCAAATGGCGCGAACCTAAACGAGATGATGGAGAAGCTTGAGGGTTTGCGAGAAACGATCAGCGAGGTCAATACACAATTCAAGGACGAGAACCTCACGACGTTCGTGTGCGTTTGTATACCAGAATTCCTGTCTCTCTATGAGACCGAGCGTATGATCCAAGAGCTGGCGAGCTATGGCATCGACACCCATTGTATTGTGGTAAATCAGCTGTTGTTCCCGAAGGCAGGCAGCGAGTGTGAACAATGCAATGCGAGGAGAAAGATGCAGAAGAAGTATCTGGAGCAAATCGAGGAGCTCTACGATGAGTTCAATGTCGTCAAGATGCCGCTGTTGGTGGAGGAAGTTAGAGGAAAGGAGAAGCTGGAGAAGTTCAGCGAGATGCTCATTCATCCATATGTTCCACCAGCTGGTGGTTTGTAGATTCTGATAGAGTTCTTTCTGCAAATCGATACCCAGTGCCGAAGACCGAATATGTTTTCGATTTCTTTGCTTGTGCCTTTCAAATTACACGATTTCATAGTCATCCTCGTTATAGTAGCCTCCTGGAGTCATAGGGCCTTTCTCGTCTTCGATACCTTCTAGATTTGCAATTTTCTTCCCATCCCTCCAAATCACAACACCATCAGCCTCCAATTCAATACCAGACGCAAGATGCACATCCGCTAAGAACTCGCCAACCGTGGCGAAGGCCTTCAGAAACCACTCAAACTGATTCCTCCACCAAATCATCTCAAAAACAATCTTTCTCTTCACCCCAACCAACGCCACACGACCCTTTCTCGATATTTCAAGATAGCACTTGACATATTTCTCAGCAATCTCAGGATTCGTGGTTCCACTCTTAACACTTGACCAAAACGTCAAACTCTCCAAACTCCCCTCCCTCCCTCGCATCTCACAAGCATTGGTCCCCCCTTCAAACAGATCCATCTTTCCTCCCGCACTATAACAACTCCAATTCAACCTCATTAACATATTTCTCGCGCCATGCAGACGATCAAGATGCAGTTTTCCGTGGCAGATCAAACGTTTTGGGGAAAAGCAAACAACGTTCGCTTTCCATATCAAGTCTTTTGTTTCGTTATGGATTTGCTTGCCAGTTGATGTCAGAGCAAGAAATATAGCGTAGTGAGTTTGGTCGTATAGACTCTACGCTTGGGGGAAGGAGGAAAATTCGAGGAGCTTGAAGCAGGTTCCGTAGGTGGAGAGGGAGATGTTGCCGGTAAAAGATTGGAGGACTAGGAGGAAGATGCGGTCTCGGATTGGTTCTGGGAGAGTGAGGAGTTTGGAAGGCATGTTGGGGGTACTTGAAATATTTTGAATGGGAATAGACGAGGGGTCGGTAATGAATTCTTGAAGACAGCGTAAATGTACGTGATGCGGAATTAACCTTCGCCGAATGACTTTCACCGAGGAACTATACAAACGTCCGAATAGCAAACTCGTCGACTTGTTTAAATCCCATTCCTCGTCTCCCTGAAACGTCCAAATCCATCGTATTAATACAACCGACCCAAGTCAAGATCCACGCGAGTCAACGTTCCGTACAACCAATCAAAGTCCACGCTCAGCACACTGCTCCCGAATCTTCGAGGAACATCCAGCATCTCCACTTTATGTCATTACTTCAAAGATCCATCAGCCCATATCTCTCCTCCAAACGCGTCGTGGACCCGTCTCGGAGGATCATCAGAAGCAGCGATTTGCTCCAAGTATCTTTCCACTTGGCTTTGGGCTTTCGTGTCAAGCGTGATCCTCTTGCGTGCATTTTAGGTATGAGATGCTACGAGGTCCGGGCATCGGTCTGTAGGTAAAAATCGTATTGTTAAGTCTGTTGAGCTAGCTTGGGAGGAGAATGAGGATATAAGGGTTTGTGAGATTACCCCTCTCTACGGGTAGGTAAAAAGGTGCCGATTTTGGCACGCGAGAACATCAAAATCCAATGTACGGAATGCCTTATTTCTCAAATTTCTGCACGTCGAATTTCATACGCTTTCCGATATCGCAGTCAAAATACCTATTGAGCTTGCAAATGTAATCACTTAAGATTTTTATTAATTCTTCGTTGGCAGAATTGTAAATTTGTCACATCTGTGCGCCTCGCCAAAATCGGCCACTTTTTCCCTACCCGTAGAGCCCCTGAGCTATACTACATATGGAAAGAGAGTTTGACCCTACTATCCCTTCGACCGGTGAGACATGGTCCGCACTAGCAAGGGGGCTTATTTGGGATAACAAAGCATAAAATTATGTATCTTTGCATACAAATTTATTAGTAAGATACATCATTTGAATGATATCGCACTTAATACTCCCCCTCCTTATAAAGGTTAATATTACAAAATATATAACCACTATACGACCGCCCTATTTTACACCTTATTGCCTTTCCCAAAGCTTTCTAACACCTTAATTTATATGAATACTATATATAAATACTTTTAAAGCGCTTTTCCCAATAATATAAATAATATAAATAAGAATTAAATACTTTTTTTCTATTTAATCCCATTTATAAGCTTTATAATTTTGCTTTTTTAGAATAATTTAAAGCTTATAATAAAGCTTTATCCTAAATTACAAGTATATAAAAAGACTGTCGATATAATCATGTGATCGCTTAGCGGTGGGATAGAAGGGTGGATTCAGGGGTGGATAGAGGGGTGGAGCTTTAACCTCCATCCCTCTAATAACCAGTGTCTCAGTATCATTTCCTTAGGTTATATAAGTAGTTAAGTGCCCCTTTTGGAGAGAGAGAGAGGAGGGAGAACAAAGAGAATATATTC
>FJOG01000072.1:131118-142289 GCA_900073065.1 Phialocephala subalpina
ATAAGTAGTTAAGTGCCCTTTCGGTAGAGAGAGAGAGAGGGAGAACAAAGAGAATATATTCATTGACACCAAATTAAGATCTTAGTGCTTGATAATGACCCCCGGACGTTCCAACACTGATCAGTAGTTGATTTAATCGTTCGACCATAGAGCAGCAAGGATAGTATCGAAGAGGCACCTAAGGATTTTTCGGAAGTCGTTAGATTGTACTAAAGGAAGAGAATCGATTCTTTCAAGCTTTTAAAAGAACCAGAATATCGAGGGATTATTACAGTAGTATAAACCTACGCTCTATCTGATTCTACGCTCCATCGCGTATCGATAGCGAATACTTAATTATAGTTTGCTCGCTATTACCGAAGATAACTTTTCGAGCACCCTACGAAGCTCGAACTTACTAAGAATAAACCTTACGAGCCCGATACGAAGACTCGTCGAATCACGATATTTGCCGAGCGCGATACGACTTAGTAGACTGCCTTCAACGAGTAAGACCAGACCCCTTTAAAGTATAGCCCTAACTAAAGAGGAGATCTATTATTAACCTTTTTACCCCTCGATCCGATACAATACATAAGGGATTAGATTCAAGAAGTCACAAAACAAGAGGAAAAAGATGATTTTCTGTAGGCGGAGTTTAAATTGGTATACTCTAATTGGGACGAAAGCTAGTTTATGCAAATTACACAAACCTCAAGAACTAATTTGCGGAACTTCCTTCGAAAGAATGGAGTTTATATCCTTTTGGCACAATTACATACATTAGTATTTCAAACACTAGAGATGCTTATTCAGAGCACAGTGCCATTAGAATGGCTTGAGTGGGAGATCGAGAAGATGAGCACATTAAGAGGATTCAACTCGTGGAGAAATACGATCGACTCGATCGAAACAAAAAGGAGGAATCGAATGCTTATAGATAAAGCATTCAAGAACAGGGATTTCGACAAAGTCAGGGATTACTAAGCTCTACTAGGACTACCGATCATGCAGAGACTACCACATGAAAAACCTCAGTAATAGCTCGAACGACAACGACAACCACTTGCTGATATAACCCCTGCGGAGCGTACGACACCCTCCGAGTACTCTCCTACACCCAATAAGACTCTACCGCCCGGCCCGACCCCAAAACCCCGATATCCAACGCTAACCCCACTACTATCGATATCACTAAATGAGCCGACATCACCAGAAGTTGAGAAAGTGCCAGAGATTCCATCACTTCAACCCTTACAGCCAGCGAACGGATTCGGACGAGGACTCGCTACTATGATAAAGATTTATAGCGAGAAACTCAAATACTATAGAGGGGAAGACTCACTTGATATATCTATCCGAGTATTTAAGGACTTATGTCCTAAAGTAGGCGTTAGACTAAAGGAGTATCGCGACGCGTTTTCGATTATGCTTACTAGCGAGGCTAGTAAGTTCTATTACTAGAAACTCGCTGGGAAAGACTTTTTTTTCGATAAGATAATTGAGATTATGAGATTGAACTTTGAGACCGAGGAGCGCCGAAACCGAATACTCAATTGGTGGAACACGATCACTCTCACTACAGTACAATCTCAGAACCTCGATAAAACGATTTTGGAGTGTTTTGAGATCTTGAGACGCGAGTTAATCGATAAACAACTTAGTTTACGCGGCGAAATGCACTCGGAAACTACTATTCGAGACAAGATTTACTACGCTTGCTGAGACGCACCGGAATGCCACTACGCACTTCTTAGACCATCAGGAAACTTCCAGTCCGCATGTGAAGACGTACGGACAGCTCTAGTACTTAAAGTAGAAGTCAAATCAAGCTTTGGAGCCTACTCGATCGAGAGAGAGACGCGAGACGGAGAAAACGAAACTTTTTTGGTAGACCGGAAATACTTTGGGAAGAGTACACGGTACGGAGACCGCTTTACCCGCAGTGCCCAAGGGACGAGATAAATTGAATAAAAATGTTTTGTATGTAAGAAACCGAATTGTTGGAGTACTCAATATATTCTAGAGGAGAGGCAGAAAGCATATGCGGTCTTTAAGAGATTACGAGACTCCCCCGATAAGGACACGAATAAGATGATCCAATATGTCACTGAATTCGAAGGACTCGAGTTAAACGCTGTAGAAGATTACGAGTAATTCGTCGACGAGTTTGCGGAGGCAATTAGCTCATCGAGAAGCTATGTCACATAGTCGGACCACTTCCTTACGACATCTCATGGCACGATCGATGGAATTAAGACCATCGAGTTGCTCAATTAGTAGTCAATTTTCCATGCGTTCGCGAAGACTATGATACACTTAGTACTATCGATAGTGCATACGGATGCGGAGACGTTTTTGACTACTCGATACTCATTAAGTGTTTTTATGGGCATTATGATCGACACCGGAGCAGCTTAACGCTCGACAGCCGGAAAAGGCTAGTTCTTAGCCCTTCAGCGAGTTCGAGACGTTAAGCTAAACAAATCACGAGCCGGAGAAGCTGTTATTAAGTTCGGAATTAGACAGACTTCATCACTCGGTATTGTCAATATCAAGACATTAGTTGGCCAGATCACGTTTTACGTGGTGCTAGTTGACGTGCCGTTTTTACTTTGTTTTCGAGACATGGATAAGCTACGTGTTAAATTCGATAATCTCGATAACGTGCTTATCCAAGGCAACGCGCGCACGCTTATTGTCAGGGCATTCGGACACCCGTGGATGCTTTTAGACCCACTAGAGAGCCTAGTTTATACGAACCAGGAAGCTACGACTATGGAGGCTAACGCGTGTTACTTGACCGAAATAGAACTACGACGATTACATAGACGCTTTGGACACTTATCGGCAGCACGATTCATGAGAGTCCTCGAACGTAGAGGCCATGACGCAGATTTTGATGAGATTAAGAGGATGACAAAGTATTACTAGCAATGTCAAATCAATGGCAGATCTCTAGGACGTTTCAAGTTCATACTGCGAGATGATCACGAATTTAACTATTCGGTTTACTTGGACGTTTTATAGTTCGATAGTAAAGCGGTGCTACAGGTCGTAGACGAGGCAACCGTATTTTAAGCCGCCAGATTTCTCAAGGATATATTAGTTAAGGAGGCCTAGAACGCTTTTCGAGCATGCTGGATTGATGTTTACCTCGGACTACTAGCGTTTGCAATTCATGACCTCGGAACGAACTTTAACTCCAAGGAATTCCGAGACAACGCTAGGGTTATGGATATTGAGACGAGATAGATGCCGATCGAAGCACATAACTCCATTGGACTTGTAGAGCGCTATTACGTGCCACTTAGGCGTGCGTATAACATTCTATTGAAGGAGTTACTCGATCTCCCAAAGGAGGAGAGACTGCAGATGGCAATTAAGGCCGTAAACGATACCGCCGGCCTCGACGGTATTGTGTTTACGCTTCTCGTTTTTAGAGCGTTTCCCCGCATGTCACAATGGGATGCTTTAATCGCATTAATTGCAGCTCGAGTAGAGGCTATAAGAAATGCTATGACGGCAGTCCGCGAGTGCTACGCAGCCCGCTAGATCACGGACGCTCTGCGAATAAGAAATGGTCCTCGGACTAGCCACTTAGCAGATTTACCCATCAGCTCAAACGTGCTCGTATGGAGAGAAAGCAAAAGGTGGCAAGGACCGTTCACGCTGCTAGCGATAGACAAAGAGACTTGCCAGATTCAACTACTTAATGGACCTAGAAGCTTCCGGAGTACGGCTGTAAAACCATTTTATAAGGACTCCGATTAAGCGGACGATAACGATCGACCGAAAGATCTCTCATTAATAGAAAACGTGCCAAAAGATACTACGCGAGAGCTAGAAACACTACGACGAAGCTTAAGATTAACGGACGAGCAACTTATTATAAACGCGGAGGACGTTCTCGATTTACCCCGCTCGACGGGAGAAATCTAACCCACTATAAAAAACTTTCGAATAGTAGTGGAAATCCCATTTTTTGTCCCCGACTCGAACGATCATATCTTTATGACGCTTTTTACGAATAGTAGCGCAAGCCCGAAGACGATCGAAAACTTTTTAATCGAGAAAGAAACTCGAGACAAGCAAATATCGATCGAGCTACGCACTAAGGGCATTATTACTACTCTTGGCGAGCCGTTTGCAATTTCCCGGAGAAAGGAGATCGATAGACTACTAATAAAAAGAGTATTTAAGCTAATCTCTAATAACTCTAAGGAAATCGGCAACTAACGGATCTTTAGTTCGAGATTAATTGATGAAGTTAAAGGCATGGGGACTGCAATACCCTACGAGAAATCTCGCTTGGTGATTCAAGCATTTAACGACGAAAGCAAAAAAACAATGCTCACGCAATTACCGACTATCCAGCGAGTTAGCCAACGAATTGTCGTTGCTTTGGCCCCGTCACTCAAGAGCAGAGGGATCAACCTCTACTTAAGAGATATCACTTAAGCTTACGTGCAGTCAACAACCCTACTAGTACGCGTCATATTTGCAAGACCCCCGAAAGAGATGACCCATGAGTTGCTACTAGGCATTATTTTCAAGGTTATCAAGCCACTTTATGGAGTTCCGGAAGTAGGCATGCATTGGTACGGCACTTATAGTAATCACTATAGAGATAAACTCTCGATGGAAACGTCAACGTTCGACCCGTGCTTACTAGTTACTCGAAATAAAGACGGCTTATTCGGAATAGTGGCTATGCAAACGGACGATACACTCATTTTGGGAGACGACGCGTTCGTGGAATTGGAGCGCACTAAGCTAGAGAAGGCTAAACTGATGGCTAAGCCTATAGAATCTCTAGCGCGGGATACCCCATTAATATTCAATGGGTGCAAACTAGTGATGGACGGGAGTGGCCCTAATATTACTTTGCTTTAAAAAGGACAAGGAAAACGTTTGACTCTTGTCGACTTTAAATCGGACGAATTCAAGCAAGCCTACCTCGAGCAACGCGCCCGAGGAGTATATATAGGCACAATTTGTCAATCGGAGGCTGCGTTCGATATGTCCGTAGCAGCTTAGCATTAAGACCCCGAACGAGAGCAAATCATAGCTCTCAATAAGCGTTTGCAGTGGCAAATGGACAACCTCGACCGAGGGCTTCGATTTATATGCGTAGACTTATCGTCTGCAAAGTTGTTCGTCTTTGTAGATGGTTCGTTCGCTATGAACGCAAATTACAGCTCTCAGATCGGATACGTCGCTATACTAGGAAATGAGGAGCGCAGCGATAGAGAGTTCGACTTAACGGGAAATGTCTTGCACTGGAGCTCAACTAAGTGTAAGAGGGTTACGCGTGCAGTCTTAGCTTCAGAACTATACGCGATGATAGCAGGGATCGATATAGCGATATCGATTTCTACTACCTTTAATCTTATCATAGAGCAGCTGGGAATAGGCCCCATCCCTACGGTCATCTGCACCGATTCGTTCTCGCTCTACGAGTGCATAGTCAAGCTTAGTACTACTAAAGAGAAGCGCCTAATGATCGATATTATGGCTATTAGATAATTATACGAACGCAGAGAACTCTCGGAGATTCGATGGATTGCTGGTGACAGTAACTCGGCCGATGCTATGACTAAGTCCACCGCCAATAAATCACTTGAGTCGCTCATTAGTACTAACTACTTTAGCGTCAAAATACAAGGGTGGGTACAGCGTCCTAAGGTGTAGGAATCAATTGGCAAGACGAGAAGGAGGAGAAGCGCGGTCGTTAAAGAAAGTAGGGCGCGGAAGTGAACGTGTTTTTAGTGTTTTTCGATGTTTTGGTGTTTCTCGATGCGCGAGCTTTGATTGGCTCGGAGTCCGTTAACTCCGCGGATGGGGGATTTCCCCCATTTTTAGTTTGAACGGTCAGGCAGTAATGCGCGTAACCGCGAGTAGTTTCCGGTCAATTTTCCTTATAATATTCACTTACGTAGTAGTGCGTTTGCAGCTACGATAATACTTTTTTTAGCTGTAGTTTACTAGTTGGAAGGAGTGTCTCCTTCCAAAGAAAGAGTTGCTAGTGTCGATATAATTATGTGATCGCTTAACGGTGGGATAGAAGGGTGGATTCAGGGGTGGATGGAGGGGTGGAGCTTTGACCTCCATCCTTCTGACAATTAGTGTCTCAGTATCATTTCCTTAGGTTATATAAGTAGTTAGGTGCCCCTTCTGGAGAGAGAGAGAGAGGGAGAACAGAGAGAATATATTCATTGACACTAGACTAAGATCTTAGTGCTTGATGATGACCCCCGGACGTTCCAACAAAGACGCTTATTTATATACAATTAATATAATCTATAAGTATTCATATAAATTATATTAATTAACTAATAAAATAAAAGTTATCAAGTTTTAAATATAGGTTTATAAATCTTATAAACTTCTTTAAACTAATTTGCAAGATTAATACTTCTTATATATTAATTATAATTATTAATAAAACAAGGAATTTACAAGGTTTTTATATACTTATTCCCAAAAATCTTTCGAATAATACGCCCATTAATTAATATTTTTATAGGATACCTTTTAGCTTTTTTTTGAAATCTTTTACTTTATTTATTATATGGATATTACTTAAAGCAAAAATAATATTATTATCTTGCCAAGCTAAGCAAAGAACGTTTTAAACCACTTTTACCAAAAAAGTATTCCATTTAAATTTTATTAAGAATCGAGCCTTCAATTTAATTAATTCTTAAGGAAATTCTTTATATAACCTTATTATCCTTATCGCACTAAAGTTATAAACCCATAGCTTTGCAAATAAGGGTATACTCGTAAAATAATTATCCAAATATATCGTAAGATAACGGCGTAAAAAAAGAAAAAATAAAGGTTTATATAAAGCAATTAGTATTTGTTAATTTAAAGTGAAAAATAATATCTTATAATCTTTTCTCTCGTAAACTCCAAATCCAATTAAATATATATTTATAGTTTATAATTCCAAAGATTTTATACCCTTATTTGATTAGTTTACTCGGTATTTTATATATATAAAATAATTTAAAGTAATTAATAAAGTAATAAAATAAGAAAATAAGAAAATATATTTATTAAATATTATATTATAAGCTTATTAATACTCACTTTAGAAGAAGAAAAATAATACTATTAAAAAGAAACTTAAATTAAAAAAGCCAAAGGTTTAAGCTTATATTATTAAATCTTATTAAAAGGCAAATAAAATCCTATTTTTTTATTATTCTTATAATATAAAATATAGTAAAACCTCTTGATTTGCTTAAAGTAACAAAATAATATATGGGTTATAATCATATATAAAGGGCCTTTATTAAAGTCTAAATTCTAATATATTTTAATTGTAAGCTCTTTATAAACTCCTATATATATAATTATACCAAGAAATATATATAATTCCTCTATTAGCAAATTTATCTATTCTCGTGCCCTCTCTTATAATACGCGTAGTCTCTATATGCTCGCATATCGATTAGTGTTCGTAGTAATCGTATAAAGGAGATTATGAGTAAAAAACAAGCTAAAGTAGTTAAATGGGTGCGCGTTTCGAGGGAAAGACGGAGGTAGAAATGCTTTTACTGTTTGCTTAGGCTCGCATTTAAAGGGCTCGTAATAAACGTTTATGATTAGTTCAAATTTAAGGAGTATATCCTCAAGAGGCTAAGCTTTTGACATCTCGAGCGCGTGTTGGGAGTAACGCGTGGGCGCGATATCTATTCAAATGATGTATCTTACTAATAAATTTGTATGCAAAGATACATAATTTTATGCTCTGTTATCCCAAACAAGCCCCCTTGCTAGTGCGGACCATGTCTCACCGGTCGAAGGGATACGTGATGAACAACTGACATTAGGGCGCCGTTTAACGGCGCAGCCTAGAATGTGGCGCAGCGAGGCAGATATAGGCATTAATAACCGCATTTGCTAAAATCATCTCCACTTTCAATTTCTCTTTCTAGCTCTGTTTCTAGCTCTGTTTCTGGCCATCCCTATCGACTACTAAAATGGAGGATTTTACCCTCGCCGGGATACCAAGACAAGTCCCTATCTACGATGAATTCTGTGCTGCTTGCAGTAAAGTGAGCAATTGGATCAGTGCCGGAGTTCGTCAAGGATTTTGGAGGGATCTATCGGATAGCTACTGGAACTTCGATCTTGGTTTTGTGGACGAGATGGTAGTGACGCCAAAATGTGCTCTCTGTCGGCTCGTGACGGCTGCACTGTCTGAAAGCTTCACTGAACTTCCGCTAGTATACTCGTGGACGGGAAGTTGGTCCATAGAAAAGACGATGAATGGCAACAACATCAAAAAAGAGTACAATCACGTTCCTGGTTCCGAGCCAAGATTTTGGAGGGACAAGGTCTCGGTATCAGTGCTGGGGTTGCAAGTCACAGATAAACCCTGGATGCAGATTGGGCTGTCAATTTCTTTGAGAAGCCATGGCGGGCCCGAGTTTGACCTTTTGGAGTCGGAAGGATTGTGGGGTCCTGAAAAGCTTTTCACTCCCTCAATCAGAGTTCTTGCGCCTGATGTCCCCATGGTTCCTGCAAAAGCTTCACGAAATTGCTCTGGACGGCAGATTGCTTCTTCCCAAGCCGACCTGAAGTCTATTCAGATATGGTACGCGAAGTGCCGGACGATGCATGGTCAAAGGTGCGAGACGCATCGGAATCTCACTGGCGAGACGAACGGTGATCCCAAATATATCGCCCAATTTCCGCCTCCTCCTCGGAATATGCTGGTGATCGATGCTCAACAAATGCGGATCGCTCCATTGCCAGGTGGAGCTCGTTATCTGGCATTGAGCTATGTCTGGGGTACCAGACCATTTCTGCAGTTGACTAAGTCGAACCTAGAGATCTTGAAACGCAAGGGAGCACTTCATGAGCAACAGTTACCACGAACTATCGAGGACGCCCTCAAGTTGACGATCATGCTCAATGAACGGTACTTGTGGGTGGACGCATTGTGTATCGCCCAAGACGACACATTATCCAAGCTGGAGCAGCTCTCACAGATGGACCGAGTCTATCTTGGCGCAGCCTTAACGATCATCAGTGGCGATGGAAAAGAAGCAAATGCCGGTCTCACAGGTTTTCACCCTGGGTCTCGACAAACAAAGCAGAGTATTGAGACAGTGGGAGGTGTTCGTTTTGTCGTGATGAGCCCACCGTTTTCGGAGGTAGTGAAAAACCAGACTTGGAATTCTCGAGCATGGACTTACCAAGAGTACATGCTCTCGAAAAGATTGCTCGTTTTCACAGAGCAGCAAGTCTTCTATCTCTGCGGGGCGGAAAGTTTCGCAGAGGATCACTATCGCCCTCCCGTTCACTCCACATACGAGCCAAAGTACACCGCAAAGCCAACGTATGAGGATACTCCGGGTGATATCGATGTTCGCCACAGACTCGATAATCGAGATTTTAGATACTCTCAGAATTGGAATGCTTATAAAGTCACCGTCGCAGACCTCTCATCACGTCAGTTGACTTACGAGTCAGATGTTCTGAAATCAATCGTTGGAGTCCTTCACGCCATGAAGTCTGCAAGAGATGAGAAATATATCTGCGGTTTACCTTCTTCGATACTAGAGTGGGCATTACTCTGGCAACCTGTGGGTCCTATGCGTCGTAGGGCATTCCCTGGTTCAGAGAACTTATTTCCCAGTTGGTCGTGGATTGGCTGGGTTGGACATGTCAAATACATTGACCACCCAGGACCTGAGGGAGTGGGAATTCTGATCAAGGACTGGCAGATTCTTACCTACGATTCATCCCCCAACAGTGGGTGCCAGAATTCCGTGCGCACGGGCCAAAATCACCAAAATCACACCCAAAATCACCCACTTTACAGACTTATTGTGAAAGATTCTATTAGTAACTTTTCACAAAAATTAGAATTTGGATTTAAATAGCTTAGTTCTTAAATTTGTACAACTCAGATTTGTGAGAGGTTTATTTAATATTGATGCTCAAAAATCAAGCATTAAATTTAGTAGCGAAATTTAATTTTTATAAATAACTTTTAAACATTAAGTTTTAGAAGAAAGTTTTTAACGTAAAAGTTGTTCTCCTTATTCAGATACACACATATATATAATATTAGAACATGTTATAGTATAATATTGTTGAGTTGTAAAGCCGCAAAAAGAGTAATTTTTGGTGTGTTCTCGCTTAAATTTAGGGGGTGCGCACGGAATTCTGGCACCCACTGTTGCCCCTCAAATTAAACCAAAAAAATCAAATCTGAAGGGTTTGTTCAGAAATTGTGGTTCAGAGCACCAGTCCCCTCCTACCGAAAGTTCTCCTCAGCCAACTCTTCTTCCATATCAGCCTATCGTCATCTCTGTGGACCCAATATTGACACCAACCACCTGGGTGGGATGGAAAAACTCTCCGGCTCCTCAGTCCCTGTCCAATTATAGCGATAGGGTCCGCCAGCACCAGAAGGCAATGGACGCAATGGAGCCGTTGATTGAATCGGGCATTTTGCAATTTACCGCCGCATCGGCTATTTTCAACGTACAGGCCGGCCCTCTGCCAGACGGATACCGAACTTTCCCACAGTCTACTACAGGGAGCTTCCGAATCACGGACAGGAACGGTGTATGGGTAGGAACAGTCCACCTCGAATTAAAATTCGCTTCGACTTTTGGAGCAAGCTGTGAGGCTGAGTTCATTGCGTTATCGATCACGCATTCGAGCTATGAAGCCACAAATGCTATCAATATTGGACAGAATACGTTTGATACAAATCAACTTCGGCAGTTGGATCAAAAAGCTCGGGCTCCTTTGCTAATGAATGCTATGTGGATACAGAGGCAAGATGGTGTGGCCTCTAGATTGGCGGTGGGCCAGATTCATGTGCATGCGTGGGAGAGAGCTGGGTCGATGTTGCAACAAGTTTTGCTAGGTTGATACTTCTTTGAATTGTAGCCTATTTTCCTGATCATATACGCACACGGACCTAACTCGACTCAAGTCCGTGTGCGTATATGATCAGGAGAATAGAGGGAATGATTGGGTGATGGTGTTTCGATACCGGCAGATTTTACGGTTCGGGGAATACCAGCTAGCCGGCTATAGAGATCAACTTCCATCTCAATACGGGAGACTACTGCACCTATCATTGAGTATAGAGCCGTATAGCTTTACCTGCGCTCGAAGGCTTGTAAACAACGCACCACCTGCTTTACTGA
>FJOG01000072.1:142732-173791 GCA_900073065.1 Phialocephala subalpina
TGAAGTCTCTTTCCTCTACCGAGCTTGTTCAACGATATCAGCGGGCGTTGGGGGAGGGGCATGAGAGCTAGAAAAGAGTCGGTCCAAGTAAACACGGGCGTAGCTCGAGGGATCCATTCAGCCAACTGCCTAAGGAATTACACACCCTATACGACGAAATATGGGAACAAATTCAAGAGGATAAGAACGAGAACATGGCTGTCATTGCCGAGCGAGCTATTCAAATTCTATCTTGTGCTTTCCAACCACTGACTCCTGACAAGCTACTCGTCGCTATTTGCCAGGACCCTGAAACGGATACTCTCCGGGAGGATATCAATATCGGCATTGATTATGTTCTTGACACTTGCCGAAGCCTGATCGTTGTTGACCACCATGAGATGATCTGTCGTCTATCGCATCTCTCTGTCTACGAATATTTTGAGGCTCGTAGGTGGTCGGAAGGTCCCCCACACGCCTTAATGGCAGAGGTTTGCTTGAAGCTTGTTACACACACTGTTTCGGCTGTTTTCTTCATAGGAACCAGATTTTCCAGTTCATTTTCAGCTCTATCAGGTTTATCTTCGTTCGAAGATTATCATGACGCCATTTTTTGTGGAAAAACCGCAACCAAAGAAGTATCTGATCTCAGAATTTTCTCCCTCGCCCCTTACGCGTACTATCACTGGCCATTGCATGCCCAGGCTTACGATAATGAAAAGGGGTCGTATTCTTATAGTCGACTAGCTAACCGTCTTAGAAAATCTTTTGGCCCTATGAACGAGGGTTCTGCCGCATATCGTAGTTGGAAATCGAGCTGTTCTCGTTGGAAATATGACATAGGCATGCGCTGGTGGCACCGGTTCAGTCCAGAAGGCCCACCTGTCAATGTTATGACATTCTTTAGGTTCGATTCGATTCTCCCTAACTAGTGGGAATCTGGTTTCAATGATGTCAATAGTAATGATCACGGGGAATTGCTCGAGTTGGCAATCAAGGAAGACTCTTTCTTGAAGGCCGGAATCGGGGTGAGGGTCAGGATATGATTTGAAGTATAAAAGTATATAATCGATTTAAAATACTTAAGAATAAGGCTAGATTTACTTGTATAATCATATAGACGTTATAATGGAAAATATAATTGATAAAAAGTAAATATTATAATATTATACTTCCCGATTTAATGAAAATCCGAGGGTTTTACCAAAATTTACTATTTATCGAATCGAGGTTTTTCCCTTGCTAATATTAATTATTTCTAATATAATCAATTATCGAAATAAAAGAAAATAATTGCAAATATAAATAAATTTATAATAAATATATAATAAATTTTAATTTTTTTTCTTTTAATATAATTATTAATTAAATTATAATCGAGTTTTATTAATATAAAAATCGGTAAATTAATGTTAATCTAATTAAAAAAAATTTATTCTTTTTAAATAAAGATTTAAAAGTTATATAGTTTTTCGTTTTATTATATTTTTAAATCAAATTCTAAAAATAATTAATAATAAATCAAGAAAATATCTTATTAAAAAAATTATAATATAAATCAAAAAAGAAAGTAATTAATATTTGTATTAGCGTTTATATTAATATATTAACCTAATAAATTTTATTATATATAAGTTTTCCTTTTATTTAAATATTCTAATAAAAATTCTTCTCGAAATCGAATTCCAAACAAATATTAATATTCTAATTCCTTTGCGCGATAATACTCGATATAATAATATTCTTTAATACTTATAATTAATTTCTTTATTACTAATATAATTACTTTTATATAAGGTAAAATACTTATTAATATCTTTGGGTATCCTAATTTGGGTTTAATTCGCCGGATTGGGGTTAGCGCTTTCGTTAATAAATAATGTTAATAAGTGGTATAAAAATTAAATATTAAAAGCTTAAAATAATATCTAATGAATAATTATATAATTAAATCGATTATAATAAATATATATTATATACCAAATTAAAACCAAATTTCTTAAATACAAGTAAATAGAATTTAAGGTTAGCTTATTATCGTTATTACTAATAATTATAATAGATTAAGGCCAAATTTCAAGTAGAAACCAGAAAATAAACGATTTCAAGTATAATTCAAATTATAAAGTATTAATTTGCAAAGAATATAAATAGGCTATCAAAGGACTCAAAAAATACTTGAAAGATACTTATGGGTTAAAAACAAAAAAGAAGTAATAGCTAATTTTGGACTAGTATAATTTGTTAGATTTGTTATTACTTAAGAATATTCGATAATCATTATATAATTACGTTTTATTCGAGGTACTAAGAAAGTTATTAAATGGATAATATTATTTTAATTCGGAATATAATTATATATTAATTAATTATAAGTTTATATATAGGCATTATAATAAAGAGTATAATTGGTAGGTTAATAAAAAAGAATTAACCCATTAGATTAAAATTAAGATATAAA
This sequence comes from Phialocephala subalpina, assembly GCA_900073065.1. NCBI lineage: Eukaryota > Fungi > Ascomycota > Leotiomycetes > Helotiales > Mollisiaceae > Phialocephala > Phialocephala subalpina. Next base: position 145,173 of record FJOG01000072.1, read on the forward strand.
CGTTTTTCGGGGTTAGATTTTAATAATATTTTATTGTGAAATACTAAGAAAAGATTTCTTTACGAGTAAAAATAATAAAAGCAATAAACGATAATAAAGATACTATTATTTGGGATTAGCTATTATAGGAATTTAATAAAATCGATAAGTAAAATATAAAACAACTTGAGATTATAGATTTTAAAATAGAAAAGAGTAATAATATTAGTTAGTAAAACTTTATATAATAGTGATCGCATTTTAGCGGTCGCAATATTAGATGTATTACTTATGCAAGTAAGTTGTTAAACTAGAAAGATAAGTAATTCTAGTACGTGAGCAAAATCGTTGATATAATAATCAAACGTGCCATGGATAGGCTAAGTAATTTGCACGATAATACTCTGTATTAGCTGCGAATAGCGAACTCGATTGAGAAAGTTGAGAACCGGCCTATAGTGCGGTTATAGAACGAGGATAACTTGGACCGTTATATTGCTTATTTTCGGCGTTTTTCTTACTATTTGCTGCGAGTGTATATAGCGCAAAAAGAGAGGGAGAGCTATAAACGTGGTGAAAGTGAGAGTGGGGACGAAGGGTTAGTAAACGAGAATAGAGAGGTTATTGTAAACGAAGTTGAGGAGGGTGAAAAGGAGGGTGAGAACTAGGCCGGTAATAGTAGAAAGATTGGCGTGATGAAAGACTACTGTGAATTAATAAAATTCAGCTTAGAGTAGAAATAGTTGTTATAAGATATGCTCGAGTCATTAGAAGTAAGAGAAGATGAAGATATCTAAGTCTTAAAGATGAGTATACTTATAATGTTTATAATTTTGTAGAGTTTGAAAGGCTACGATCGATTTAATAGTCCTATGATTTATTTTGTAGCTGTTTTGAGAATTATCGAAGACGAAAACCGCTTGAGACGTAGTGATGAGTATTTATATATACTTATTGGGTTTATGTATTGCGTTCGAGTCTTATTTATTGAATATGCACTGCTAGTAGCGACGAGGGGAAAGTAGACTGCAAAAGACATCGACCGGTTTTTTGAGTTGCGGAAGAAATATCTCGTGGTTGAGAGCTATAGCCTATGCAGCTTCTTAATTAAGATGCTGAGATATAGTAAAACAATAAGCATGCAAAAGATTAATTAGCTTAGCATTACTTGGACTCGGTCTGAAACGAATCGTTCGGATGGTGATATTTTGGAATTTTATGGGAAGCTGCTACTAATTAAGCGGTTTAAAGATGCGATTTATAATATGATCCGAGAGGCTAAAGATATTTTGTGGCAGGATTTAATGTGGGTTACCCAGAAAAAGGACCAGTCCGAGATTAATTTGGACTTGATTTAAGATGATTTTTTATTAACTACGCGAGGTGCTTTATGGGTGACGAACGAAGCAAATGGAATGAAGGATAAGCGGTAGTGGATGATAGATCAGATGTTGAATGCTCTTAAGTACTAGTAGTTATGGGACCGGAAGAAGAGCATATAGCGGATGACCAAGGTTCGAGAGTATATGCAATTGGCCAGACGGTTTAAGGAGCTGCTGCTTGTATTAGCACATATAACACCCGGTTTACCGGCTCGCGGAGAGGAGATCACGCCAATTAAATTCCGGAACGGATTTCTTTAAGAACGTAATATCTATATAGTTAACGGGCGAGTGGTCTATGTTACGCGGTACTACAAGTCTTAGGCATTATTTGGAGAGGCTAAGGTGATTCCACGATTTCTTCTATGGCGAGTAAGTCAGATATTTGCTGTATATACGGCTTGCGTGCAGTTATTCTCTGAGACTTTGAACCAGAAGACTAATGGGCTTTCTCGAAGTGATCATCTTTAGCATAATAAGAACGGCTCGTGGACTCGAGAGCATTTGACCAAGGTCTTGACGCAAGAGACGGCCATCCGGTTAGGGCTGCGGCTTACGACGCAAGACTACCGGAATGTGGCTATTAATATAGGCCGTGAGTATATTGGTGCTAAGTTTATAAGGGATCTTCCTAAGACCGAGGATATGCCGCATGAGGATAATGATATTATCGTGAGTACTATTGATCTTGCGGCTGCTCATGGAAAGGATATTGCAGAACGTTACGGGGTCCGTGGCGATATTATCGGAACTTGAGTGACGAGAGCATTCGGATCTTTGGGGCTATTGGGTCACAGTGGCATCAGCTGTTAGGTCTAGACAGCAAGAAGCCGTCCCCATCGACCAAGCATTTGCGGGGATTGTCTTACAGTACACCACAGACCAGTCTGGTTCCCAAGAGGTCGAGATCACCGTTAAGAAGACCACAGCCTGCGGTTTTTACTCCGCCGCTGACCAGCCCATCCCAGCCGGGGTTGTTAACGCCATTGAGTTCAAATCTATCCGGGTATGGGTCACCAGGGTTGGAGCCAATGGCGTTTCCCAGTCGGCCACGGTTTGAAGCAGCAACGACTGGGGTTCTGCCACTCACCACGGTCCCAATCTACTCTGAAGAGGAGATCCATGACGGACTACAGTAAAGAAGGTGAAGCACCCAAATCTCAGTACGAGAGTGAGAGCAACTGCCATACAAATCTTTCTCACCAAGTCCAACGTCGAACCTCACTTTTCAACCACTGCAACTTCCAAGAACAATTCCGAGCGACGATACGATTTGCGATAGCCACAGGCCGGCTTGATGTCGACCCATGGCAAGAAAACAGTCAATAAAACCGACCCCTTTCAACTTCTCTTCGACCACCCAACACTAATCACCTCGCGCCATGGACAGGAGGCACCGCTTCAGCTGCTGAGGATAGGACGCTGAACACTTGGAGAATGGCCTTCAAGCTAGCCTGCTAATATCACTAACCCACGAGAATCCATAGAGATAAGTCAGAAGAGAGAAGCCAGAAGCCAGAAACAGCCGATGTAAGGACTCAAGGAGTTAAGAATTCACTGCAAGAAATGTACTTGTATATTAGTAATAGTTGCCCTATCGGGTCAACCGCCGGGCGTTAATAAATTGTGTGTGTGTGTGTGTGTAAAGAAGGTGCTCAACCAAGAAGAGCCCGAGTTTCGTTCGGCCGAACAGAGAGAGGCTGTCTTTACTGCACTTAATTGTGGTGTTACCCACTGGAGGCGGCAAGACGCTGACATTTACACTTCCAGCTATACTTCGGGACCCAGGTGTCAGCCTTGTAGTGGCACCGTTCAATGCACTCGAGAAGGACTACGTACGGCGGCTCCGGCTTGCAAATATCGAGCATGTCGTCTGGCACCATGGAGAAACTCGGTATGCCCCCGTAGTGGTAGTCAGCGCTGACCGGGCAGCAACAACCGGGTTTATTACGTATGGATCGATGCTCCGAAAGAGGAAACTGCTACGCCGTGTAGTGCTTGATGAATGTCATCTCTCATTTACAGCTAGTGATTACCGGCCCAAGCTACGGCAGCTCGGTCATCTTCAGGTGCTCCGGTGCCCTATAATCTTGCTGACGGCTACACTCCCACCCATTCGACTCGATGAATTGCGAGAGGTGATGCACATATCCGACTTTCGTCTCATCCGTATGAGCACGGTTCGGGCCAACATCCGGTACATGGTGCGGCGATGTCCCAACAAGAGTGTATTGAAGCTAGTCAAGGAAATCCACTTCGCCCGTGAAATCGAAAGCCATTCTTGGAGGAGCCATAATCACGGTGGAACTTCTATTGTGTCTGCAAATGTGAGAAGCAATTCAAGAGATGTGTAGGAATGTGAGATTGCCAAATTTAAAAGAAGAAGATATTGTTTTTTCAGAGAAGACCCGTTATTGTTGCCCTTTGATCTTGACAGTTTTTTCTTATTTTAAATTTATTTCCTGGCAACGAATCAGCAAGTCTAATCTGGCATCACTTGGAATCTACGATGAGAGGTCGGTCAATCCCCGCGGAGCGCTTCGGCGAGGCTTTGGCACCCCGCAAGCGTTGCAACATAGCGTTTTAAGAAAGTCGGTTAGTTACCGCGGGTTACAGCAAACTGGCGGTGGCGTTCCAGTCAACCCTGGTTTCCTCGGTTGTGAGTCTTGCGACTCCCTACGAATCGACGATACGAGGAGAGCCATGTGCTAGAACCTCCCAGAAGCTGCCAGTCCCTCTTTGGAGGGGCGAAGGCTTCAGCGCTATAAGCCAATTTCCAGTAGGATGTGTTGGTATTGCAGTAGACACCGGAACATATTGCTCAACCTTTACGTCTTAAATTTGTAGTTTGTAATCTATTTATTTACACAACTAGTCTCATCAATATACTTTCATTGTGATAGCCAGAAGTCGAGCCACTCTATTATTCCCCTCAAACTCTGCTCCTTTACGTAACCTAAGAAGCTGTAAGCATCAAGAGCCAGCTTTCGGCATACCAAAACAGCTTACGCTCATATGGGTTCTCCATATTGCCTCTCAAGGCAAAGCCATGCTCCACATTTGCGAATAACTGCAACTGGTGTGGCGTGTTACCATTGTGCAGAAGGTCCAGAGCTCTTCTTCGGGATTTAGTATCAAAAGTGTGATCAGTTTCTGAACAGGACAGGAACAATGGTTCTGTATAATATATCAGCAATCTCCAAACCATGAGTTCGGTATTGAGATAATTTACTTTTTAAATTCAGGAAATGGTGCTCCTTGAGGAATGCAGGATGGCCAAAAGCACCAGCGGTGACTCCATCCCCAGCAAGCTCATCACGTACGTAGGGAGCACCAAAACAGTATCTGTGTTCCAATCAGTCGACGTTATAAGCACAATTTAAGGAAGAATTTAAAACTTACCCAACGCAAGCATACTTGGTCTTCGGTTAACCATACTGTCGCTTCACCTCCACGATCCACCTCGGGACATTCTTGTTAGCAAAAGCAGTGTGCTTTCTTTTCCGGCCCTCATAATCGAAATTCGGATCTGAGGGATCATGTCTATTCTTCCTGTGCTTCCACATGGGGTCCTGTAGTTCTAAATTAGACCAAGAAACTTCATCGAAATCACTTTCAGAATACTTACTCCTCGAAAATAATCCAAACCAAGAACGAGATATCCAGCTTCAGAAAACCCATCCATAATCAAAAGTCCATTATTGAACAAGCCCCAGACGTCAGAGAAATAAAGTAAGATATAGCCATTTGCTTTTTCTGTTGGCGGTTTTGAGATGTACGTTTCAATGCCAGAAATCGTGGTCATGCAGCCTCGAGGCTCTCCTTCATGGATAGTGCCTTTCAGGCAGCAAGCAGCAGAAGGTTTTGCAAGAAATACATCAGAGTCACCCATTGCTGGTCGGAAATAAGATGTGAGAGAATGACAGTTTGAAGGTGGCAAAAGGGGGTTCCGAGAAGAAGTTGAGCTTGAGAGTGCGTTTCAAAGTCCTCGAGACACTTGCAATTAAACTTTCAGCATCTGCTCATCTATTGTTTATCTCTCCCACATTGCCTCGGATTGACACTCAACATCCTGCATCTTCGACGACCCTTGTTGTCGTCAGCAGTCTCTTCCCGATTCGGGGCTTACCCCGCGCAATTTTGTGAGGGTGTGGGATCGTCGGCGAATGGCCGCGGGCTTTGACATTGCCCAAGCCCTCTTGTGCCAGAGCTCTTGGCTTCTGCATCCCCACAATTTTTCGTCCCAGACTAATTTGCCCCGTTCTCCCTCTCCAGGTTATCGGGCCCAGAAACATTAAAAAGCTGGGGGGATCTTCATCCGACTACCCCTGAACACTTAGCTACATTGCACCAACTGACTACTTGGGTGCTTTCCAATGAACGCTATACAGAGATCACGACACCAGGAAATCTTCGCCGCCAATTGATACCATGGCGAACGTTAAGCCAGAGATTGACCAGCTCGAGTCGCAGCAGAATAATGCAGCAAACGATATCGAGAAACGTCTCGAGACGGTTAAGAGTAACGTCGATGTTCAAAAACCCGGAACTGTCAACGAAGTGCGAAACTTTAATCTTCTTTGATACTGCATCTAACTTACTGACGATTCTAGGACGCTGCCGTTGGTTACCGATAATATCACGAAGCTCTGCTGCTGGAATTCTCTGTGGAAGAGGTAAGTTAATCAACTTCCTCCCAGTCTTGCCAATACACGAAGCTGACTTCAACCTCACAGGTGAAACGAGTCCGCTGGAAGATCGATCTCATTGTTCTGCCTATATTCTTGGTTACCCAGGCACTGCAGTTCATGGACAGGACCGCATTGAACTACGCCAATTTATTCAACTACCAAAAAGCCTTGAACCTCAAAGGCCAACAGTTCAACTACCTCTCAGCCAGTCAGTCCCTCTTCTCAAACTGGCAAAGCTCAGCTAACACAGCATCAGTGATCTACGCAGGATAATTCTTTGGCCAATACTCTTGTGGTTGGCTCATCGGTCGTTTCCCAGCACAAAGAGTTGTCGACGTCAGTTGTCTCTTATGGGGCGTGATGGTCCTCGCCTTGACATCGTGCCGAACATACCAAAGTGCTCTCGCCGTACGCTTCATCATGGGCATATTCGAGGCAGCAGTAACTCCCGGTTTAACCTTGATGACTGGCTTTTGGTATACCCGAAGAGAGATCCCACTCCGTCAGTGTATATGGTATTCGTCTCTTGGCTGGGGCGGTATAGTTGGCTCGTATATCTCCATGGGTGTCTCGAAGCTTCCGGCGAACATGAAGCCTGAACGTTGGGAACTGATTTTTTTTATTGTATGATACTTTCCCCTTGTCGGTAACTAAGCTAACGAGGAATTCCAGCTCGGTGGTGCTACCTGTCTCTGGTCATTCGTCATTTTCTTCCTGCTCTCTGACTCGCCAGCAAATTCCTTCTTCCTGACTGAAAGAGAACGACTCATTGCTGTCAAGCGAGTAGCTGGAAACGAGACTGGAATCAAGAACAAGAAATTCGTACCGAAGCAAGCTCTTGTTGCGTTCAAAGATCCGAAGGCATTGCTTCTCTTCATTCAGTCTTCGCAGCGTAAGTGTAACTGAGCAGATGACTGCAGAACCATTGTTTGACTATTTTGCAGGGCCATCCCCAATGGTTTTGTGAACTCCTTCTCTACCGTCATCATCCGTGATATAGTGAGCCCTTCTCCCAAGATCCCACATCACACGCTGACCCAGTCAGGGCTTCTCGACCACCCGTACCACAGAATTGAAATCCGTAGGCGACGCAGTCCAAATCATCGCCCTCTTCATCGGCGGAGCCATTACCCTCAACGTCCCAAATTGTAAGCTTCTCCGTCTTATACCCAAGATCTTGCACTGACAGAAAAAGCTCGACTCCTCACTGCAACGGCAGCAAACATCCTATGTGTCGTAGCAGCTGGGTGCATGGCATACCTTCCTCGCTCCAACACCTGGGGCCGCCTGGTCAGTTTCTGGCTCGTGAACGCACAATCCGTCGGCTTCACCATCTCACTCGTGACGGTATCCTCTAACATGGGCGGTTACACGCATCGTTCGATGGCGAGTGCTATGGTTTTGTAAGTCCTTCCCTTGCCCCTTTCTAACCCTCTCTACCTCCGACTGTCATATTGGGTTGACTAACAGTCGGCTTAGCACTGCATACTGCTGGGGCAACTTCGCTGGTCCCTTCGTAGTAAAAGCCTCGGAAGCTCCCACCTATCATGGAGCAACAATCGGTCTTTTAGTCGGGTATAGCATCAAGATGGGTTGTCATCTAGCGATGCTGGCGTATATGTTCTTGATGAATCGGTATCGGGATCGGACGTATGGGCCTGCGGATAAGGACCAGAGTGAGGAAGCGGGGATGCAGGATCAAACGGAATTTCAGAATAAGGACTTTAGATATGTGCTTTGAGGGTTGGGAATGATGAGCTGTAATGTTTGTGGAAGATTCAGCAATCGTTGCTGAAGCCCCTGAAATGCTCGCTTAATTTGGGAGGTGAGCGTGAACCCCTATTTATGTTTCGCGAGCATCCACTCCCTGTTACCAAGAACGCCACCCCTGAATACAAAATGAATCCGAACTCAAGTCTCGAAGCAGCCATAGAAATCCTCAAGTGAAATAACATGGACTTGAAGAGGAAATTTACAAGAAGCAAGGACGCAGTCAAGGTGACTTATCCCCCGGGATCCCCGCAGCCTTCTCTAGAATCTCTATATCCCTATCGAGTTCGGCTCGCATCCTGTAAAGTTCCTTCAGCTTTCCACGCAGTCCCCCACCATCAGAGGCACCGGAGTCGGCCATGACCATCATCTCTGGCGATGATGCATCCTCGTCCCCATCTCGTGTTTCTTCCATTCCCTCACTCGCAGTATTGATTTGAGAGTCCGAAGTTCGGATCACGGCAACGGCAGCGTGGGACAACTGACCAGGGTGACACCGTTTCTGGTGCTCGAACAGATTGTACTTTCGTGCGAATCCTTTCGTGTGGCCTTTACAGGAAGTGATTGGGCATCGATATGTTTTCGGCCCGTGAACTTCGCGTTTATGACGCTCGAGACCACCTTTGTCGCCGAACCGACGATGGTTACAGGCTGGCACGGAGCAGATGTAAGGCTTTTTGTGCTTGTCTTCGTGTTTTCTTCAATGCCGTGAGTTTCACTACGTGAATGACGAAAGTAGGCATGCTTACCTGAGGGCAGATTCCGTGAAAAATTCACGGCCCTCTGGGCAGTCAGGATATTTGCATCTCAGCTGTTTTTCGGCGACATTATGCTCGAGCGGCTCCGGATAGGTATTGAAAGTTGACTTTTCCATGCTCTAGAGACTAAGAGAGTCAGCTTTGGAACCACTGTATCGAAGGGAATTGAATGCAAGATACTTACCATGTCAATTTCTGGGTAGGCTCGATGGAGGGGGACACACCCGCACCATCGAAGATAGAATAATTTGCATTGATACCTGCATATGAATTAGGTCAAAGGCTCTGATGCACGAAGCGTTGCTGATGTGAAAAACGAGATGGAAGTAGAGGGGGGTCCCATTTAGTGCTGGGCGGGTAGGCAAGGTACGTACCATATGTAGCGTTTAATTGATTGGTCGTTTGGTCCGCAAAGTAAGAGCCCAGATCTGTGGCTACCAGGAATGAGCACTCCTCAGAAGCCAAGGGTTGGACTGAGGAAGCTATCTTACATGCAGAATCAACGCCTGCTTCGTAAGGGCAGTCGAGAAAAGAGTTGAAGTCTAGGTCGATGTTAGCATTGTTCAGATACCGAAAATTTTAGACATGGACAAGAAGGAAGAACTTACCCACTGAACTGTTAGTCCACTGCCCGCTATACTGCTGGGCCCCATCAGTAGTGAACTTGCCATATTGGCCGACTTAGCGAAGGGAAACAGCACCGGAAGACTTACAGAATCGAAGTACCAACTTTGGCTTTGATGTCCAATTGTTGTTAATATCCAACCCTTCTAGGACGTGTTTGGCGCACTTCGACGTCCCCCGACTCGAGGGAAAGTTTTACGGATATGGATTGCAGGAAAGCGACGTGGGCACGTTGACTATATATGCAATTATCGAGAACCTGGCGGCGTGTGCCCGCACATTTTGTGCCATCCGCGTGTGCTCGTGCGCCTTGTTGAGGCGAGCACTTTTCCTAGGCTCCTGACAGGCCAGAAGCGCTCCAAGAAAATGCATCAAAGTTCAGTGACTGCCGATGAGGAAGCAGAGAGGGTCGCCCCGCAGACTTGCCCTGATTCTGAGGCGTGAGGCAAGCTTGCCCAATTTTGAATCAACGAAGAAGCAAGCCACACAGCAGTTGCCTCATGACTTTCGCAAGCCGATGGGTATAGAGGTGGGCGAGGTGGGCGAGGTGCGAGAGGCGTGCAACTCAATGCACTCCACAATTTTCACTTCTCAAACCAACCATCAAACATGATAGAGTGGATTTTCATCCTCATTATGCTATCTACCAAGAAAGGATCGATCTATGAACCCCCTTCCCATGCCTGCATATGAAGAAAATCAACGGTATGTTGTGCAAGAAAACGCCAGCAAAATGTGTATATGCCGTCAACGCCGAATTCAAAAAAGCCTGCCTCCCCTCACTGATTCGTCATCCATAATGCCGTCAATGCTCATAATTCATCCTATCGACGAATCCCGCTCATCTCATTCCGAGGAGCAATGGTTCCAAAACGTCGTAGAATCTACTTCACGCAACAATCGCCTTCGCAGCACCACCAATACCCCACTTGAACCTCCTCAAGCTTCCCGTACTACTCGCGACCTCACGTCCACAAGATCCCCTATCCTCAATAACTGTCCCATTCAACCCACCCAAGACCTCCTGCCGTCCCACCTCCCGTCCAATAACATATCCCGCCCCAAACCCCACCACGGAGACCAGCCCAGAATGGAGCAGTTCTTGCAAGCATTGGAACGAGTGGAAGCGAAATCAGGATCAAGGGGAAAGCAACTCAGTGGGCCATGTCTTTCTACCCGAATGCGCGACTCGTGGAGGACTAATCGTTTCTGGTTCAATTATGGAATAAGGAAGAGTTTTGATGTGGACGCTGTCTATTGGGCCGTATTACATGACGGTAGTGCTGGTGTTGACTCGCTTGATGATGAGGTGCGGGCAGAGATGGAGTCAATAAAACAGATGAAGATGGAGCAGTTAAAGGCATATAAAGAGGAGCGTGCTAGTCGCTTTTCTAAGAGAGGTAGCGAATGAGTCAAATTGTCAAATATTATCCCCAAGCAATACTTCCCTTCAAAAGCTAAAGAAAATGAAAATGAAAAACAAAACAAAAGCTAAAGTGCCTGGTAGCTACGAAGAACGAGTTGACCCAAATCCCCAACTTCATCCGGATCACGTGCAATGAAACATCTTCAAGAAACAAGATGTCACGTTGTGCGAGATTTTCCGGTGCTAGCCCTCATAACAGACAAATCCTGTCTCTTTCCGCACGAGATTCCCTGAATCACTGTTAGAGCTTCCAACCTATGTAGATGGATAAAGTTTCAGAAGTACACCTAGGCCACAACTCAGTGTCTTAAGTGGTGGTAGTACCTCACACGGCGGCGGCGCCGCCTCCGGCGCCCCTGCGCTTCTGAGAAAGGGAAAAGTATTTTGGTGTCGTCCAAAGCCGGCGAAGGAATAGACCCGGCGCTTATCAGGTATCACCGAATGCTGTGGGATGTTTTCTGGTCGTCTGAGCTGAATACTGTGGTTTGGATAGAGACTCGTTACTATCAGAGTCAGAGGTCTCATCGGTGAGCTTTTGGTGGGACCGATGCTGGTGCTTGACCAAGGTCGTCTTGCGGCAGAAGCTACAGCCAATCAGCCGGAGTCAGGTGTAAATGGAGAAATACAAACCTCTTCAAGCAGCCCTCGTGAGCGCACTTGTATGGTCGCTTGCCCGTATGGATGCGGCGATCATCCATCAGGTCTTGCTCAATTGGCATCACGCCGAGCTTCGACGCCGCATCATGATGCTGTATGTCCTTCTCAAGAAGACCGATAGATTCGTCTCTGGCTCCTATTAGTGAAGTAGTCGTTCCCATGAATGTGGGTAGCCATTCATCCCAACCGAGCCCAAGTTCTGCACCGTTGGTTATATTATCGAGGAAGTTGCAGTTAAAATGGTCAGTAGAAACACCATCAAAGTAACTATCCAGGAACGTAGTTTCGTTGTTATCGAGTAAGGAAGGATCCGAAGCAGGTTCGCGCGGAGAAGGAAACGGGAAGGAGCTGGAAGTGGCAAAATTATCTGCGATTAGGTTAGCTATATCTCGATCTGGTTTGGAATAGCGATTAACAGCTAAATGGGACGTCCGGGGATAATATATCCGAAGGAGATAGTGCATACTATGATAATGCTTCCTTGTTTCGTTGCGTCTTCCTTTGCTCGGAAGGTGTTAAGCTAGATCTCTTCTTGTGCTAAAGATTACTCTTATCTGGTACTAATTTCCGTTTACCGAGGGATTATTATATAAATAGTAAACCGATTATATTTTTCGATGATATCGCAAGATTCTTTGGCTTTAGCCCGTCCCAGTTATCTGCGCTTCTTCGCTTTATTAGCCGCTTGTGTCTCCTATGATAGTTATTCGGCGTCTTCGATAGGAAGTACGCTTACTAAATAGGTACCCAGTCTATTCCTTGGGCTCGGGCAGCCTTAAGGGTCGAGTCGTTATTTAGTATCTAGAAGCCACTAAAAGGTCAAATAAACGCTTTTATTTATGGAATTTATGCGTATAGTAATACCCGAATAATAATACGTTTAAATATTACAAGGTATTTTTGTTCCTTAATATAATGTTAGAGGTTTAGCCTACATATTATTAGTCTCGAGAGTCTCCTTCTCTTTCTAAGTGGGGATAATACTATAGCTTTTACTAATTGCTTTTTATTATTTTCCGTTTGAAATTATATCTTGCAATAAGGATTCTAATTACGGAGCTTTAACATTGTTAACTCCGAAACAAACAAGGGATCCATGGACCATTTAATTAAAACTCCCTTTTTCTCTTTCGAGATTATATTGCACTTCGGATATATTACACTAGCTTCTTTATTATTCTTGAAGATTATACTCATATTAATTTTTCGTTTAAATCGATAAAATGAGTCCTAAGAGCATTTCCTCGAGAATAATACGCGAGTAAACGTATCCTTGATAGTATATTCGCGATTCTAAACTTTCCTTGAGCCTAGGAGTTTACGCTTTACAAGGCTTCTAAAGTAATTAAATAATATATTATCGAATACTTAGAGGGAATAAGCGTTATCTAATAAAATACTTTAAATCGAAACTTATCTCCCACGATATTATTACCTCAAGTGGAATTGCCAAAAAATTTCCATAGGCGTCTTCTAATATTATTAGCTTTAACTTCTATATTATAGCGAAACCCGTAAGACTTCTTAATTATTTATTAATAGATAATAAGATATTACTTATTGACTTCCTTATATAGATAATTATCTTCTCGAGTTTCGTTCTGCCTTGTTTAACAAGCGCTATTAATTCTCTGAACTAGTTACGTATACTTCCTCGATAAGTTGGGAGGGAGATGGTATTCGTCGACTCGTTTCGGAGAAACGCGGCCATAATAATAATAAGAAAATCACACGCGAAACGCCGGGTGGGGCTAGTGGGGCGCAATCTCGGTTAAGGAGCGAATGAGCAGGCAGAAAATGGAACGTTAGGTGAATTCCATTTAGCATACTGATTAGGCTCCAAGAGTACCCCTTGGCAGCATGATACACTTCGAGTTGGACGTCTTCTATTGGTCGACAGGGATTCGACTTGTCGAAAAGTACATTTCTGCGCCATAGAACCTCGCCTGGAAAACATCACATCGTCGCGATGCTTACAGCAAGATTTCTTCAAACCATGAATCATATCTACATTCTTTTTCCATTACGAGATACCTGAACTACACCTACTCATGACATTCCATGTTTCCACAAGATCAGTCGATAGCAGCAATCTCTAGCCTCGTCGTTATGGCTTTCACGTGATCCCGAAAACGTACTCCACGAGCAGAACAGACTCCGGCTCCCATAATAACATTCAAGTGGGAAGATGTTCAAGGTAAAATCAGAAGAGAGTACTTAGAGCAAGGGAAACACTTAAAGAGGTGCGAATATGGCTAAAAAACGAATATGGGTTCATAGCCTCGTAAGCTTCTTTTCCGCTGGCCCATTTCACGATTAATCTTTATAGGGTTCGAGCGTTTAAAAACAAGATTAAGGAATAGGGATTTAAGAAAAATACTCCACGCCATGGTCTAACTGTTACTTCCACGTTACTAGCCAAGTAGATTAATCTTGATCCCGCTAAGTCACATGACATAGCCATCTAGTTAGTCAACAAAAGCTTTTTACTATTCCACTTATTGATACTATTATTATAGTCTCCTGGCACGATCCTCTCCAAGTATCGCGAAAGTAGCCTTGATCTATGTGGACAACGAACTTCAGCGTTATGCATACGATGTCGAAGACCAACAAATGGCATTTTGCCCTGCGCGTGACAAAATTACTCTGGAATACCACGACTCGAAGACAGAAGATCTGGATCATGCTATCTAGTTCCCACGCTCGATGGAGCTCCTCGCATTTGAACCCCGCTGGTCCGTCCTGATCTGCACCCGCTGCCAGCATGCTCTCGTGCCGGGGAAGGCCGCAGCCCATCTGAGCGCTCTCCACAACGACATCGTCACGTGCGCCCAGACCATGAGCCACTTTGAGACGTGGACAGCAGCGACCCTTCAGCCGCCGAAGCTGGTCCAGCAGCAGCAAGTTTCCGCGACCACGCCGCCGATCCCACATCTCTGTCTGTATGACGATGGCATCAGCTGCCGCCTCTGCACCGACAAGCAGGCCTACGTCTGCCGGTCACGGAAGGGGATGCAGCGCCACCTCCGCGCAGAGCACGACTGGCAGAGCCCCCAGAGGAAGGGTCGCCATTTAGTGGCAGCCAGGCTGGCCGAGACTGCCTACTCCAAGGTTGTCACCTCTCCTGTCTACTGCCAGACCTTCTACCAGTAGAGCGAATTCGTCAGATTCTTCCAGGTCGCATCTTCGAGCCCAAGCGCTGCCGCTGCCGCCGTCGATAGAGTACAGGGTGCAGCAGGAGCAGGAGAGTCCTTCACGGGTTTGCAAGAGCAGATTGCGCTGCAGCTTGACCAAAAGCTCCAGGCTTTACGTGAGAGTATACAAGCAGAAGGCTTAAGCACGCGGCACGCTACCCAGGTCGACCCTTGGCTCGACAAGACTCTCTGGGAATAGTATCTCAGCGGCCAGGACCTGGCTACAGCTGCTCGGCTAATCGACCTGCTACTCCAGCCAGCAGAGGACTGCCGGCTCGGCTTCCTTCTCGCCTCGTTCGACCGGCTGATTAAGCAAACAAAATTGTCCATCATCCAAAGGGAGGTCAACGTCTTTAATCTGCACCGCGTAAACAACTTCGTGTCCCGCTATGACACGGTAAAGGTGGTCCTGACCAAGCATAAGAAGCGTACCATAATACGGCCGCTTTTGTCCAAGCTGCAAGAAGGCATATACAAGAGGTACAAGGACACTTAAAAGCGCCTGCTCTGCTTTATCTATCGGATTGTGCATTAGAGGCAATAGCCTACCTTGCATTACAAACTAACCGATACACAATCAGTAGCACTTAAACGGCTAATAAAAGCCGCAGAGGCACTCAATAGTAATCTCCTGCCAGGATCCAATTATCAGGAAAGCTTATCAAAGCCGCTCTAAGCAGAGCTTGACCAGGCCTATTTGCGCTTTTGTATTGCATTACTAGACTACTGTCTAAATAGCCCGATATCTGATAGTGTAGTAATTGGTTTTCTCGCTATCCTTGGGATTAACATCGAGACAAACGGCTTCCACGAGGCTTCCTCTTATACCTATCACCTATTAGCCTTAGTCAAGATAGCGCAACTGCTCGTGCTGCGCCAGGCAATTGCGGCAAAAGAGGCTGGGGAGTGCGAGCACCCGGCGCACGCGCTTAAGAGATACAGGAGCGCTTTATGGTCTATAATACACGCTCGCCTATGAACTGGATCCAGAAGCTGCGGACCTACGGGAAGAAGATCCGGGATACGACGACCGCGCTTGGCCATATTGTCTAGTCCGACGATAGAGAGGAGTTTAGGTATAAGGGACTCGAGCTGAGTATGGCCGGGTTTAAAGGTTTCATTTCGCAGCAAGTCAAGATGGTAGAAAGGCAGCTGCACAGCTTGCTCTACGCACATCTAGACGCGGACTCGACGGCTGCCCTTCCTGAGTTGAACTTGGAAGACCTCAAAGACAGCCCGGCTATCAATATGCCAGGTTAGAGCTTCCTCAAAGACCCTCGGAATGCTGCCTTATAAAGCTGCGACCACTGGCTGCTTAATCGTATTATAGAGACCAAATAACTACAAAGAGAGTTCTTTATCGAGCTCGGTTCATTAATATGGAGACGGCCTGCGGTAAAGCGCTACCTTAAGTAAATTAACACTTTCCTTGCGCGCCTACTCTTAGTTATACATATTGTATCTGGCCAGCTAGCGCGGGGCAGTGAACTAGTGAGCTTATAGTACTACAATATAGTAAACAACTTGCGGCGGAATATTTTTCTTGAAAATGGGTTAGTTAGCTTTATGACTTTTTACTATAAGGACTATAGCATCGAGGGCTCTATTAAGATCACTTACCGCTACCTTTTAAAAGAGGTTAGTAGGCTAGTTGTCTACTACCTATAGCTTGTCCTTCTATTTGCTAACCAGCTCCGACTGCTGGCCCTTGGTCAGACGGCTATAGCCACATTCTCACCGTTCCTCTGGGTATAGCCGCACGAAGCGCATAATAACACGGGCTAATATAGTCCATGGCCGAGCAGTCGGTTGAGCCATATACTCAAGCAGGAGTTCTAGACACACTTGCACACTCAAGCTAATATCCAGATCTGGCGACACGCTGCCATCGCCATCTCACGCCGGCACTTAAGGCAGGCCAAGTTCAGAAAGGACTTTGATATTAGAGCCGGACTTGCCGCGACGTGGAACGACGCGCAGGTTTGCCACGCGGCCGATCTAGTTGCATTAATCTATGCCCGCGGAATCGAAAAGGCACCTGGGCACGTGGCCGCGGCGCGCGCAGAGTACCGGCAGATTAGCCGCGAGTGGCATGCGTGGCTTAGTCTTGCGCCGTTCCCTGATAACCCTCTTCTCGAGTTTAGGAAGGGGTTTGATGTTATTTGAGCGAGACGGGTTACGACATGGTATAATGCGCAGGCCGCCCATACGTCCGATATAGCTGAGCGGATCTATACTCGTATGATTAATGAGTTCTTCGGGCCTTTTACACTTACTTGGGATAAGAAGTGCCAGATAAGATAGAAAGTTCAGGGAGCGCTTCTACTAGCTCGGGCTCGTCGTTAAAGCGGAAAGCGTTATCTGATATTTCTGGAAACCAAGGAGCAAAGAAAGCAGCACTTGGAGTTAAGCGTAAGGTTAAAGGTATAAAGCTATAATATTTTAATTATTTGTAAAGTAGTAAGACTATATCGTAATCTTACGTTCAGCTCAATATTCTGCGCGGTTTTTCTTCAGGAACCCTATTAAGAAGGCCGAACAGATTCAAAACGAAAACAGAAGCGAACTCGTCTGCGATACCCTCGCCGATGGGAAACCCATGGCCATCGAGTCTCTCGTGCGAAGAATCATCCTCTTTAGGGTTATCAGGGATTACCCCAACCTTCCCGCTGTAACTCTAGGCCACACCCACCTCTCGGCGTTCGTTAAGAAAGCTCAACTGCTTGCGGTTCAGTGCGCTGTGACGGTACAAGAGCACGAGCGAGGTCAAATGCGACTTGGGTAAAGTGATTGTTTACGAGGAGAGAAAGAGATTCGTAAGGAAAGCTCTGACTTAAACTATTTACACAATATTCATAAAGTATGAAAGTCCACCTGATCATTCCCTCACAGCCTCCACTGTAGCCTAGTAGGCTACAGTAGTCGTCCAGGTAACAGTAGAAATGAGCGCGGGGTATATACACGTGACCTTCCATCTGACAGCAGCATGTTGAGATTTAGGGCTCTGATATCACGTAATATCACGTGCAACGTATAAACCAGGGTAAAAAGGACTGAATTGGCTGCTGTTCTACAGTGGTAGGTAGCCCATATTTATAGGCCCTGAACGCCCTAATTCATGTGTCCTAAACCCCTATACAGCTGAGCTTCTTCAGCTGTATCGGCGACCCCGACAGCGCCTGACCCCCCTATAAGGTTCAGCTCTACATGGCTCTTAAGCTCCAGCTCTACAGGGTCTTTAGGCTTCAGCTCACCAGGCTCTACAGGGGTGCTTACAAGCTTCAGGTGCCTAGGTCCAACACAACAGCCGCGACAGGTTCGCCACGCCCGCCTGGGTCGTTATGACTCCTGCTGCACTGCCAGAGACCATTACCTGGTAGATAGCAATTAAATTGCCATTCAAAGACTACGCAAGCACGCTACTCTGAATGCATTGGCCTCTCAATCCAGAAAATTAATAACGAGTGTCAAGAATATTCGGCCACGATTGAAAGCTCACGAGAAGAGCATGGATGTATTTGCACGGCTTCGATACGTCAAAAAGGAAGAAGAAAGGGCAAGAAATATGTCTTTGGATGGACAGAGCACAGGTGTTTTTTCTGTCGATAATGCATCAAGTGATATATAAAGCTTTCTAACAATGCGCCTCCAACCCATCTTCTCTGGGGCGAGAACTTTGTGTAGGAGGTTCACCCACCTTGACATCCAAAGGCAGAGAAACAAATAGCATCATCTTCCTTCCCACCGATCATACAATAAAAATGTTAATAGGCGCAACGATAATCTCATATCCCGCTCCCCCACCGCAGCATGCCAACAATACCGCAATCGGTATCAGAACAACTGCGAGCAGAATCGCCACAAAACCGATAAACAAAATGGGATTTGACAACAGCCGACACCCAAAAGCACCTGCCAGCAACCAAGCTCCAAGGCCGAAACTCACCGGCCAGTCCTTTGGGTCCACTTTTGGTGTAGCAGCATAGGCACCAGCGATTTCGTTCCTAAAGATGGAGTAAAACATGCACAAGGCAGAGAAGAGCGCACAAGCATCGAAGACGAGAAAAATGAGCAGGATTTTGCTGAAGCCTGAGCCGAGGAAGAGGCTGAGAGGGATGAAGGAAAAGCTGAGGATAACAGAAAGGATCAGGATGGCGCCGACAGCGTCTGAGAGGCGGCGAACAAGAAAGTGGTTGATGGAGGTTGCGCTGGTGAATTGTTGGTATTGTTTCACTGAGGCTGAGGACGCCTCAGACGTGTTGGAAGGCGAGATATCAGCAAAGGTAGCTGCAGAGATGTTGAATGAATGTAGGAAGTTGCGCTGGCAGTTTATGGTTTTATTCGTTGACCGGCAAACGCCTGATTGCATGTTAATAGTTGTCCTGACGAACTGGAGCAGAAGTGTGGTGGTAAGTGTAAAGATACAGGCGAAACGATACTAACCAGAAAGCCCAAACATGTAGATGTCCGGTACAGTACTAAAATTGCATGATGCGCAGTTGCTACCCATAGCATGTGTTAAGTTAGGGCCATTTGCTGCATATAAATAATATTTCGATTCAGATGAAGTTCGACACCCTGATAGCACACAGATGCTTAAGACTATTGCGCCTAGCAAAGACGTCAGTGTCTGACGACCCAGAATGATAACGAGTACCTCCACCTACCCAGATTGAATGGAAGGAACCAAAAATGAGAGGCAGAGAACTTCATTGTTTATGTCGCGAATTTTATCAATCCGCTATAAAGATCTGGTTCTGGCTCGGTTGCGCTCGTGAGTCGTAAGTTCGTAAGTCGTGAGAGCGGTTGGAAAGTCGTATCGTAGTTAGATTGAGTAATTTTTCCAAATTTCCTAGATATAAATGAAGGACCAATGTCGGAATGACATGAAATAAAGAGCATTGGGAATACTCGACAGTTTTGAGGTTGGTATGGTAGGTCCCGCACGCGCCCTTGGCAGCAGCCACAACACGTACCTGCATCGATGGCGTTTTCCCAGAGCGGCAACAAGCTAAAAATACTCACAATCAGCCATAGAACCAAAATTATTGTAGATATTGAACCAATTGAGATGCGTAGGGATAAATAAAGTCTAAATGGCTTCTGTTTGTGGGGCTTAAGGCGCTGTGGGCCTGGGCAGCAGCGAGAGTACACGGCGTATTTGCTTTTATTTTTGGGCTTCCTCTTTTCTGTGGCTGCTTCAGGCTGGACTGGTCGTGATGGCGAGTAGGATAATCTTCAACTGTGTCTAGTCAGTAAAGCTCTCCGATGTTGCAAAGCTTGATCGAACAGTCTGCGGGACTCAGTTGCTGCTTGAAGGGCCGTTCTCCCTTCTTCATTAGTTGCTGGGGCGTGAGCCGTCGAGCATGTTAAAATAGGTATGATTTGATGATGATCTTGATCGAGCATACCCTTCTAAGAGGGTGGGGAAGCGACAATTATATAGAAGAGTGTCAGAAGTTCCAGCTGATAAAAAGCAATACACGCTAACAGGAACCCCACTTCAACACCATCATCTACGGCGACAATCAAGGCGCTATCGCCCTTGCGAAGAATCCTCAGTTCCACGCCCGAACCAAACACATCGACATCCAACACCACTTCGTCCGTGAGAAGGTTGCCAATGGGAAGGTGGATCTGAAGTATATACACACATCGCAACAAGTGGCAGATGGATTGACCAAGGCGCTGCCCAGGGATCCGTTCCAGAGGTTCCGCAAGGCTATGGGAGTTGAGTAATCCCCAAGATCAGAGGGGAGGTTCACTGGTCTCACTTGTCGTTTGGCTGATCGTTTGTGGACTAATTTGGTTCCTACTTAGGGTTAGGGGTTCAATGGTATTGGTGTCTGGTAGGTAAGTACCATTTGAAGGACACATTAAGTGAGGCCTCTGAGGAAAGAGTAAGTATAAAGACCGGCAATAGAGCCATCCCGGTATAATAAGTACCGACATTGTCGCGCCGAATCAACGTCTCTGTTCAATTCAGTGTCTGAGGTAGTCATCAAATTTTCGGTAGAATCGGTCTTAGGTTTGGCCGTGGATCTATATTGGAAGTCGGGGAGGGGGTGTGTCTCTAGTAAATGACGCTGCGCTAGCTAACTACATATAGATACAAAGGGTAGACGGGTGACGCTGCGCTATTGAAGGCCCGGATCGGGGTCTTACCCCTATGCCGGCGCGGTGTTTCGATCAAACACCACTCTGCGCCCGCCCAAAAATGCGAGCGCTAATAGCCGCTTCCAGTCAATACCACGCGATTTTAGTATTTGATCGAAAAAGCAAGCTCGCGAGGCTAGATCTCGAGTTATAGAAATAAAAAGTAAAGATTTGGAAAGAGGATAATAAATAAATAAGATTGTAATTAAGAATAAATATTTTGTTGGATATTTTTAATATATAATTTATTTTATTAAATTTTTATTAAATTTTAATATTAAATTTTATTAAATTTTTATTATATTTTAATATTATATTTTATTAAATTTTTATTTACAAATATTATATGCTAAAGCAGATAATACATGGCCAAAATGTCCAAGGGGACTTGGGGGATTGCGCTGGTGTCTCGTTGGTCTGGATGGAGTCTGCTTGGTGTCGCAGAGATGCTCGAGGTCTCGCATGACGAGGAGCTGTCTGGATTATCGGTGGGAGAGAGGGTCTCGAAGAGGCTGATGAGGACGTGGAGGTTCGAGAGGGAGGGGTGTAGTGGGTCTTGGAGAATGAGAAGTGCCTGAAGTCTGTGCACGTCCGTGCATTTCAGGGCAGATCGCGAAAAATTGCAGCATGAAGGCCTGGATTCGAGTCTTTGCATCCTAGCCCTGAACGTGACTTCATATCAAGGAAAGAAGGGAATATCCTTCGTCGAATCCTTCTTCTCTTTCCATCTCACCTTGCTGGTCCTTGGGTATATTCTAATGCTGACCATAAAACCTCGATTGGACGGTCGTGAAGTTTCAAACCTTTCGGGAGTTTGATGAACACTGCCAATACACCACGAGATGAAGTCGGACTTCTTTGTTCCAGGGTCTCTCACTTGTCCCAAAATATATTTCTGAGCATTTTTATATTTCTAAGTGACAATAAAAAGTCGATCGGAGAGCGTTGATCTCGAGTTCTTGAGTTTTCATTTTTGCGGTCATGTCTAATGAATGCTACCCTCACCGACCGCGAGACCACGACCTTCTTATTACCGCAAGAATCCCTTCTCTCTTCTCAACATTTGTTCTAGGGCATATTTCAAGGCTAGATCGACGATAAAAAATCGGTCGGAGGCCCGTGGTCTCAAAGCTTTTGAGCGTCTAGTTTTATATGTTCGGAGCCATCGCCCACCCCCATCAGATCGAGACCTTGTCGCCTGAGGAGAATCTCTAGCTTTTGGGAATGTGTTCTTGATTATATCCCGATGCCGAAATGGCCATAAAACTTCGGTCGGAGGGTGCTAGTCTTGAGTTCTCGAATTTGATAGTCAAGTTCGGGTGCTGGTAAATGCAGCGCTCACCACCACCAATTCCAAGAGATAACGACCTCCTCTTATAAGAAGGTCCTCAATCTTCTCAAAATACGTTCTTGGATATGTCCTAATGCCGTATGAATAATAAAACGTCGGTCGGGAAGCGTTAGTCTTAAGTTTTGACTTTTGCAACTCCGAATGTCTGACGAGGTGTTGTATCAGTTACGGAAGCGGTTGGAGGCAAAATGTATGGTATTGATGTCAAATCTGTTTGTCTAGCTAGGTGGAAATGTCTGCTTGATATAGTGCTCTTGCTGGAACATCGGCATTAGGCCAAACTGCCTAGTGAAACTATGCATAACTGATGATGCGGCTTCATGCCAACATGCTACAATTTCCCCACCGCATTGAGACCATTGTCACAGATTACGAGTCCTCAACTGACATGTTGCTATCCCCATATCCAATTCACGAGCGAAAATAGGAACTTCTCTTTGCGGCGGCTGCTCTACGTTCTCGAAATACGTTCTTAAGCATATTTCAAAGCTTTCTCGACAATAAAACCCCGGTCGGAGGCCTTCGTTCGTAAACCAAAGCTTGCTTTCGTTAATATATCTCTGGCAGTGCGCCCCTGCCGAAGAACCTACACAGGGACTAATTGCGCTACCGCGATAATTTGAATTTTTCTCGGGATAATCATTTGGATCAATTTAATGCTTTTTCGCTAAAAGAGAAATCTTAGGATCTAATTTACAAGAGTTATTAATGCCGAATCTAGAGAAGTTCAATAGATAAACTCTTATTATCGCTATTATATCTCGCGAGCGATAAAGTTACTCTTACTTTTGGGACTCGACTCTACGATTAATTCGAAAGAAATCGATCATAAAACCTTGGGTATATAGCGTTAAATGCGAAATAACTGAAAACCTCCTAAGAATACTCAAAATTGCTTTCTCGAGCATTCGATTTTAGCTTTCAAATTTAAAGTAAGTTTGAATTTAATCTTACAATAAGAGGCTTGAGATAATTACGTGAGCTTTTTCCTACCTCGTTCTCTTAGAATGCTCATTCAACTTATTAAACCCTAAAGGGTCGCTTTATAATAAGATTAGTTCGAGACATAGCTTCTCAGGCGGATCAAAGAGAATAAGCTCTGGAGCTAAAAGGTACCTAATTTTGCCGCAAATTCGCAATCCCTTGTGCTAACCATTCCACATCGCCACCAGCAATTCCTTTGTTTAAGATTCTACCAGCCTTCATCATCGATGACCAATAGAATGCTCTACCAGATCTTAGACGCGCTAGATTTCGTCCACACGTACAATCCGCAAATTATCCATCGAAACATAAAGCCTGCGAACATCCTTTACTAAGGCGACAAGTTCCTTTTGACGGACTTCGGCATCACAAGGTTGTTGACACATCAAGGACTATAGTTAGATCGAAGTAGTACGTGGCACTTAAAGTTCGGCAAAATAGTGAATAGACGCCAAAAGTCGACATATACGGGCTCGAGATAACCTTCGTAGAGCGTTTAAAGGAACTTCTACTCGAAGCGGAGAAGGAGGTTATATAGCAGCACTAAAAGCGGTAACACCGGTACCTTCAAACACTTTTAAGCCAGTATGAACTTCGTATGGCAGCAATGCTCGTTGACGTCGCTAATCAGCGTTCGACGGCTCATTAGCTCCTCCGGGACTTCTTTCCTTATACTTTATTACAAAATGCGCAAACTAATACTGCCTCGTCGAGCTTTGGGGTATCATCACCTCTTGCGAATCGAGTAAGTAGAACGACAATAATATGCTTCGCAGTACTTACTTTAGGGCGCTACCATATAAAAACTGCAGTATACTAAAAACTTTTTAAGACGTATATATAAATACATGTAGATAAAAGCCAGACTTAGTACAAACAATATAATCCAATCAAACTCGAAGCGGAATATTACAAGCAATCCGATAATTAAGAGCTCCGCAAAACCTCAAGGCATATCGAAGAGATTACTTGCGAAGACTACACAAAGGAAAGCAAAAATGAAATAAACGATCAAGTATTCAATAAAGCCTTTACATTTAAATCCGCGTGATTATCGAAGTATATATATAAGATATTATAGTAAAGTTATCATTTTTAGTTAAAAGCAAAGAATACTTCTATATACCGTTACTATTCGAACTATATAACTTCAAGACATACAAAAGATATAAGATTCCAAAAATTCAGTTTTATTTTAGTATTCTTATTCCGGTTACTATTTTCGAAGGTCCGCTCTCGATTAATGCAAATCGTGCAACTCCATGTAAACTCTACGTTCAAACAAAACATTACTCTAACTATCTTGGCCGATAATATTGATCCTCAAGAAGTATTACCTTTAATGCAGGATATAGCATGCAAGTTGCTAGCGTCGCTTCAAATAGAAGGCTATAGCAATAATGTGATAATTGCAGGCAATAGTATAGTTCGATAAGAGTTAGGACTCCATTATACTAAAACTTGAGTTTGAAAATAAGAAATAAACATAATCCCGCGGGACCTCAAGATTGCTAAGACCGTCACGCTTTTTTACTAATAGCAATCGGAATGAGGCCGAAGAGAAGACGTTCTGTGAATCTTTCCGGGGTCTAGTAGTGGTTACAAAGTATATTATACTATTTCAATAATTTCATTCGTCTTACATAGATATAGATTTGAAAGTTTCAATCGGATTGTTTTCTTATACTATAGTATTAACTAGAATATATTAAGTAATTAAGATACGAACGAGGATATATCCTACTACCTATTGACTCGAGCCCAGATCTGCGAGGGTTGAGTTATTTGAAGACAGGGATCATAAATAGACAAGACCTTTATTTTCAACCCCGACAAACTTAGGCAAAGTTCCTTATCTTCGAAATGTCTCGACCTTCATATTTAGCCAGAGTACAGTTCTTGCCCTCGTTAATTCGGATTTTGGCTCGATTTGGCTCCTGATCTGGCTTTCACTTCCAATCTCCACCACCAGATCCTTATGATACTATACAACAGAGCTGCGCTTGACATCACGCCTACAGTTGGCTAGCGTGGACGAAACATGGACGGATTTAGCCTTGCCGCCAGTGTCATCGCTGCAATCCAACCGGACACGCGGAATACCCTTGCGCCGATCATTTTGGTCCCGCTGGAAGATCGCCGCATTTCTACATTAAAAGCCTGTCTCACGCCATTGCACTGAAGCTTTATTCTAATATTGTCTTTTAGCTATGCTCTTCTCTGCAGGAGCTTCACAGTGACAAATCAAATATTTCACTTTTCATTCTAATCCAGTTCTATGTGGCCGCAAGTGGTTTACAGAGGATGACTGGCAAATGCGCTGCACCTATCTCCCCACCCAGCAAGGATTCGGCCCCATGAGGCTGGTTCGGCAATATCCTCCCCCTACTCCTTCCTCCTTTCTTTCCCTTACAGCTAGGAGCGAACTCCGTGTCCTGTTTACCTAAACTCTTGTAAACAGTTTTGAGCGCACAGGAGAAGGAGGGGAGGGTTCAGTGGATGGAGATTATGAGGAAGTGTATTGAGGAGGTAGTTGAGTTGGGAGAGCATGCCGGGAAACCGCCACCATATTGGAACCTTGAAGATAGTATCCGGTAGGATAGGCTTTGAAAACAGTGATAGAAGTCGTCGTCTACATAAAGTATTTAGCCCAACAAGGATGTCCCTCCTCACATTTCCCGTGCTCCTCAGCAATTATCGAGAAAAGCCGGAAACCGTACTCCATGCCCACCAATGCATGATAAACCCGTCAAATGAAAATTAAAATGAAAAAGGACTTAAGGCCACGAACTAGAGTAGGGTCCCCGTTACATAAAGCAAAGAATACTTCAAATCCTGGAGTTATGGCCCTGGGTCGATAGGTGTTCAGAAACCAGAACTCTTGACAGCGTCACCTCGATGTCCGGACTCGTGTATGACATTCGGAGCTTTACCTTCGTGATTATCATGCTCTTGCATGAGAGCCCTTCGAACCTCCAAACCTATCATCTCTTTGTCGGAGGTCTCGAGGGGAAGAGGTAAAATAGTTCGAGGCAGTCGAGGGTGTAATTCCGGAAGAGATTTCGAGACCGTCTGCTTTTGGGTCCCATCCGGTAATCTGTCTTCGCCTGGTCGGCCTCCAGCTTCCAAGAAAGTATAATCAAGTGGGTCAGGGCCTTGATTGAGCATTGACAACTTGCCATTCCTGGAAGACTCGCTTGACAAGCTTACAACTGCTGGCTGCTTGCCAAGAGCATTGATAGATATTGTTCCGTCTCCACCAAGTGCTGAACAGTAATTTCCTTGGTTCTCAAGACCTAGAGGTTTGATCTGTAGTGCGTACTCTGGTGCAAAGAGTGGGGATTCGGTGGGATCAGCTGGCCTAACAACTCTTTCAGCCCGGACATCAACAGCTGGATTCGTGCATTCTTTCCCTACCCCCTATGCGGGCGCCCTTTTTCGGCGAAATTGTGAAATCCGCGCGGGGTGATTGGTCCGGGCGCGGCTGAGTCAGCACGTTTCCGGCGAAATTGTGATCGGTGAAATTGTGATTTCCGTTCAGCCTCCCATTTCTGTTTCCCCTAGACAAACGCCTTGCCACCAAGAATCTCGTGATGTTTTCGTACGATCCGATTCACAAGGTAGTCGTCTGCCGCCTCTGCAGCTCTTGTGTCGTTCCGGGCCGCCGCAATCAAAAACGACACCTCCGAGCAAAGCCACACCGACTAACCGGTGACACGCTCAAAACAACGGTCCAACTGCTTAATAGCTACGACTTACGGACCGTAGCGGAGCTGCGGGAGCACAAACCCAGAGCTAGGGACGAGTGTAGGCCAATTGAACACTTAGCAAGCTACGACGGCTTCTCCTGCCTCCAGCCAAAGTGTGATTTCTCCACGCGGCACCGCCTCAAAGTAAGGGAGCACATGTCTACCGTTCATGAGATTAAGGCGAAAGAGCACGAGAAGAGCCCGTTGTAGAAAGAATGCAAGCTTCAAACGTACTTCACTAAGAAGGGTTTAATCGAGTACTTTGTTGTAGTAGAAAGTTCGAACTAGAGCAGTAGGTCTAAGTTAGACTCCGCCAAGTTAATAAAGACTGAAAAGGAGTTGTTTATTAAGCTCGAAAAGGACTACGAGGACGTTAAGGGCGATATCGAAGAGTAGGCAAACGTAGTCCATGATTTCGGGGATTCTCGGTCAAAGAAGGTTCTATAGCTTGAGCGGACGGGCTTCCCATCTCACTTAATTAGACTAAAAGACGAGGAGATTTAGAGCTCGTATAAGCTGCCACCAAAGAAAGAGCTTAATGCGAGTAGTGAAGATACCGAGGATCCTAGCCTCGTCCGAATCTTAATTGCAGTTGAGGCCGTCTTAAGAGATGCGTACCGATTATACAGCGACGCCTCGCCCGACCGGAAAATGACCCAGCAGCGCGCTAATATCTTAAACGAATTTTATATTGGGGCCTCAAGTAAAGTAGACGGATTCCGGTATTTTAAGAACGCGTCGACTCTAGTCACTTACTTCACTACTATAAAGCAACTATTAGTATATTACTATCGCGTAGTGTATTGTAAAAGCGGCCATTTCACGCGGGCTCAATTAGACCAAGTACTGCTTCTATATGAGGCGGACGCCGATTCAAGTTTAATCGGTGCCTAAATAGGCTTAGCGTAATTACATTAGGTTTAGCGGGGCAGTTGAATCGGGAGTTGAATCGGCGGTGTAAAAGAGGGTATAACTTTAAAACAACGATTACTCTTACTTTACTACTTACTTATAGCATTAACATATTACAAGTCACGGTGCTAAACATCTCAAATCAATATTATAAGTAAGTTTGAAGGGGTCTAAGGTATGCTTGGGGTAAGTCAACTGACTTGGGTTGCTTAATAAGCGACCATTTAATGGGTAGGGCAAGACGAACGCAACGAAAGTTAGAACGACGATACGTTTGAATATATTGCTAAGTATGAGGTTCTAATCTGTACTTTGCATCGTACGGCAGTTCGAGGGTTAAAAACCCATCTAAGTAATGCATATAGTCTGGATAAAACGAGGCGTGCTCTATTGCTTCAAAAGTATAGCTCGTTGCTACTACGCCAACTAAAGGACGTGAGACTACCAAAGCCAGGTAGTCTTCCATTTCAATCACTTGGCCAACCACTAGATGCACTACTATGTAATAATTGCACCTATATCACAATATCAAAGGATGGGATACAGAAGCATTGTAAAGACTACGGTTGGCGATTCTCGAAGGACAATTTGGGCCATTAAATAAAAATTAAAGTGCAAACATTTTTTGGCTATATATATCAAAGATATTTTATCGTAGTTAACCAAAAACGTCCGAAGGCTTCTTTAAACGCGGAAAGAGCCGAAGAGGATAAAGATGCTGCGATTCGAGACCAATTACTACGCGAATTCAATGAAATCGACGAGTAGGACACAAAACGGCTTGAGATTGCAAATTCTAAGACCGAAAAAAGCGATAATACTAATTGGTAGAACTTTGTGCAATAGTAACCGCATTTTAGTAGTCGTAATATTAGACGTATTGCTCATGCAAGCAAATTGCCGGACCGGAAAGACAAGTAACTATAACGCGTGAGCGAAATCGTTAATATAATGATTAAGCGTGCTATGGATTTAGGGTTAGA
>FJOG01000043.1:0-97685 GCA_900073065.1 Phialocephala subalpina
TTAATAAATAATAAATAAATTAAATAATTTAATATATTTTTATTTATTAATATTAAAATATTAATTAATAAATTAAATAATAATAATTAATAGAATATTTTATTTATATTAATTTTTATTTTCTTAATTTACTTAAGAATATAAATACCGATTTTTTATTTATATTTTAATATAAATTATTATATAGGTTTATACTTAGATAATCTTTTTTATATTTATAAAAAGCAAATTATATTATTAAAATAATTTTTAAATATTAAATTAGAAATATTTTAATTAAAAAAATCTTATATTCGTTATATTTTTATTTACTTTTTATATTTCCTAAATATATATTTTAAAATAAATTTTAAAATAATATAATTATTAATATTAATCGAATTATTATTAAATTTATTTATTTAAATTAATTTTATTTTTTTCTTTTAATAATTGTTTTTTATTTATTTTATAGCGTAATTCTAATAGTTACAAGTAAATAATAATAAGTTTTTTAAAATATAAAAAAGAAATTCTTATAAAATAAATATAAAGAATATTATATATTAATAAATTAATAAATTAAAAATTTTATAATAAAAAATAAAATATTAAAAGCAAATAAAATTCTTATAATTTGTAATAAAAAGGAAAATAAAAAGAGGAATTAAAAGATTAAAATTTATAATATAAAATTTAATTAGAAATATAATATAAAATATATTTTTATTTTTATTTTTATATTAATATAAAAAATATAAATAAAAAAACGTTTTAAAGGTATATATTAATATTAAAGGGCTTATTTTAACTTTTGAGAGTTTATTTGGACTTTTTGATTTTTCTCGTTAAATATTAACTTTATTAAGAATCGTATTACTAAAATAGTTATAGCTTTAATATTATACTAAGGATAACG
This sequence comes from Phialocephala subalpina, assembly GCA_900073065.1. Taxonomy (NCBI): domain Eukaryota; kingdom Fungi; phylum Ascomycota; class Leotiomycetes; order Helotiales; family Mollisiaceae; genus Phialocephala; species Phialocephala subalpina. Next base: position 899 of record FJOG01000043.1, read on the forward strand.
GGGGTCGAGTTACCGAGAGTAAAGTGAGTAAAGGTGAGCAGAGGCGAAAGGGTAGTGAGGTGCAAGTAAGAAGTAAGTGAGAATAGGTGAGAATAGGTGAAGGTAGGTAAGGATAAGTGAGGATAAGGTGAAGCGAAAGTGAGCAAAGCGGCGATGGGTCATGTGCGCTGCGGCCAAACGAGCACGCAAAGGAGGTGAGGATTGACGACAAACAACAACTTGTGTTTTGATGTCCGCAGCACCATCTATCTTCCGTTTCTTGAACGACTTAAACTTGTCATGAGGAACGATTAGGCCTCCTCTCCTGAAAATTGTGTCTTTCCCTTCTTCTCGCTTTCTCTTCTCAGCTATCTCCACCATTGCTCCCATCTCTTTGGCAGGGATGTTCTTCTCGAAGTTCCATTCCTTGAGCTTCATCTTCCACTTCCTCTCGCTGCAATCATTTGTTAGAACATCTCCAATTGCGATCTATTGGGCTACCATACCTCGCTGTAAAGTCGTGTACCGATTCTATATATTGCATTGTCGACTTCAAGGTCTTGTCGCGATCCATATACATCATTCGTATGTCGTCCTTGTACGCGTCCCATTTCTGATTGTTGCGATCTAACGTTGATACCTTCGAAGCATTTCCAGAGCTGATTGCAGTTGCATCTGACATCGCCACGGAGGACGAGCCTTGTTCCGAGGCGGGTAATGATACCACTGAAAGGCGCTCCATTTTCAGACCAAAAATCAATTGAGTACTGAAGACAAGGTATGACAGGATCAATCAGGTAGAAGATTAGGAGTGCTGGATGCCATTATATGACGAGTGAAGCACAGGCTAGCCTTCAATCTGGGGGTGATCTGATGTTCCAACACTGCATCGAAGCGAACCACTTACAACTTCTGAGAAAAGTACAAAACGCCACATCTGCGTGGGCTGCAACGCAGGGCGTCCACGGGTTCCCGGGAGCCACTTACAACGCAAGAAAAAGTGCATTTCCTGCTGCGCAGCATGCGTGCAGCGGGCCGAGGTCTGCAAATGATAGGCTCTAGTGGTGCTTACTTGACAAGAGGGCAACTCATCAATCCCAAAATACGCCCACTTGGTGAGAGCGATTTTCCAAGGCTCGATGGCGGGTTTCTTACACATCGCATTCCTGCTAAGATATTTGCTAATTCCCAGTGGTGCAACCGAGCTAGCACAGGGACTTAAAATTTCACTCACATCGAAGCTCAATGTTGTCATTCCCTTTCGAGGAAGTTCCCTTGCTCCTGTCCCTCCCAGACAGCCCCTGAATGTACCGAGTCTCGTTAAACCCCTCATTCCGACCCCACACATCGAGACCAAATTTCTCCGTCAGCAATAAGGTGCACGAAAAGATGGTATCAGTTCTCACGAAGTCTCCTACATCTAGTCTTAAGACACATGCTTGCGAATGTGAAAGATTTGACAAGGTGAGATAAAATGCTTTCGCTTTATTGTCTCAAGCTACCTCGGACTTTAGGGGAGAGCACTAGCGTACAAATACCATGCTAACTTCAGGGTCAGGAGACGAACTTCATCGACCTATATCCACGTATCCCACTTCTCTTATCCTCAGTATTTATGCCCGATGAGCCTCATGTTGCTTCGCCTCAGACTCCTCCAAGTCTCGCTTGTGTACCTCTCTCATTGCTTTGATATCACTCTCACTCTTTCCACTTTCAACTACCTCGTCAAATTCACGCCTTTGAATGTCCAGGAGGGCATTCGTTTCTTCAATAGCTTCATACTCGCGCTTGTTGATGAGCCCTTCTTCGAAATTACGCTTCCCGTCGTTACGGCACTACCTTTGTTAGCCTTCAATCATAGAACTTGATAGAAGTGCTTGCTGTGAAGAAAGTCACCAAGGAAGTACGGGGTAGTCAAGGAACACATACACATGATTCGGGGCTTTTTGCTAGATGGAACTGATCGCAATTGCCCATTCTGGGGTCCCAACGACATTTGTACCTAAATTTATAGCATTAGTACGTACATCTACAGAATCTGGCGAATACAGGGAATATGAGACTTGCCAGAGTGTATCAACTATCACGTATTTGACGTGAGCTGGAGAAGGTGAGCATGCCTGACTTAGGCAGTCACATGGATTGACGTTGCCGCAGATCGACTGCACATTGCAGTTGTCGTCTGAGATCATCCAGCGCCAATCTCCACCTCCGGGAAAGCTCCAAAATGCAAAATTGAAGCCTGGGCAGAGATAATCTTGAAGGGATCTCTCGGCGATGGCCAGCAAGAGGACGAGAATTCTGACGTGCATGATTTCGAGCAGTTGATGTTTGATAATGAAAAGTAATAAGGGTCTTATAATATGTTTCTGTAAGGATTTGAAGAATAGTTGAGAAGACTTGAGAATTTTAAGGCACATATACTAGGATTTTTGCCTACTCATGACTGTATCAGTCGATCCAAAGGTTCCATTAGAAGTGATTCACGAACTATTTTGGTCGAGATGTCAGAACATTCGTGCTACCCCTCAGCCTCGCCAGTTGTGGAGTCACTAGCCCACCGGAAAGGGATTTTGTAATCGACTCGGTATGATGGGACTCATAGCAAAGGAATCTGCTTTCTACGATAGAACTTTTTACCTTGCAGTCTTGCAGAAGTTCTATTGTTCTCAAACACATTTGAAAGCAGAGGTACATCGACGAAATAGCCAAGTCGAGAATTGACTGTCACTCCCAGTAATGACTTAATGATAGTTCAGTCAGGGATGTCTCTACATTGCTTAAACTAGACTCAAAGCTTCAACAACCTAACGCTGACACGAGGTAAGTATTCTTTCACCTATCGCGGCATTTGAAGCCTAGAGATGTCTAGTGGTCTTGTGCTGCCGAGGGCTGTTCACGTGACAGCCCTTGGGGTAATGGTCACTGCCAAGTCTCAGTTGCTGCAAGTTTGTGGCTTTCGCACTTTCCCGGGGCTTCTCATTGGCTATGAGATCCATGTCATTGCTTAATGGCGCATGTGGGCGATTTGCACTTTTCTGTGACTGGCCCGCTTACGGTGGTCCTCCAAGCTTTCCAACATCAAACCTCCAGCCTCGCCCTTCTTCTTTCACATCAACTCTCTTCCCTTTCTCTCATTTCTTCAACAGCTACTCCAAAATCTTCTATTGTGCCTTGCAATATACATTTCTAATCTAAGATCAGCTACTTGAGGTCGAGAATTCAAGCAACCAACCTCCATTCACCATGTCGCAACCAACCGTCGTCCGAGTCCCGAATCCCTCTCCTGAACAGGTTGCTGCCGATGCGAAACTCGAGAAGATTTCTACCAAGGCTCGCAACGATCTGCAATGGGAAGCCCACAAAGGCGAGATTGAGCGTATTTATGTTCGTCAAGACAAGACGCTCCCGGAGACAATGCAAGAGATTGAACAACGATTTGGTTTCAAGAAAAGGTTTGTGTACAATGCATTGGCACTTCTTTAGTGAGTGGTACTTTTGGATAAATAGGCTGACAAGAAGAACTATAGTCCTCGCAGTTGGAAAAGCAAGATGAAGGACTGGGGCTTCGACAAGAACATGACATCCGACATACAGTTCATGGTCTCTAAGGCCACGAAAAGACAGCGAGATGAGGGCAAAAACACCGTGTTCATGCGAGACGGCGTACTAGTCCCTCAAGAGACTCTGGATAAGTTCAAGCGAAGGAAACCTTGCAGTTCCACAATGGCAAAGTTGCCTTCCATCAGTGGGTGACCAGGGCTGAACGGGTCTTGGCGGACCTCGCTGATCAAGGACAGAAACCCCGCCTAACATCACATACGCAACGCAAAATGCAAAGCCTGAGCTAGAATATAGCCATAGCCGTAGCAGGTCGATTTTACCGTTAGATTCCATTATCTACAGAGATGTCCTCGTGAAGGAGATGACTTTGACTCGTCACGATGAGTCGGAACTCAGCAAAGGAGAGATTCCTGGTCTTCTAAGCCTTACGAACCCTCAATCAAATCCAGACATTGGGTCGACTTCACTCTCCGGATCTCTCGATGAACCATTGAAGATACCCACATATAACCAAGATCACTCCGATGAGCGCTCAACTAGCGACAACACATTCTCTGCTGAGTATGATGGTGCTGTATCCGCAATGGAAAGATTGTTCTTGTCTTTCAATAGCTCTAACGCACGCCTCGAAGATTTCGCTTACGACGAATGCATGCACCATATTGCTTGGCTTCTTGAGTCTGCCACAAGCAATGAGGATCGCGTTCATGCTCTGTTCCGACAGAATTTCATAGCTTCAACAAACGAAAGAATAGATCGATGCGCTGCAGTACCTTTAAACCTCTCAGAGAAGCTCGCCATTATTCTAAGAGGGCTGATTAGAGACCGTAACTACTACACATACAGGCTACCAGTTGCTCAAAATGTCTGCTATGGGTTCATCGAGTCGTTTCCGCAAACGTCTCGAAATATCGATCGCTGGGCGGCCCGGTTCAGCTTCGGGAAGCTCCTCTTTGAGATGGACTTACCAAATGAAGCGGTCCGACAGCTCATCGAGTCATTTTATGAGAGTTTGGTGCTCTGGAAAGAGGATCCTGGGAGAGTTGACCTGCTGGGAGTCTTGAGAGAATTACAAGACTACGGAAACAGAGTTGAGAACCGGTGGACAAAAACCTCACCGGAGATTTCGACTGCATTAGACAGCATACGATGTCTTTGCGAAGACGAATTCAATTTCCTCACAGACGCCAAACTACTGGCATACCTCATGATTAAGTTTGCACAACATTCGTTCGTAAGAGGATGGTTGAGGACAGCGCGAAATTTGATGGCGTCTGTTGACTTGGGCGTGCTGAAAGTGGAAGACGATTATCGTAAAAAAGACTGTATTGAAGTCCTCTTGAAGGTTTCAAGATATTACTTCCAGGACAATGACTTCGTCAAGGCTACGTCGATGATCTCTACAGCCTACAAGATCACTCAACCCCTCTTGCCATCAAAAGATCAAGATGCAGCGTCGTCGTTGCTTCCAGAAACCCCCCATCCCCCTTGGCAACAAGCCTGGATGGAAGTTCTGATAACTCAGCAACTGGCGAACAAATATCCAGAGACGGCGCGACAGATCGATGACATTCACTCACGCCTGGGTAATCCAGAGAGAATCAGACTCACAGCGCAGGTCGTTCCTGCTCCTATACCATCTCTAGATTGGTCGACGTTGTTGAAACCACGCGATGAATACTCAAGCAAGGCTTCTGTAAGCGATTTTGGAGATCAAAGCAGTACAAAACTCGGAATCACATATGGGAGAAGCATGATATCCGGAGAGACTGGTTTGAGTGGATTTAGCATGGACATTACAGCTCTTTTCCCTTCTGAACCTAGATAGAGAGCCTCAGAACATGAGCATAAGGAATCAAATGCAATTTCGGTGACGAAAGATTCCCATCCACGCTCCAGTGGTACACGCCCTGTGCTATTAGTCTTCATCGAGAGCCTGCAACCTGTGGCGTGACGGCAATATTTTGAAAGTACTCTTCCTTTCCCACTTATCTTTCTCTCAACTACTGTACATCTCGAAATCTCGGGACAATGCAGATAAGGAAGAAAGCTGCGTCCAAAACTTCATTCGATATAAATTACGTATATACTCCTAAAAGAGTTTATATACTCCTCCCCTTTTTGACAACACCAGCAGAATCGAAACAGAAAGAGGCAGAAGACAACGGAGCCCATGCTAGCACGCCTCACTTGCTTCACACCAACACTTCTCACTCACCGACGATCTCTCCCGGACTCTTCCCAACCACGCCTGACCATTCAAGGACCATAATACCCCGTAGGCGGAGGAGGCGCACCATACGTCCCACCTCCACCCGACGCACTGGTCGTTATACTAGCCAACGTCGTAAATCCGCCATCAGCCGTCTTCGTCGTGCTCGTACTTCCACCACCAGGCCCTCCTGGCACAGACGACGAGACCGAAGAAGGCGGTGTCCCAGAACACAACTTATTAAAAGCTGCACCAAAAATGATCGTTGTAGCGGGAGGCATATCAAGTGGAATCAAGTCGAGGGGTGTTAAGAGGGACGAATAGGTATAGCAGTAGTAGGATGCTCCTGATGTTGCTGTGAAAGGAGGGGTATTAGCTTTTGAAGGAAGGAGAGGAGATGACATACCGTAGCCTACGTAGAAACTCGCACATCTTGCCCCGCAAAGGAGGGAGCATTTATACTCTGCATACGGCAAGGGGACTGATTGTCCGAGATTGAGATTCTGTTTCTCTGTTAGCTTCCATCTCCCCCTTCCTCCCTCTAGAAACTTACGGTCAGTGAAGTCGCAGGATTTCCAGAAAAGTACCCGCTCACACCCTGATTCGTAGCTCCCGGATCCACAGCAGAAGCACTGATCGTATACTCACCCGTCACCGTCGGAGCTGCCCAAACACACGTCGAAGTCGAACTTGTTCCTCCACCTCCTCCGCCGCCGGGAGCTGTCGTGGTCCCACCACTTGGACTTGGGCCTGTGACGCCTCCTGCTGTTTTTGTACTCGTAATAGTCGTCTGAACGAGACAGATGGAATGAGTCAGAGTTGCAACAGAGGTGACGGCCGATACACCGACTGATGGTAAAGTGACAGTCACCGGCTGAACAATCGTCGTATAGCTCGTCACAGGTTGAACAATCGTCGTGTACGAAATCTCCACCACATGCGTCGAATACGTCGTACTCCCAACCGCCGTAACAACACTCAAACTCACACTCGCCTTCACACACGGATCCGTCGCGATGGTGACTGGAGGGCCAGTAACCCCTCCTACCGTCCCTGTTGTCTTAGCCCCACTAGTCGATGTCGTGGATGGGACAGGAGGAGGAGAAAACGTATACCCCGACAAAGTCGCCCCGGGATCCGTACTCTTCGTAGTATGAGGAGTCACAACCACACCACCTCCCGTTTTCGTCGAAATAACAGGATTCGGAAGTCCAGGCATCGTAAAAAATGGAATCGAGATGATAGGGAAAGGAGGGAAGTATGGTGTTGTTGCTGGGGCAGGAGGGATGTCGCCGTAGCCGTCGTTGGGGGAGCCGCCTGGTGGTGGGGGTGGGGGGATGGTGTTTGTGTCTGGGTTTGCGAGTGGTGCGGGAGAGGAGGTGGCGAGGCGGAAGAGGGTGGCTAGGAGGATGGCGAGGAAGGGGGTGGGGAATGTCATTGTGGGTAGGGTTGAGGTGAGTCTCAGGTATGGGGTTGTGGAGGTGGTGTGGAGGTGAGGGTATGGAGGGAGCGCCTCACTGTGGAGTTGAGCTGATGTTTGGCGCTGAGACAAAATAGATGAAGAGCGGATATGGTGGGAAGGATATATGGTTGTTGAAATAGCGATGGAGCGGCACTTGCTCGGGCTGGTCGTGAAGGATTGAACGATGAGAGTATACAAAGCTAGAAGATAGGACACAGGAGGGAAGGATTAGGTACATAATGGGAATTGGGATCGACTAGAATGGAATTGTATTGAATGCAATTAGGGAAGGATCGTGGAACAGGACCATCCCGAACACACTTGAGTTTAACAGCTAAGAAAATATTGAACACAGCCTCGTCATCTGCTTGCGCCTCTCACCTCAATATGGCCAGCACTCGAATGCCACGGTTGCTATCAAGCACGTTAATGAGGCTGGAGTAACACTCGTCCTACACCCCAGACTCAAGTCGCCGTCTTCACGGGAGGCACAGAGGGAATATGCACGTTTCACATCAAGCACAAGAAGCTAAAGTAACCTTTTTTTTATTCTGCTCGACCTAGTCTTGGTACATTTTGTATCATCGCCACGCAACATTGTAAGTGCAATGAAACGAAGCAAAAATGTAGGAAAAGAGGAAGCAGGCTGATGCAACGCGAGAATGACCTGAAAAGCAACCAATCAAACTCCGCAAAATCCCGCACAAGAAGATCATTAATGCATCTAGTCAACCTCCTCCATCGCACTTTCAGCTGGGGCATCGGCGGTAGCCTCCTCCTCAGCAGCAGCCTCCTCGGCGGTCTCCGGCTCCTCATCGACGTTCAGGCCAAGAGACACAAGCTTGTGAATACGCTCGGCAAATCCAGCAGGTTCCTCAATGGTGAAACCGGAGACAAGAAGGGAGGTCTCAAAGAGAAGTTGAGTGATCGACTTGACAGTTCGGTCGTTCTCACCGTCAGCCTCAACCTTCTTCTTGAGCTCCTTGATGATTGGCGATCGGGGTGAGATCTCGAAGGTCTTCTTGGAGGACATGTAAGAGGACATGGAGGTGTCACGGAGAGCCTGGGCCTTCATGATACGCTCCATATTGGCGGACCAACCGAATTGGCCAGTACGGATGGCGCAAGGAGCACCGACAAGCTTGTGGCTGACAACAACCTTCTCAACCTTGTCACCCAAGACGTTCTTGAGAGCCTTGGCAAGACCCTCGTACTCCTTCTCCTCAGCCTCACGGACCTTCTTCTCCTCATCGGTCTCCTCAAGCTCGAAGTCCTTGGTGATGTCGACAAGCTTCTTGCCATCGAACTCCTTGAGTTGAGTCATGGCATACTCATCAATGGGGTCAACCAAAAAGAGAACCTCGAAGTTCTTCTCCTTGAGAGAGTCAAGGAATGGTGACTTCTGGACAGCCTTGAGAGACTCGCCGGTGATGTAGTACATGTTCTTCTGGTGCTCGGGCATACGGGTAACATAGTCGGCAAGGGAGGTTTGGTCATCGCCAGACTTGGTGGAGTTGAATCGGAGGAGCTTGGCAAGAGCAGGTCGGTTCTGGGAGTCCTCGTGGATACCGAGCTTGATGTTCTTGCTGAAGGCAGTGTAGAACTTGTCGAATTGCTCCTTGTCCTCGGAGATCTCCTGGAAGAGCTCAAGAGTCTTCTTGACGATGTTCTTCTTGATGACCTTCATGATCTTGTTCTGCTGAAGAGTCTCACGAGACAAGTTGAGGGGGAGATCCTCAGAGTCGACAACACCCTTGACGAAGCTCAACCACTCAGGAATGAGATCAGTGGCATCATCAGTGATGAAAACACGGCGGACGTAGAGCTTGATGTTGTTCTTGGTCTTCTTGGTCTCGAAGAGATCGAAAGGAGCACGCTTGGGAACGAAGAGGATGGCGCGGAATTCGAGTTGACCCTCGACGGAGAAGTGCTTGACAGCGAGGTGGTCCTCCCAATCGTTGGAGAGGGACTTGTAGAAGGAACCGTACTCCTCAGGGGTGATGTCCTGTGGATTTCTGGTCCAGATTGGCTTTTGCTTGTTGAGTTCCTCCTCCTCGATCTTGGTCTCCTTGATCTTCTTTGTCTTCTTCTCCTTCTTTTCTTCCTCCTCATCATCAACCTCCTCAATCTTGGCCTTCTTCTCGCCATCATCCTCCTTGGTCTCCTCCTCATCCTCATCTGGAACCTCCTTCTCAGTCTCCTTGGAAACGTGGAGGTAGATGGGGTATGAGATGAACTCGGAGTGCTTCTTGATGACCTCCTTGATCTTGGCCTCGTTCAAGTAGTCGGTCTGTTCATCCTTGAGGTGGAGGATCATCTTGGTACCACGGCCCAATGGCTCACCATCGGTATCGGGCTTGATGGTGAAGGTTCCACCAGCAGACGACTCCCAGATGTATTGCTCATCATCGTTGTGCTTCGAAATAACGGTAACGCGGTCTGCGACGAGGTATGCGGAGTAGAAACCAACACCGAATTGACCAATCATGGAGATATCAGCACCTGCGGTGAGAGCCTCCATAAATTGCTTGGTGCCAGATCGTGCGATCGTGCCGAGATTGTTGACGAGATCCTGCGACTGTTAGCAGATACTTGGGATTGAATTCGCAGGTCACTTACAGCCTTGGTCATTCCAATACCAGTATCGCGGATGGTGAGAGTCTTGTTCTCCTTGTCGGGGATGATGTCGATACGGAGGTCCTTGCCAGTCTCAAGCTTACTTGAGTCTGAAAGAGCCTCATATCTAATCTTGTCGAGAGCATCGGAACAGTTGGAGACGAGTTCTCTCAGGAAGATCTCCTTGTTTGAGTAGACGGTGTTGATGATCAAGCCCAAAAGCTGGGAGATCTCAGCCTGGAACTCGAAGGTTTCGCCAGACATAATTGCGATTTCTCGAAATCTGGAGACAATGGAGTGTTAGCAGATGCGATTGAGGTTGATTAAGGCAAGGCAGATGGGTTGGAGGAGTGGTGAAGGTGGCGGGCAGAAATGGACAGCTGTTGAAGCTCTCGTCGGTGAGGCTGAGCTCCAAACAACGGCCAGGCAACGGCAGGGACGAGAGTAAACAAGAGATAGGAAGGTGTTGATGCTTACCTCTAGTCTATTGTACTATTGTAAAAGGATCGTGAAGTACTGCACAGGAATTGCAGAGGGGTATCTAGTTGTGATATGAAGAAAGTTTGGAGATGGTGGGTGAAGGAAGTTTGGAGGAGATGTTAAATATTTTCTCGTCGGCCTGGCTGCTGGTCGTGGAAGCGCATCGAAAGTCTGAAATCCACGCTAAGGACAACGCTAAGGCGCCCGCACAAAACTGAGGCTGCAAGCCAACAAACCAAATCCGCACACCTTTGGGGACATTCAACGTTCAATTTCTAGCCTACTTCGCCCTTAACGAACATGGTTGAAGACTTTCTCACTCCAGAAGATATCAGGGCATCTTTGCGAGTTTCACGCCCAGAAATGGTCCTTTTTGCCTTGTGTCCTGAGGCACTTGCTTATGTCATGTGCTAAAACACGGAGAAAGGGGCACAGGTCTTGGCAAGGCTAATGTGAGGCTACAATGTCCTACCGCAGCTGGGTGATTGGTCCAGACCCTCTATCAAAAGCCTCATTTTGAAGCTGCCACTTCATCAACATGATCCCAAATATTCCTTTTCAAATGTCCCTCTATTGCCGGGACAACTTGGACGTGCAAATGGACTGACTGCCTACTGTGTGTGCATTGTCTCTCCAGGTCCTCCGTTTGCATTGTGGCTTGTGGCTGAACATTCAGAACCCCGCGATGGAATGTTCTCCAACGAGCCGGAAGCCTCGTTTCGGAAGGCAAACTCGAAAATTGAATGTGAAGGTTTTATCCCATGTGTAATGGAACGTTCTCGAATATGTTGCTACCAAAGTCCCAGCCTCGCTCGTACAACTCAAGCTGCAGTTGCAGCCTGATGCACCGACTCGGTGTCTTGAGTGGGACGCGAGGCGCATGTCCAATTCCAAGGCTGCGAACGCGAAGACTGAATGTCCTTTGGTGTCAAGGACAATCGAGATGATCTTGCCTTTCACTCGATTTTCAAAGTACATTATTGCGAAAGTCTCATCACGCCTGTCATTTTTGTTTATGTACTTCGTAGCATTAATTCTTAAAGCGCTGGGGGAGTTGACGCTTCCCCTTTGATATGCCAATAAGCCACCGATCAAAGAACGTTCCAGCCACGCTGTATTTCAAACTCCCAACGTCTCCAACACAAGACACTATATTTCCATGTCCTAATGGTCCCTAGTGCGCGAGAACTTCAAGATGAAGGACATAAGTTCTCGAGTCGTCACATGACCTCGATATTCCAACCCCAACAACGATCTTTTTGGAGCTTGATGGAAATTATTCCACTTCCACCAAATCAAGGGAAATCTCATTCTCTGGGATGAGAAGTTTCAATTCAAATGCTTGGAGTAAAATACCAAGGCGGATCAGGACTGGCAATGTTTCTCCTACCACGTGAGCTCGAGATGTCCGAATGTGTTGAACAACATCCCTATTGCCCTTGGAGTATGATGCCAAAATTGAAATTATCAATGAGTTCTCTGTTTCAATGGAATTTCATAATATGAAACCTATTTATTTTCCTTCTCGTCGGCAGGTTCATGTTGCTGTTGAGAGCTCAAACCAATAGAGGCACACCCGGTGTTCCGACGGAACCTAAACCATATTTGGCAGGAGCTATCACGCCAGAGGTTCGCGCCGCGATATAACCACACACCTCAGCAATAGAATCTCCTCGAGCTTCATTTCTCAAATCTCTTACCAGAATGTCTTCACAATCTTTTGAACAATTTAATCGCACATCAATATGCCGTTGGTCCCTTCATCCGTCAATGATACCGTGTCGTTTCCATTGTATATCGTCTCTTTTCAATGTTTCTCTGCTGGTTTAAACTCCAGCATACCGCTTCATTTGTTGCACATCGCAAGGAAGGAGGGAGTTCACTACGACGACCGAATCTCACTTTGCTGCAAGTCGATGGCGCTGCTCACTCACTCCCGCATTATGCATCACTCGTCTTTTTGTTGCACATCTTCACATCCAGATCACTGCATCATCGGAACTCTTCGAACCTAACTCTAGACTCCTTCGAGCGTTTTGTTGCATATCGATAGGGTCCTATTTGACCTAATTTTTCTAGCTCTACCTTGAGCACAATGCAAACACCCATCGCACTCTCTCAAGCCTCCCCATATTCAAGAACCTTCCTGCTCCTCATTCTCAATCTCCCGACCTACTAAAAACAATCGAGGAAGCTAAGTCTGAGCGGGAGGCCTCGTCGGGAACAGGAGGTTCTAAGCCGAAGATGATCCTCGACGAACTCATGTCATGTGAACGCGGTCCCACTGAAGCAGCACATCTTCCCAAGAACAAATTTTCTTTACCAGCTATTGAGCACGCGAATCTATAGCTCTGGCTGCAGGCTTCGAGGCATCTTTCCCTTCCCGGTATCAAAATTGTCCACAATCAATCGTTCAATATCGAGGACCTTGTACGGCTTCGCAAGAATGCTCATTCCATCTGCTTTGGCACGTTCCACGGATTCGTCCCTCAAGTCCGCCGTAACAGCGATGAATTTTGTGTCGACGCCATTCGATTTTCCTAGTGCAGCAATCTTGCGCGTTGCTTCGTGGATATCCATGATGAACATGCGTGTGTCCATTAGCACCAGGTAGATCCTCTCCGCTGACGGTTTCTGGGGGGATGCTTCGTATGCCTTGGTAGCTTCGAGGCCGTCGTATTTCATTGTAATATTCTCATCGCTATAAACGAGTACATTAAATGGCGTTGACGACAAGATTGCGGCTGATGATGTTGTCTTCTGTGATCGGGATATTCAGAAAGTACTCGGTAGCCAGATTCTGGTTGAAGGTTTCCTCTTTGGATCGCCTGCGCCCACCATCCCAGCGACAATAGCACCCCATCCTTCCGAGTTGCTGCCAGAGGATATGACTTCTCTTGAAACTCCTCGAGATTGGAGATGGACTTTCGACTTCATAGTGCTTGGTCTCGGCGTCACCTCAAGTGACTCCTTTCAAGACAGCAGAAGTCGTTGATTATTGGACAACTTTGCGTAGATTATCCATAGAATCGGAAGTAACGATATCCGGAAAGTCCCTACTTCCTTCTGGAATCCTCGGTATAGGCTCGAGCAAGTAATCATCATCTTCAGAAGCCCTCGTCAGGAAACCCAGCAGCTGTTCATGTAGCCAGCTTGCAGTGCAGCGGTCCTCAGAGTCGATGACCAGAAGCTTTTCCATGATCAAGTCAAGAAAATCGTGGATAAGGGCGGAGCATCTTTCGTGCTCATGAAGTCGATCGATCCACGCAATGACTTTTCCAGACACAGATGCCGTGACTATAAAATAGTCGTCTATTCCGGCTAAAGTGAAGAAGCTATCCCGTTGGACGCTAGTATAGTAGGATATATGTAGTCGGAATAGAGAAAACTCTTTAATTCCCTCATCGCCCTTCAACAACCAAGTAATGAATTCTAAATAAAGACATGCCAGACTCCAAATATCAGAAGAACGGAAAATCGGAAGCAGAAGTTCAAGTTCTGGGGAGCGGTAAGTTAGGCTGTAAGGAGCTGTGGCCGGGTCGACTCCTTCATTCGGATCTATTTCGTGGAACTGTACCATGCTGAAGCCCCCGATCTTCAGCACCCCTGAAACTTCTTCTGAGGTGGCCTTGTCTTTGAACCAAAGGGTATTGTCCGCCTGGATGCCTCCATGGCGCCCAAGCTTTTTTGGTTCGGCTGGGATTATGCGATGTCCGGTTATATCTGTTCGCTTTTGACCTGGAATCTCAAACGGTTCCATCAATTCGCATTCGTGGATAATTGAAAGCCCCTGTGCAATCCCACACATCTGCTGCAAAGACCAGAGAACAGTCGCCCTATGAAATTTGGGTGTCGGTTTGTCTTTCCAGAACTGTCCTAGATGAGAGTCTGCCCAAGGAAACATCAAGTGATATATTTTACGATGCTTGTACGTAGCCAGAAGTTGGATCAGGTGTGGGTTCTTTTTTGGTACCAAGGTTTTTAACATCGTGACTTCATTCCTGAAATTCTTTGAGTCCTCGTCGTGACATACCTTGATAGCAACCAATGAGTCGGTATTCTGTGTGTATAGTATCAGATTGGAACTAGCACAATGTAAAGGGGGCTACCGTACCATATCAGAGCCTTGCCAAAAGTTATGATGCGCCCGATGAATCCGAACAGCGTACACATGGCTGAATCCCCCTTCGGCATTGTTGTATCTAGCATCCGAAGATTTGAAATTAACGAAAGGTAGGATTGCATTGTCGTTTAGGTCGTGGTAATCTCCATAATGGAAAATAGGCGCCGTCATCCTCCATTGATATAAATGAAAGGTTTCAACTTCATGGTCCGCCCAATTCTCTGCCGATGTGATGCTTTTTTGCCCCTCTCGTTTCAAGTGATAGTGCCCTATGTTACCAACTTCCATGTCGAATGGCAAGTCTTCATCACTTATTCCCTCAGCTAAGAATGAACGAATGCTAGCTTCCTGCTCTAAGAGGATAAGGGTAGCATATAACCTTTTCGCAGAAGTGCAGACTCTATTTGCAATCCATAAAGCATCGACCTCTGCAGAATGGTTTTGCTCCTTGTCTATTTTCGCAATCGTTGGTACTGTGATCAACTCGTCCAATGAAGATTCAGGGACAAACTCTCCCCTGAGGGCCACAACCTGCGTGATCCACAGTAGTCTCCTTAGTTCCTCTGAGGACTTGCCTGGATCATCCAACTTAATCCTGTCTAAACCGGTAGAATCATCATCAAGTGATAAGATCGTAGAGATCCAGCTGCTCAAGTCTTCTTCCTTTGTTAAATCACGCTGCACATCCTTTATTACATCCTCCGTTAATTTTATGCCCTGCAATGGAAGTTGCTTAGACGAGTTATCTGCTGTGTAGTCTAAAGATGGCAGATGTTCCAATTTTAGCGAGTTCGACAATGATTCTTCCGTTGTTTTGGAATAGCTCTGCTCTGATTCTTCTGCGAAATATGGGTTGTCCTTGCGCATGAAATAACCTTTCAGGTCTGCTTGGTCGTCCGAATCGGGGACATTCTCGCCAGGTCCCCAAGGTAAAGATCTCAAAGAAAAATTATGCACCCCCTTAGCGACATGATCAAGAAGTAGACCCCGGTCTTTATCTTGAAAGTGGCATAGAGGACATTCGGTAATCTGCGCTGGGATGGAGCGAGACCACGCAGAAACTAGGATCGGTATCTGGCTACTCTTGATGCCAGCTTGATGTACATGCTCTATGTGACTGACGAATTCAACTTCCTCATTGAAGCTGGGGCGTGGATCTCCTCCCGTGCAGGCAAAACACATCCAAATTCGTGTGCCGTTATGTTGCTTGTTCATGTGCTCCACCCAACCCTGTCGGTTGATGTAGAGCTCCGTTGGGCAAGGACACTCGTTGAGAATGCATGTGTACGGAAGAATGTCCCCCTCGAGATGTTTCCTTGTCACTGTAGTCAGTAAAAGTCATTGAAGTATCCAAATATGCTCAAGAGGATACTGACTTCCATCGTTTTCCCAAGGAAACTGTCCTGGGAAGTGTTTGACAACAGCATGGGCATTTGAAGGAACTCATATTGTTCCGTATATTAGGCGCTTTGGGATACTGAACCTTGGAGATAGTCGAGGATACCCCGGTCACTGCCGATTCAGCAGGTCCGGCTCCAGGAAACACGATTGGATCCTCTATCAAAGATGCCGTTGTTGTGCTTTTTGTAATTTCCTCAAGGATTTCCTGAGTAGCTCTATCCTGCTTGACGTTGTTGCCGATGGCAGCAATAGCTTTATCTGGCCAGTGTCCAAGCTTCTGAAGGCTTGCTAGGCTTGGTGGTGGTGAGTGATGTCCCTGCGAACTCTCCTTGATATCATATGCCAACTTTTCGGAATGCCGTTGCGAATATAGAAACCGATTACGACGGTGCAGATTAGCGTCGATGAGCCGTCTCTGTATTTCGCTCAATTGTCGAGAAGTTCCTTCTTTAGAAGAAGGTATAATATCAGCCCTGCCATATGAGAGTTTAGCGAAAGGTGGTGAATCCGGGGACCGGCGTGTAAGTACAACGATTTCGAGGTGATCTCTTAGTGCTGAAATTTGAGGATTTGTAGGATCAAATTCGCTATCAGCTTTATGTCGCCGGGAGTGAGAGCCAGCCTTGCGAATGGCAACGGTTACAGCAATGAGCTCATTCAAGATCGACTCAACATCGTTCATAGCCTTCACTTCCTTAGCAGAGAGTACAACTTCTAGGACGTCGCATTCGTCGAATTTGCTTAAGAACATAATTTCGCTTGTGTATTTGAGCGGTGCTTCGATTGTGCTATTCATGGCTCCGGCTGGCAGATATATCAGCCATGCTACTCCTTTAGCTACTAAAAGGACTTAGCAGAAACGACTCACCAATTTCTATACATTTGTCCATGAGGACCTGTAGCATTCGCAACAGGTTGGCCACGATGTTTCGCCCTTCCTCTTCAAATGCAAGTCGTACATCGAGAGAGCCCTTACCTTTTGCAGAGGCTCCCGCACCCGCTGCCCAAAGATTGAAGTCAGCAAAACGCGTTTCAGCCCACTCATCTTTCCTCAAGTGCGGTATGGTCAGTGCCTTCTTGAAGCTCTCCCGACAAACTACCGTGTTGTCAAAGATGATGGTAGAGTGCGACATTTTTAGTGAGGACCGTAAAGGAGAAATATCGTTGAAGCAGTGATCTGATTTTCGAAGAGGAGATCAATGACATCAGTGACCAATCCGAACGAGTAAGTGTTATCCGGAAGTTCACCCCTGCTGTGTGGCTGACATGCCACGTCGACTTGGCGTTTCTCGAGGCGCCGAGCGAAGCGAAGCCAACCATCAATTTCTGTAGCAGCGCGTACAAGGCTCTCTTATCATGTTTTTCCTCCTATAAGCATATGACAGACACTGAAGTGGTTAAGCAAGACTACAGCCAGAGTAACCGTTGCTCCAACATTCTTAATTCCATGCATTTTCATAACTTTAGCAGGTGGCTCCTCCCTGGCGGCTAATTTCGAGCTCTGCGCGCCTTCCGCAGTCGAATATGGACGATCAAGATCTCCATCAGATAGCCCGTGATACCCTTGCTTGGGTGGGCAGTCAAGCAGTATGTGTAGGTGCAGAAACTGGATACGTCGATGCTGGAAAGTTTGGCACTGCACTATACATCGTCTCGATAGATGCAGAGAGCCCAGAACATCAAAGCTATTCCATCCTTGGCACCAAGCTAGAAAAGATCTTGGAGTTGGTAGACAAAGCTTGTTCGGTATGTCATCTATTTCTATATAAAAGGGGTACTTTGTCTTTGATTAATGCTAAAATACTATGGCAAGTGGAACCAAGATAAAATTCCGAGAAAATTTTGCCAGTTAGCTACACTGAAAAGAATCGCCACGGCGAAGGCCTCGAGGAAACCTTCAAATTTGAGGAGACTTGAAAAGGAAATACAGCAGTCACTAGCAATGTTTGTGTCTGAAAGCCCGGAATTTGCGGTCCTGTTTAATATGATCCAAAATTCCGCGGTGAAAAATGCTGAAGAAGCGCGAGAACAGGAAGCTGAAACAGATACCGGCTCACTAGAGAATGCGCCAAAGCACCCGCAGCATGTGAACAATGTTCTTTATTCTCAATTGAGGTTACAGGGTGCTTGCTCTTGTGGAACAAATCACCTGGAACGAGCGAGGCTCCGGTTAGAGTCGAGAAAGATGGATTGGAATGAGGAATTCATCCAGTTTGACATCCTTTTCCGCCCTGGTCCGGCATCCTTCGGCAGAGAAACAAGAGAAACCAAGTACCCAAATGTATTGTGGAAAGAGACAAGCGTATTGGTCCCAAGGTATTTAAAATTCACTTTAACACCGGCCAATTAGAACAAAGAGCGCTGACCATATGGACTCACCGGTTGAAGGAGGAACCATTATCACGACCAAGAGCGCCCGAGAGTGAAGTCTCGAATTCGTTTCGATGACGATCCCCTTGACAAGACTCCTCCGACTCCCTCGCCCGCCGCAGAAACATCTAGGAAACTAGGACCAGGAGACTTTTGCAAACACATCGGGACTCAAACTAGCTCTCACCTTTCTTTTAAGATTCATCGAGGTGTACTGAGACTCCTTGAAGTCTCTGAAGCGCCATCACCTCGCAACCTCAAGCCAGTAGAAGGCACGTCACTTGCAAAATTGTTGGACGAGGCCTCCAGAATTACGAGAAGGGTAAAGGTACTTCTGGCATACACCGTCGCAAGATCTGTTTGGCAGTATTACAATACTTACTGGATGTCGAGCCCCTGGACTCACGAGGTAATCTATTTCATCGAAGAAAAGGACAAGGGAAACAATTACTACAAGCTACACCCTTACTTCTCTGTGCATTTCAAGAAACATCACGACCTCATACGGGACTTTTACACTGGCCCAGATCTGACATTCAGGTATCCAAATGTCCTTGCCCTTGGGATGCTGCTCATCGAGATTGGCACGGGGAAGCCCTTTAAAGAGCTGGACCAATCAACCCAATGGGATGAAACGCAAATAAATGACCTTTGGTCTTTGGCGTGGACAGCAGCGGCGAAAAGTAATCTTGGGAATGCCACTCATGAAACTTACGCAGCCGTCGTTCAGAGCTGCCTTGACGACGACCTTTTCGGAGAGGCTCCTTTCGACGAAGCAAACCCAGAAAAGAATCTGGAAATTCGACGAGCAATTCTCTACAGCAAGATTGTATTGCCCTTGGAGACGTTAGTAGACTCCTTTC
The DNA here is from genome assembly GCA_900073065.1 of Phialocephala subalpina. Taxonomy (NCBI): domain Eukaryota; kingdom Fungi; phylum Ascomycota; class Leotiomycetes; order Helotiales; family Mollisiaceae; genus Phialocephala; species Phialocephala subalpina. The sequence continues at coordinate 19,969 of FJOG01000043.1, forward strand.
GGGATGATTTGGAGCTGCATGAGATCCAGAAGCAGCCCAATGCTCCATTTCGGCATGGGCGGCCCAACGACGCAAAACTGGGTTTGTCCGGAAAGGAAAACGGAACGACATGTCTAAATACCGACCCAGCTTTCCTATCACCGGATGTATGCGGCACGGGAAGGTAAGACAGAGTGGATGGGCCCTGAAGTGTTTGATCAGATGCTGACCATGGCAGATGGACTCCAGAATACTGGCTCAAGAAAATCGACGGGATCAACGAGGGCCTAATGACACTCTCTGGCCTTCATCATGATACGGCTCGAATCAAGATTGCAATCCTTGACACTGGCTGCAACATGCATGCGGAGTTCTTTTCTTTCTGCACAGATGACGAAGACCGCTTGGAGGGCCATTGGTATGATTGGGTAAGCAATGAGCCACAGCCAATCGATGAGCATGGCCATGGAACCGCACTTGTTACTCTCATGCTGAGAATGGTCCGAAACGCTGAGATATTTGTGGCACGTGTGGCAAAGAACGCGGAAGGTCTGCAGAATGCAGGAGAAAACATCGCGAAGGTATAATGTCATTTCCAAATTCAAAAATACTTGAGCTTTCACTGACAAATGTTCAGGCTATATTACACGCCGCTATAGAATGGGATGTTGATATTGTTTCAATGTCGTTTGGCTTTCCGGCAGAGGTGAACTCTATCAAGAACGCGATACGACAAGCAGAAGACATCAAAAACTCCTCCATCGTCTTCTTCGCTGCAGCTGCGAACGACGGGTCGAATAAACAAGAGATGTTTCCAGCATCCTTGGAGTCTGTCATTTCTGTACGGGCTACCACCAGCAATGGATCGTTCGAAGCATGTGCAGCCTATGATCCCCCACCATCTGCTATGAAAGAAGAGAGCCGACTGTACGGCACACTCGGCGACAGAGTCCCTTATGATTGGTCAAGCGAAACCCTTCTCAAGTCAGGCTGCTCTTTAGCAACCCCAATTATGGCAGGAATCACGGCATTGATTATGGAATACTTTTCGTACAAGGAAGCAAGGTTCAAAGAGAGCGAATACATTCAGGACCATCTTCGTACCCAAAGAGGGGTGATTCAACTGCTCAAGGAGATATCTGTCAATAAAGGTAACCAGAGATGGTATGTTGCACCATGGAGTTTCTTCGAACAAGGGGAAGAGAACCGGTTGGCAATTGTAAGAACTGCTATTGGCAAACTACCACGCCCGCAAGCCAGAAAATGAATCATTTCTCCTTGAATGATACACAAACATACTCTTCTTTTCCATCGATGACCTTCGTCTCGGTCACCAATCTTCCCTTCCCAGCTTCAGCAAGATCAGCTCCTGTTGCAAAGCTCCATTCGACCTCAATGGCAACATCTTCATCTGCTACTCCGTCATCGAGAAACGTAGCTTTGGACTGATACTCCTTGACTTTAAAAGACTTTTCCCCCCAACCCTTAGGTACGACCTTCAGTAGCTGATGTGCGAACACAATATCGCTGGTCGATTGAAAGCCATCGCTCCTGCTAGTTTCAACCGAGCCTCCGATGCCAGCTCCTACGGAAACCTGGGCCACAACTGGCGCCGATGCCTCCACGTTTCCGCCATGTCGTGAAGACCGTTCAACGGACAACTCGAACCCTTTGGCGATCTTGATGCCCGTTACCATATATACTGGCCTGGACAGCGTCTTTTCGAGGCGCATGAGCTTGTGGACTTTTGGGTCCTTGACTATTTCATTGACAACTTCGATAGAAGGTTCATCTATGAAATAGACAGTCTCCAGAGACTTCATCGTGTAATCCGTGCTGGTGCTTGAATCATGGTCGGTTCCAACATTGACGCCAATATTTTGGAGGAACTGAGCCCACAGACTCAGAGATAGATTTCGACTTTTCCCAAGATGCAGTCTCTAGTTCTCATCCGTGATCGTCTCGGTCGTTGGTGATGGTTTGCCCAGATCAGGCTTACTGAGCACACGGTGAGGCTTGAAAGGATCGACGACGATATTCTCGAGCGCAATCGGGCCACTAGGACGAAATGTCCAATTTGGTGCAAGCATATAGGTGGGGTTCTGGACAGAAGCCATATTTGATAACAATAATTCAAAATGCTCTTGTCGACAAACATAAACAACTTCCAAATGATGATTGAAAAGCTTCAGAGTTCACGGATTTAGTATTTACGCCGAGGAGGGTCACTGATGACACAGCCTCAAATGCACTGTTCAGCTGAACGCCTCAGATGCGTTATGAAAATTGTTGGTTTAATGCTCCCGTCTGCATTGGCTGAGAGATGCATGAGAATTCAGCCACATTCGGCATGGGAACCCAATCTGTGATGCGAGCAGCAGGTCAACCAACCAATACTGCCCATCTCCCGGGTAAATCCCCTGGAGTGGTACAGCTGGAGAACCAAAGAAACTTCTGCTTTTTCACGATCAAACCTCACATTTTGTGACGCAATATGACCGGCCGCGGCAACACACCCCGCCCCGAAACCCCACGAAACGAAACACCCGAGCCAGAGCTCACCAGCCGAAAGACGACGTTGAGCTAACATGTAAAGTTATCTACAAGTCTGAAAGCCTCTGTCGAGACCTCAGCTATCCAACGTTTTCAATCTCCCAGTTTGAGTTGTCGGACAATCTCAGTGGGTTTGCTAGGCTGAGATACTGCTTGAAATAAACTGTCAAGATACTAGCCAATGAACATTTGTTCAAGGAGAGTGGGCTGAGAAAGTCTAGGCAAGGCTGGGAGATTGGCAGCGCAGCAGCTACCTCTCTCTCTCTCTCTCTCGTGCCCGCAAATAATTAACTTTATTCCTATTTAAGAGTCGAAAATCCTCCATGTAGTCAAATTTCGAGTAGGAGGTAAGAGACTCCAAAGGAAAGAACAATAACTCAAGATCCATTTATGGGAAAGGACTCATTCCTCCCTCATCGAACACTGCCACTTTCTCACAACCACTTGTTATGAGGTAATTACGCAGGTTTCCCTTCGGGGAATAAACGTCAGCCCGGATTCGATGACTTAGGATCGTATCTTGGGCATCACTCAGCCTTAATGTCGAGCTGTTTGCTAGACATTGAGCAACTTTGCTCCCATAGAGAAAGCAGAGGGATTGAGAAGGTGCAATCGCGACAACTACCCTCAATACAATAGAATCTCCTCATCGCTCCAGTCCTCCCACGCCATCACCTCCCCATTCATCCACCCATGCACATACGCACCACCCACAACCCTGTACCCACCTTTCCTCTTCCTCCCCTCCCTCACAACAAACGGCACAATCCCACCTCTCAACACCGCCAACCTATCCCCCACCCTACATTCCAACGGCACCAACCCAACATACCCCCTCCCCGTAACAGCCAACTTATACCCCTGCAACGTCGCCAAGCTCTGAACATAATGAATCAAATGCGGGGGACTCATATCCGTCCTCTCCTTCGGACTCGGCGCTAAAACCATATCTTTAATATGATGTCTCCAATACATATATTGTTGGCCCATCGCTTCCGGAGCTAGGATCTCAGGATGAGACGTCTTGTTTGCGATTAAAGTGCGCCATGCCACTTCGGTGATGGGTTCACCGGTGGGATAGGAGGGGAGGGAGGCGAATATTTGGTCGGCTTCGGAGAGGATTATGTTTGTTACTGCTGGGAAGAAGATCCAGGAGTCGGTTTGGAGGACTGCTCCGGAGCCGACACGGGTGATGGTGTCTAGGATCCAGCCTGAGATTATTAGTTCATCTGAATTGTCACCGATCCGGACATTGGGTTTGGTGTCGCCGGCAGCACGGTAGATTTCTTCTCCTGCGACTCCGAGTGCTGCCCAGGCTGTTCGTTCGGTCTGTGTTAGCCAATATCCAAAAGTGGATGGCATTCCGCGGGGAGTTTCTGCGATCCCGGCTCGGTAGAGGATGTCCACGACATGGCCTTTGGAAATTAGGACTGAGGCATAGCGACACATCGTGGTCTTGAGGCCGTCGTTGTAGTTGGGTCGCAGGAGTTTCATGTCCTCTGATGTGAGATCTCGAGTCAAGCTCAAGCCGGCAAAGAAGCGATCTCTTGGATCTGTAGCCTCAGCACCAGAAGTTTTGTGCACCATGTCCATGAGAGACATTCCGCTGAATTTCCTGGTAACCTCAGTCCTTTGCCGCTGTCCGGTACCAGAGGATCTCGCTGATCTCAACATCTGGATCTCCCTCAAACCAGGAACATTGAGTGTATTCACCAGGCTCTCATCCTTTCCATCCAACTCCCCATTGAAACCCACCCCAAATATCTCCTTGCAATCATACGTCATTCTCGTCCACGCCAGCACGAAAAAGTTTTCCACTCCCCTCGACCCCAACTCCAGCTCCTCTTTATCCAGTGTATACGGATCACTCGTCTTCAAAAGATTGACATAATAAGTCTTGCACACAGCATCAGTCATGCTCAGCCAATTTCGTTCCCATTCTCCACACACAATCAACACATCTCTCGCCAGTAAGAACTCCTGGATAACCCATACCCGACGGAACCAAGGTCGTCCCCAGAAGGCTCGATATGGAATCCAAGCTGGGTCGCCCACGGGAGGGAGTCCGTATTCGTGGAGGGGTAGATAAGTTACGTTTTCCATTTTGTTGGGTCCAAAGTCGACGGCCGTGATGCGATCGAGGAGTGAGGGGACGGAGGAGCTGTTGTGAGCAGAGGGGCCCAGATAGAGGACTGTGAGAGTGGCGAGGGAGTAGATTTTCGGCATGAGGAGGATCTGGGAGCTCTTTTCTTCGTTGTTCGTTTGGTCGATGCAGAGGGCATCGATCCAGAGTGTTCGTGAAGTGTCGGGGAGGCGAAGTCGAAGGAGAGCAGAATTGAGGGAGGAGGTGGTGGGTATTGTTCCTTCGTCCGTGTTGATTTGATGAGGCTTCACGTTGCTTCCCCAGCAATAGGAAAGTGCCTCATATTGTGGGGGATTGGTGACGAAGACATGGATGAGCTTTCCTGTGATTGGATCGTCGGGGCATCCAGGTTGGAGAATGAAGAGGCGGATGCTGTCGTTGCTCAAGAATGATCGGTAGGTGTAGACTTGTGGTATTATTTCTGGGAAGAATTCCTCTCGCATCAAGTCTTCCAGATCGGCCAATGTGGGACCATTCTGATCTCGCGGCGTTGGTTCGTCCTTGTGCTTCACTGTCGCCAAGCCCCAACCACCATAGAATTCTCTTCGCATCAACGATTCCAGGTCGGAGAAATCGAATTCCAAGCTCATTGCATCACCCACAGACTTTTAATGAGCTCGAGGCCGCGCTGCGAAGATCTGTCGGACTAAAAGATCTGACATTGAAGGTCTGCTTCCTGATATTGAATCATCCGAGGGCTTGGGGAGATGCATGCTCAGCCGCACTCTGAAGGTCCACGGAAACGCCACATCCTTTTCGACAGCTGAAAATAGCGTCCACCCACATCTTTTCAGCGTGTCGATTCGCCGCTTGATAGCTCTGGAGGGCGAAAGGCTGTGATATTTCCGATGGGAGGACGCAGGACGTTATTATGATGTTTAATTATTATATTTTTTAAAAATATAATATAAAAAAAAGTATAATAAAAAGTTTATTTAAAAAAGTAATAATTTAATATAATTTTAATTTAAAAAATAAAATAAAAAATATATGAATACTTTTCTTTCTTTATACGCAATACTATTTACTCACTACCAGAAGCCCTATACCCACGCTAAAAGCCTAACAGTCACGTGACTATTTCTAAAGCCTTGTGATATCCCCGATATCACCTCTATATAATATTTAATATATAAAGATAACTTGATACTATATAGGAAATTTATATAGCCTTTAATAGATATTAATATTTTCTAAAGGAGTTTTCCCTCAAGTGACTAAGCTCTTTTCATAGTCAGGCGAACCTCAGATGAGGGATTAGCAGGGATGTGTGGATAATATGAGATTTGCCTCTTTTGTTCTAGATTAAGTAACTCCACCCCGCGAACTTTAATTTCACGATTTATATATCGGGAAACAAATCGTGTAATCTGCACAAACTGTTGCTATTTGAGTCTCGACGTAGTCCCTTCAGGTTTTAAAAGCTCACTGGTAGCGTTAATACTCCTCAAGTTTTACGATCCAGAAAAGTAGTGATGCCATTAGGATCAGCTTTAGGGTCGTGCCTTGCAGGAGGGATGGTACTTCTGTTACTACCGTGTGAAGTGAGGTTGGAAATTGCCTTAATGGATTCGTCTACGGTTGTTCTCCTTCCGTTGAACAGATTAGGAATAGTTCCTTGTCCATATCTTCCTGATAGTCACACGATGTTTCATAACGCTGGCAGTCTCCACTTCATGAATGCCTGTCAGAAAATTCACCTCCGTCGTCCTTGCTGAGTGAGGGGTACCAGGAGAGGACGTAAATACAAGTATAAGTATGGTTTCCTGGTTTGCTCTCCTTTTTTCTTTTCTCTCATCAATATGAAGCAAGTACTTCAGTTGAAGCGTTTTTCAAAAATCCATACCGCATTATGGTAACTTTTAAGGTCATTGCCCTCACGGCACTTGCTACTACCGCACTCGCAGACATTGCGACCTTCAACAACTACGCATCCCAAGGAAAGTACGTCCATCTTTCCCTCATTCCTAATTCTCAACTTCCACATCACACTCTCCATACTCACCTCTTCTCCCCTCTAGCACGGTATGCGGTCCCAAATCAGGTTCATCAGGGACCTACGGCGCCGCCCTCTCCGACCTCTCCCCTCTATGGTCGGGCGCTAAATGCAGCGGTTCAATTGACACCTCAAAATGCAGCGGACAAAACCCCATTGGCGGTTACAGCGGACCCGCATGTCCTAAAACAACTTGCGGGAAATGCTTCAAAGTGTGTAATAAGGGAGGGTACGGCGGCGCGACTGTTGGGGGAGTGGGGAATTGTATTACTGTGGATATCATTGATGCGTGTCCGAGTTCGAGTGCGTATAATTATTGCAAGACGAGTGTGCCTGCTGATGAGAGGTGTGGCGCAAGTGGGGTTAATCAGTATGTATTTCTTCCAGTTCATTTCTTTCGGTGGAAGGTGGCTGAGAAGGATCTGATCGGTTATTTGCTGCTAAGACAATGTCTAGAGAATATCTAGACATTTCTCGTGGATGTGGAAGCATTACTAACTCCGAGCCTCTTAGGTTGGATATCGATGTCGGTGCGTATCCGGCGTTGACAGGGAAAAGTTGGAGCAGTAGTGGCAGTCCGAATTTGGAGATTAGTGTTGCATCGGCGAGTTGTTAGTGAGCGAATTTGGGGAACAAAAGGGCGATGAAGATATTATGGAAATTTTTGGGTGCACTTCTTGTATATCCTTCTTAGTATCCATTCCTCAGGAGTTTCTTTGGTCTGGTTATCTGTGGATAGCTACAATTGAGTTATCGTCTTGAATCTGATGATCACACTATCTATTTGAGCTAATCAACATATTTGACGACACATATTGCATTATGCCACTGTGCTCTATTTCCACGGATCCCACATATATTGAATATCTAATAGCGAAGAGGATGGAACAAGCAGCCGCCGGACTCCGAGAAAGAAAAGGCTTTAAATGATTAACCATCAACTTCATGCACTGTGAGGCTCGGCATGGGGAAAATCCGTGCAGGGTTAACATGGGAGCTAGAACAGATCCCTTACTTGGTCGATAAATTTAAGAAAGGTAAGCAATTGAAGGTACTCGGTAAAGTCAGTAAGGATACTATAACCGGGCTACATAAGAGTCAAAATTTGCCTTCAAGGGGCATAAAACGGATCCCACTTATAGTGCCCAGGCTGATTTGGGGCGTGCTCAAAGGCGTTTAGGCCATTCTCAGAAATGCACACCCTCGGCTCAAGTTAGAGTAGCGACTGCTCAGGTCCAAAGACGGAAGTAGACTCTGATAAGGTCAGAATTAGTTTGAGATTATAGTGGAAATACTTTTCATCCTACATCCGTACTCACAACCGCACAGAGTGGTTGCAGTTTCATCTGTCCTGGCAATAGTGACGAATATTGCGGCGCTGAAAATAGACTGGCTTCATCTATCGCACCTACCAGAACTCCAGTCCATGTACCCAACGTTGGGACGGCAAGGTCATCTAACTATAACGCCTGGCTCGGCTGCTACACTGAAGCGGCAGCTACAGGTGCAGAGCGAACACTGAGCGCTTATACCGAAGTGTCGTACACGACGGTGACTGTAGAGGCTTGTTGGACTATTTGCTCTGGGCTTGAGGCAACTTATTTTGCAATAGAGTACGGTGGTGAGTGTTGTTGCGGGAATATTATTAATTGGCCGGTTGTGGTCACTGCGACGACGGATTATAATATGGTGTGTTGGGCAATGTGTTGGAATATTGTAGGGAGGGAATCGGTTGGATGTTTATGAGCAGTCGTAGGAAATCCCAGGCACGGAATTGGATTTCAAATCGGCCACAGCAAAACTTCAACACTACTCTCTAGTCGACAAAGGATGCTGGGTGCCACCCGTGGTCCACAGCTGGATATCTCACCGTCTGGACGCCGAAGAGAAGTGCACGTATATACAATGGCTTGTCGAAGAATTGTGGGCAGAAATTCTTCGCAGGGATGTCGAGTTCGACAATCACCGGGAAGACTTTCCGCTTCCTCCAACATATCATGAATTGATAATACACGAGATTCCGCCGCTTAGACACGCTCGAGTTCTTTTGGACCACGCATCATCTAAAACGGTGCTTGACAGTATGACCGCCGGGAATTACCTTGCTCATGACACTGTTAACTTGCTCTACCGGCTTGGTCGGATGTTGGCCTCAGCAGGCAGGACTAAGGACGGCGTTTACTACCTTGAAAAGGCAATAGCAGGCATGGAGTACCTCGTGCCTCCTTTGCCACCAACACTGATATCCGAGAGACGACTTCAATTGGCCAAAACCCGATTTCGCACATCTCACCTGGCCGAGGCCGTTACAGAAGCAAAAGCGCTTTCGGAAAGCACACCTTCGAACAGAGCAGTGCTTTGGCTTGCACAGTTAACTCGAGTCGACTTTAGAGTACCTTGAGTAGAGTAGAGTAAAGTTAGAGTACAAGAAAAATTATTTGAGTAGAATTTAAGTACGACCCCGGACTTTACTCTACTCTACTCATTTATTACACTGGGCGCCTCCAAATACTCCTTGCGAGACAGAAGAAGGACCGAAGCTTCTCAATGATATAGTCTTACTTTCAGAACTCTATCGAAAGGGAAGTTCAGAGGCGCAGAGATGAAGGCTGGCCGTCTGAGATGTGATTTGCCCAGATCTTTTGTTCGTCTATACATTTTCATGAGTAAACCAGAGCAAGTTTTGCTTGTAGTCCAATCATTCTCGAGCCTATTCAATCATACCAGCCCCAAGGATGATAAATCTACTTCGCCTGATACAGGAAAGTGTCAACCCCCAAATATGCTGTGACTGAAAACAAGGGGTCAGCTGATACGGAAGGTCGACAGCTAGTCTCAAGACTTTCCTTGTACTCCTGTGCACTTTGTTCCGCAGCTTTAACTATATCCTCAGTGAATTGTGGGTCAATCAATCCTTTGACAGGCTGCCACTCCACTAAAAGTCAGTTGATCGGCCGGATAGTATTTGGGGTGCTTAATTGACCCGTAATTGATGCAACAAGCGTTTGCATCGAATTGCAACTGACCATACCCTGACACGAATTAGTATAACATTTTTGCTTGCTGAGAATAGAATACGAACTATCTTTCATGTATCGAAACACGTTGAGCCCCCCTTGGCTCGGGTCTTCCTCGTTCTTCGGAAGTTGTGATTGCCGACTGTCCCAGTGAAGTCGAAGATGATGCGACGTCTTCTTTTCCTTCGGCGATCCGGTTGATCTCCTGCGAACGTTACCCGGAGGCGTCTTAGCTTGTCTTGGGTCGATGTTGGTGGAAAACCGTTCTTGACATCGCCATGAGCGACTATGCAACTCTGAAGGCTGACTATTGCAAAGAACGCTGACATGGTTGGGTTCACGTTAAGAAGGAGTCTGCTAACGCTAGGACGTACGGAACTAAAGTAGCCTCTGCTGAGAATATAGACCTTCGTTTGATTTAGCGTGAGAGGTCTTGCTTGACTGAAAAGATCAGGATAGAACTTCTTGCCATTTACCCCGCCGCTGAAAACATCTGGGTTATTGATGTTCTTCCAGGTCACGACATTCAGCGCCCTGATGTCTTCATCTGGAAAATAGCCCGCAACAGTAGGTTGATTGTCTCTGAGAGCACGGAAATGCTTCGACAGCGTATCTGCGCTGTCGTGCCTTCATACGCAACGGTAGTTTTCATCACCGCTGGCGCCTCTCCAGGGATGGGGCTTAGCCGATGAGGAACCAGCCATGCTTTGTGTATATCGTGATCAAAGTCCTCATACAAGGGTCTGTCAGAATACACGCATGAGTAGTAGTCCGACACGAAGTTGACCCCTTGTGGAGGTGGTCGCTGAACATGAAGAAGTTTCCATATCAGAGCCCTCTTCACCTCAGCTTTCTTGACATCCTTGCTCCTCTCCTCTCCCAGATGGATTCGATACTTGTGAAAGACCGAGTTCGGTACGAGTTCCACTTTGAAGAAATTGGCCAGTATCTGCAAAGGTCTACCGGGCTCTGAGCGAAATGGAACTGGAGGAAAGGTAGCACGTGAACAATCCGATCTCTCCTGTTGGTCTTGATCTAACGTTGGAGAAACGGAGTTGTAAGGTCGGATGGGAAGATCCGTTTCAACCCGATCGGTCGGATCTTCAGTGCTGGCTGGAGTCTTGAGCCTGATGCGTTCGACGAGCTGGGGTTAGTTCTCTGATGCATTGGAAGCGACATCTGCTGAGAACTTCCAGGGATTGAAGTAGCTGGCTGCCGAGAAGAGGAAGCGGTAGTGGATCGAATCTGCTTGGATGCTTTGACTCCTTTGGCTTGTTCGTACTTGACTTTCGTCCATTGTCTGACGTGCTGCTCATTGTTCTTGTTCGCGATCTGGCAGTCTTTCGTGTTGTAGTTCCCTTCATGCCCACATTCCGTGCACGACAGAATTAATTCCTGAAGCTTACACTCTGAGAAATCATGGTTATACACCTTAAAGCAGCGATCGCAAACTTGATCTTCCCAGAAAGGCCAATCTTTCTTGCAGCCTCTGAGATTGTGGGAAACGTAGTCATCATTGCCCCAGCACTTCGAGCATTCACTGACCGCCATAGCTCATGAAGTAGCAAGAGGCGTTGACACAAAAATCAAGGCTTCTGATGCGAGCGAGACTGTCATATTATACTTCATTTCATGACTCGTTTATTTGCAAGTGACAGCAAATAAGACATTTCACAAACCTTGCTAAGTCCCATCTTTTGCTTTCGCAATCAACAATGACCTCGTGACGAAACATCGGTTCTCGTCATGCATACTCCAGCCCAGGAGCCATGGTCATATTGTAATCATCAAGTTGCGACCGATGTAGCATGACATAGGGTGCATGACCAACAGCGCTCTTGTAAAGTCGTTTGCTCTGACCTGAGATCCCAACGAGGAGACCAAACCGAAAGAATCCCAAGTAGCGTGACCGCGTACAGGTTCATTTGGACTCGCCAGAGTACTCAAGTGACTTGAACAGCTGACGGATTCTCCAGGAAGCAGAAATAGCCAAGGTGCAAATGAACAAATAAATGAAGTTAACGTCAATGAACTGGTCCCTGGTCAGACAGAGGCTAATGCCCAAAAGTTCCAAAATGATACGGTTTAAAATAGTCTATTCTTTGATTCCAAGTTGCAAACAATGACATGCACGTGGCAGCAGCCAGCTTCATGGATAGAAACTGCTTCTTGAATAAAACAAAATTCGACAGCATACATCTCAGTCTCACGGATAAACTCTCAATCACGTGACTCATATTTTCGATCGTTGATAGATTCATCAAATGCCTTTCCTAGTTTACTAACAAGATAAGATATTTTATTGACATTGAAAGAGTTCGATTACTTATTCCATACATTCAAAATGACAAAACAGCTCAGGGTCAGGGTCTCGAACTAAATATTTATTCGTCAAGCAATAGCAAGCCAAGTCTGAGACTTTCGAGAGACAATAGAATTGTCAACATCGTGTACAGAACTACCTCTTTAGTCCCATAATCTCTCATGCGCGAACACTAAGACAGCTAGTCTGGCTGGCGGATAGTAGCATTGTTTGTGGACTCACGCTTGTCACTTCTTGGGAAAACTCGGTAATCATCTTTCTAGCATGTTGCCATGGGTCATGCACTGACAAGTTCAATCGTGTTTGATGTTCTGAAAATAGCAGTACGTATTACCACAAATTAGATTTGATTTTTAAGGACGAGACAAATCTTTACATTGCTTTCCAATATCCTGTGTACCCAACTATTGAGTCCAGGAATGTATGAACACTTAATCACCGCTGCGCGTCTTGCATCTTTATTCCTATTCAACGAAACATTGAACATTCTACATTATTATGATAATTACGCTCAGTCACAGCAAGCAAGGCCGATAGCAAGGCAGTCATAGTTCGCAGACAGCTCGCAGGAGGATTAGGGTCACGTGCCAGTGTAGAATGTCTACGTCGAGGCGGAAGTTCAGTACTACCTATTCATCACTTGAATTTCCCAGATAGTGTTGTGGTTCTTGCACTGTTATCCAGAATGATACTTTGGATCAACTGTGAACAGCCATCATGATAGCAATGCATTCTAAACGTCAATTCCAAAAAGCAACGCCGTATTCGCAACACATACTGGAGCTCACTCCTTAAGGTAACACCCGAAAGTAAAATCAAGCGGAAAACATCATTACCCAACGCCTTTGCGTTTAAGAATGATTAGAGATACCCAAGCCAAGACAAACAAACTCCCTAACATCGCCAAGGAATTCCAAAATAACAAAGTAAGAAAACATGCGCGGACACGAAAAGATAACCAGCATCTTGAGAAACAAAGTCAAAACTCTCCAAAGTGCAACGAATACAAGAGAAATAGAACAGCGCTACGACTCAAAGATAGAACATGGTGTTATCCAAGTTTGGGTGCCACGGGTTATCTTGTGATAGGATTTGGTCTGTCTTAGTGTTCCGGTACTCATTCGCCTTCCAAGTTGACCTGTCTCCTTTGTACTGGTCCAACGTCTTGCCAGGAAAGTCACGGATCCCCCTTCCATGACTGGACGCATGGAGTTGCGGAGACGAGCGCAGAGGATATTGGTATAGCGAGCGGGAGTACAGACGGACAAACCGACGGTGGCTCGGGATCCGGAGAAGCAGAGCTTCATGGTCTATGTCAAGTTAGTAATGCCGATTTTTCAAGATTGTGGAGGATGTGGATGTGTTCTTACAATCTGCTGGGGTTGATCGAGCGTGTAGGAACTCCCGTTGTGAATCACGACATAGTGCCCTGGGCGAGCGGTGCCGATCGGAGAGTCATGGCTTTGCAGGTAGAAGCTGAAGTGGTGAAGTGTGACGACTGTATATGATCGATAACGAGTCCAGCCTTTGTGCTGAGATCAGTAAACTTATCTCCGTGTTTGGGCTCTCTTCCAGGTGCATAGGTAGGAAAGAAGCGAGTATGATGTCGTTTCCCAACCACGACGAGGGTGATTTTGGGATCAACGACAATTCCCCTTTTCACACAGCAGCTTTGCAACACGAATGATCTGAGGAAGCTCTTCTTCATAGACCATCGCGTACTGGCTTTCCGAAACGCCATCTTGGTAGAAGAGGATATGGACTGGTCTTTGGGGTTGCCCCTTTGGAAATTTCTTTCGGTCAGGTGTCCAACGATCAATGAATCGCAGAACTCGCTCCTCGATCATGTCATTAAGATTTTCAATAAACAAAATGAACGATGATCAGCGTCGTCGGCTAAGGTCATTTTTCAAGGCTTACCTCCGTGTTGTGGTTCTGAAGTCGCACACTTCCAAGATAGCAACCGGAGCGATCATCGAAGGTTGCTACAATAGCAGCTAGCGATGGGATGGCAGAATCCGCAGCCTTTCCAGAGTGGTGACATCGGCACCAACAATCATTGTTCCTTTGTGGACGCCATCCATCCAAGAATCATCCTCCTTCAGCACAATCTGGTTGATTCCTCCAAGCTTGAAGTTTACCTTCATGCTATTTAAGACGTCAGATCTGCATGCTCCAAAGACAGGGGCATGATCTTACTACACATTGCCCAGAAGTCGGCGATCTCCCACATTTGAGCCCTTCTCCGCATTCTTTTCGATAGCCTTGGGCTTTATGCATACCGAGGGTATGCCCTTCACACACTCAGTCCAATACTTGATGTCGGAAAAGATGGTCACATTCTCTGTCGCCAGCGAGATGAGGACGAATGTGGGCTTGCCGAGTTTTGTCCAAGCCTGCTCCAGGACAACAGCGAAATTAGTTCTTCTAACCCCAGGTGAGCCGGCGTGAGTGGCTTCAGCATCTTCAAGCACCGAGCCAGAGAATTGAACATTGTACTGTGGAAGTTGCTTGAGGAGTTGGAAGCCGAAGGTTCGGACTTGGTCTTTAGACGGTCCGAGATAGACACCATTCTTGTCTGTGAGTTCACCCTGGGTAATTCGGATGACTCTGAGTAAAGCTTAACGCTCGAAGTACTGAAGAACTTCTTCTTGTTGAGATCCTAGGATGCCAGCGCCAGTGTTTATGAGAGCCAGATTGCTCGAGTCTGTGCCGAACTGAATAGTGGGTGGCAGCAAATACCGAGGAGACATCTGAATCAACTTCGTGTAAACTACACGTAATCCAAAATCTTGGATCTGTTAGTAACCTGACTAGGCTTAGCATAGTGGAGACTTACATTCCAAAATTGCTTCGGTGGACTAATGCCCAAAGGTTTTAGTGCAAAATCAAGAATCGCGTCCTCATTGACAAGGGGTCTTCTCTCAGCAGCCTTCACCATTTGATCGGCAAAATGCTGTTCAAGGGTCTTGACAATGTACTGGCTGGGGACGATACGTAGTTTGTCCGCTGGGTGCCAGACGTCACGATTAGAACTGCTTAGATTGACGCACATCGCGTTCGGGTTGAAAGTAGCGCCGGTGTACTCTAAATTGCATTTAGTGGGTGCATCAGGAGAAACTGAAATCAACGACTTACTCTGCCTCATGTAGTTATAGACGCTTATTGATGGACCGCCAACAAGTTGCTCAAATCCCTCTTCTAAGACTGATCGGTCACTTACGGCGTGGACCGACCACTGCTTCTGCGGATTCAATAAGTCAAAGGTGACCTTGAGTCCTTTGATGCCCTTGCAAGTTCCTGCCGTTGGGATTTGATCATATCTGAAATTAAAACGTGCCGGGATCCAATCTTGGAGAACTGCACCTGCGGGTAAGAAGGCCCCAGTTGTGGCATTGACACTGAGAAGTAGCTTGCTTTCACCTGGTCGAATAGAGGTGAAGAATCCCGTTTTGGCCGGTACCGTGAAGGAGCCTGTATTGAGATTCCATTGTCGAGCACCCGCATGAAAGAATTTGCTCTTGACCCTAGTCCCTTGCCATGGAGGATGACTGATATCATGCCAGGCAATGATGTTCAGAGTATTGATATCCTGGTTAGGATGATAGAGTGGAGGCGTGTTATGGCTTGGAATGAGTTGATCCAGATTTGTCAAATCAAACTGCCCCTCAAAAATGATGCTCGACAAGATCATCGGATCAGTTGGGCCAGCAGGGCTCGTAGTAGGATGCGAGCGAGAGAATGGCCTGCTTTCATCACCCCATGTACAATCGGGTTCGATTAAAACTCGTCACGTGAAAAAAGCATACTCTATTATTACTCGCAAATATCTCTTTTATTCTCTTATGAAATTTAGCCTATATAGGCTCAAAATAAAGGCATTTAGTATTTCATTACTTCTTTTTTATTCTTAAGATATACCTTATATCTCTCGAGTATAAAATTATATAGTTTTAAAAAAAATTTATTTAATATTATTCCTCTAATAAAGCTGTTATAAAAACTACCTTATTTCGAAGCCTATATTTGCGTCCCCTAAGCTTATCTTTTAATACATTTTATACATTTTTAATGGAATTAAAATCTAAAGACTATAAAGGATATAATATCCTATTAATTAATTTATTTTTTAAATATTAAGTAATAAGTTTAATAGTATATTAAAAAGCCTTATTTTATTATAAAATAACTTTATTTTTATACTTTTCTCTTATTTTATCATAAAATGAAATAAAATAATTTTAAAGTATTTAATAATAATATTTAGAGTTTATATTATATCCTTTCGAAAAAATATAAATAAATTTTATTTTATTTTCACAAAAATAAGTTTATACTCCTATAATTACTTTTTTACTTTTAAAAGAAAGTTTTAAATTTTTATTAGTATACTTTTAATTCCTTTTTAGTTTTTTTAATTATATAAAATATAATTCCGTTTGCTTTTATTTCGAATGTAACTTTATTACTCTAATATACTTTTCTCGGATTCCTTTTGAATTTAAATTTACTCTGGCAATAAGCCTTTCTTTTTTTTTTATATAAAGAACTCAAATATAATTTCTTGCGAGGTTAATATTTTACTTTGTTAAACTATTTGAGGATTTTGGAGACTATATAGTAATTAAATCGCTTTTTAAATTTAAATAATATTCTAAATACTTTTAAAACTATTTTTAGTTTTATTATAATAATACGTATTAAAATCTTTATTACTTTAATCAAGAGTTTTTTCTTTGGTCTACTTCTGGTTTTTCTTGTAAATATAAAGCTATTAGTTTTGAAATAGCGATTAATAAAAGAGAAAATAATAAAGCAAAATATTTTTATTTTGAATTAAATCGTAATAAATTTATATTTTTATTTTTTAACGTTAAAATATATTCTTTTTCACGCTTTATAAAGTGAACATTTTTCACTTTTAGTGCGACTTTTATGATTTAAAGTTTAAAAGGATTCTATAAAAGAATAGAGAAGATATTGTGTGTGCGGTGGGGTAGGTAGCATTCGGCTATGTAGCCGAATGTCACCTCACGTGACGAGTTTCAATGTGACCCGATTGTACTATACAACTTGCCCATGGAGATGATTGTCGAACAATAGTCCGAAGCCCAGATAGCGGAAGTACTCAGAGGATTCCTGGCCAGGAAGATAGTGATGAACCTTCGTCTGAACTCTTTGTTGGAAGGCTCTTCATTGTCGATATGACCGAGCTCAATCCTGTATTCCCGATACTCCCTGCCGGGCTGGAACGAGATCTCAAAGAAGTTGGCTTTGACCCTATTTGGATCATTGACAACAGGACGGTCCGAATAGTAGGCAGCGAGGTTCAAGCTAGCCTTGTCCCATTTGTCATAGTTCTGCTGCCGCTCTGCTCGTTTCTTGTCAGCCATCTCCTTAGCTTTTCTTGCGGCCGTTCGCTTCTCCTTGTCTTGCTTCTTGGTTGCTTCATCCTTGGCCTGAGAACCTGTTAAGACTCTGACCTGGAGATTTTGCATCGACTGAGTGACGCTCGCCACGGAAGGCTGCATATGTTAGTTAGGCTTCACAAACACCATTTGGGAACATACTTGGCCTCCGCCACGTTCACTCATAACTGCCAACGTTGCCGCTTCTCAACGGGTAAGATGCCAAAGCCTGACAGAGATGGGAACAAACAGCTCTACTCTTGCCAGACTTGAGAGCTTATATAGCACAGGCTCGTCACGATGTTTGATTGTGAATATATTCACTTGAGCTCACATGAGTAGAACTTCAAACCACAGCAACACTGTACCAAATCTCCCTCAGTCACGCGTGATCATGGCCCTGAACAAATATTTATACTCTGCTTAAGCCATACAGTACCTCATTCTGCCGTTGCGCTACACGGAGATGTGCGAAAAAATCGAATTTGAAAGCACAGGTGAGCTAAGTCAATCACCAAGAATAACTGAAAGGATTGGACGACCCGAGCTCGGGGCATTAGCAAACAGCGTTCGCAAAGGACACGGGATCCCTGTGACTGACTTCTGAAAGAACAATCAAGGTAATATTAATCAAAATGAGCAAGCGTGATACCTGTCAGAGTACCCAAGTCAGGAAAGAGCACTTGCTCGTGACTTCCATCCAAGTTTGCCTTGTATACTCCCCCAAGCAAATCCGTGATGAACATGGCTCGGTTCTTGACATCGAGCTCAAGGCCAATGCCTTCGTGTAGCTTCCTTATCAAAATCTCGCGTGTTACCTTCTCTCTCTTCTTTGGTATCCTCGCGCGATTGACCGTGTTCCCAAGAGGTATACTAGATGCCATTAGCAAGGTCAACGTCAAGGACGAGGTGCCCAGCATACTCCCCACGATCCGTCCAATACATCATACCAGCCGGCAGATCCAGACAAAGATCAATCGGTTCCGGGAGACCCTCAAACAGCGTCTCAACACCCTCCCCATTCTCCCCAACCCCATCAATCGGACACCTCAAAATCTTCCCCTTCCCGCCCTTCGGCGGTCCCTTCTGCGTCCAATAAATATACCCCTCCCCCTCATCAACAGCAATCCCCACACACCACCTCAAATAATCACCTCTATGTTCCGCCATATTGACATCCCCATTCCTAATCAACGTGTCGACATTATTCCCATCCAAATCGCATCTCATAACCCGCATTCCCTCTCTATCACACCAGTATAACTTCTTGCTCTTCTCTGCAATCACCAATTGTTTCGGTGTGTGTGTTGCTGTTCCAGGTTCGATTATCGTGACAACGTTCTTGCCGTCTAGATTACATCTTTGTATACTGCCCGAGTCCGTCCACCCATCGGGACCTGGATGCCCCATATTCGTCCAGAATATATATTTGTGGTTCGAGCATACTGCTATACCGTCTGGGTGGGACTTTAGGCCTTTGACGAGGTCGTAGCCTTCTGTGCCATCTGCGAGGCAGGTGAAGATTCGGCCGATTTGTGTGTTGCGATCGCCATCGGTAGAGTCGCCTTGGTCGAGGATGTAGAGGCGTGTTTGTGGCATCGTTCTTGGGTTGAAATTGTGCTCCTGCTGTTAGTGATAGAGAGAGTAGAAGGTAGAGCAATCGAAAAAGAAGCTTTTCTTTATACTTGCAAGATTCTGCAGAGCCATGACATGATGTGAAAATGCGAAGTGCGAGATCCGGCCGATGGCTTCCAAATAGCCTCAACGTCACTGAATAAGCCTCCAAGAGGTATGGTGACAGCGGACTTACATTTCCGTTGGCATTCTCAATGCCTCGAAATAGACAAGTTCGAAAGTCTAGACTCTGTTGGAGGATTGTTGGAAGGAGAGAGTTCATGAATCAGCGAATTGCAGGGAACCGGATCAAAGTTGCGCCAGAAGCGCGCACTTTGTTTTTCCGACGCGTTGAATTTCGAAGCTCTCGACAACATCTCCACCGCATCACCATATCCTCGAAATGTTTACGCTCAGGAGGTCTTCTCATTCTCAACGTTTTCAAGTCTTTCTGTTGTATTGTCAAGCACAAATTGTGAGGCTAATGCTGCTAATTGACTCTTCCTGCGCTGCGCCGAACTCAGGTGAAGAAGTACTGCAGTCGTGGTGACAATTGACTTGCCTGCTTGAAGTTCTTACAACTTGCTAGCAGCATGCTATTCGTTATTAGCTTCTTTCAATCATGCCAGAGTCTATCTATCGATCTCTTCTCATCTGTCAGAAGACTTGCGTCGGCAAAGACGTGCACGTCAAGCAATAGTGTGCTTCAGGCTGTGGTCACTGTATTTCAGGAGCTTGTGCCCGACTCTCGGGGTATAGCCCATTAGGTTCTCGATACCTAAGCTATCGCTCCCAGAGATACAGCACCTCGTGACCCCGCGTTATCATTCAGCATTGCACGCTCTTTGACTGCTTCTTGAGATGCAGACTTCTCTCTCGCGCTTACCTATCGCCCGATGTACTTTAGCTCTAATGTTCTCAATATCGGGTACGACACAACCGTAAAGACAAGCGCCAGCTCATTCCCAATATCGCCCCCATCATCACCAATCATCTTAGCAATAACTCCAACATAGTACGTCTCAACCATACCAAGAATCGCCCCAACGATCCCCAAAAGAAAAGAGGTCAAACCAGCGACCCCAATGGGTAGTTTCGAAGGTGTATTCCAGCCATCAAGATCGTAATTGGCCAGATTTCCTTTGCGGAAGTAGTAGTGTTCCATAGCCAAGATGGCTACGAATGCGGTATTGTAGTATCCGAGAAGGGAGAGGAAGTTCTCGAGGAAGTCGAAGATCTTGTCTCGTCCGCCGATGGAGAGCACGAGGATGCAGGCGAAGGTGACCAGACTCCAGATGAAACGCGGGACTCTCTGCAATGGCTTTGCAGCTTGTTGGACTGCCAGTGCAGTGCTGTAGATGGCGATAACGTTCAACCCAACTGCAGAAGTACTTGTTAGATTCAGTTCCTCGGATATGGTTGGAGTAACGTACCTCCACCAAGCGACAACAGCACCAAAAGAAACTTAGCAAACCCCTTCGGGTACAGCATCGCCAATATCAGCCCTCCAACACCATGGTTATCATACGCATCCGCCCAGTCCACATCCACTCCCGTCGTCGACCCAACCAAGCAACCCAGAAGAATCCCAAAAGTAACAGGAATGAAAATCCCAAATGTAGTAAGTAACCACACCTTCACCTTCGAAATGTCCGCAGGATAATTAACGTAATAGTCACTAATAATACTCGCATAACTCGCCCCATCCCCATAGAAAATCGCAATACAACTCAACACATTCCCCGAGAACGTCATCCCACTCACTTCCGCAGGAGTCTTCAAATCCGCTTTCCCACCTACCTCTCCATACATAACCAAGAAAATAACAAAGAAAACAATCCAGAAATAATTCTCAATCTTGACGATAGCAGTATATCCTCCAAAGCTCAAAACGATACTGACGATGTTTATAATAACAATTCCGAGGACGACAGAGACGGAGTAGTTGGAGACAGCGGAGAGGGCTTGTCCGCCTGTTATGCAGCTAACGGATGCCCAGCCGATTTGCTCGATGATGTTGAGGATTGCGATTATCTTGGAGGGCCACCAGCCGAAGCTGTAGCGGGAGATGGCGACTTGACGAAGGCCAGTTGCTGGGCCGAGGGTTGCGCACCATCCCTTGACGAAGCCGTGAGTTACGTTGGGTTCGGAGAGCAGGGAACGAGGAGACTTACAGCGACACCAGCTCCAACGAGTGTCCCAAATACCACGATCAGGATTGCCTGTGTTAGAGAAAGCCCGTATTCCCATGGTATCATGCCAGTGGTGATTGAAGAGAGAGTGTATACGCCAGAGGAGGACCACATGAAGAACATCATCCATGTTTTGGGAGGTTTCTTCTTATCTGGTGTAATGCGTTGAGCCCCATGAGGTTCAACTCCCATCTTCTGATCAAGCCATTCCTCCCAGTGTATCAAGCGTCCCAGGATTCCCGTTGACGGTTTGGTGTCTTCCTCACTCGAAGTCTCTCCATGGAGGATGTCGAGATCAGATCCAAGTTCTGGGGACGAGAGTCCTTGTTCTTTGACTTCAGGGGCTTTGGTTGATGCCATCTTCGATTCTCCGAGATCCTTGATTGAAGATTTAAAAGAGGGTTTAAGTTCAACTACAAAAGGAAACAACTCAGAGTTCAATTCAATTAAGGGATAGGTGGACATACCCTCTGCCTAAGTGCACCAAGCTTTCACTCAAGCTTTCGCCAACCGTTCGCCAACGCTTATTCCCGACATGATAACTTCAATTGAATCCCACTTATGGAGTACCCCTTGATTCGCCAAAGCAGGCTACCCAATCGACAAGACCGCTCGCCTATCGGGTAATATTTGCCGATATCTCGAAAAGGGGATGTCCGACTTACTCGGCGCCAGATGGAAGATAAGAAGGACAACACCGTCATCTCCCTCCTTCAAATATCGAAACCTCTTCAGAGGTCCACCACTTTCGGATCATCGGCTCGCATTGGAATTTTATGTCCACTTTTTATCATTGTACCGTACGTTCATAAATGAGGGGTAATTTATACTTGTGAAGACAACAGTCAGAACTCTCATCCCACTTCAACAAAACAGCAACAATGTCGACAACCATGACGGAAACCGCTCAGGAGGAGCCTCAATATGAATACTACTACCGCGACCACACCTGGGAAAACAAGCGAGAAATCCTGCGAGGCTCCAAAGCCGTCGAAACATTCGACGAAATGCCCCTCATTGACATTGGGGATATCTTCAGCGAAAGCTATTCAGAACGACTTCGTAAAGCAAAAGAAGTCGCAGAAGTTTGCAAAACAGTTGGGTTTATGTACATCAAAAACCATGGCATCTCTCAAGAACTGATCGATGATGTTTTTGAGTTTTCGAAAACCTATCATGCTCAGGATCTTGAGAAGAAGAAAGAGGAGTATGTTTATAAGAGTGAGACGCTGCGGGGATATGATATCCATTACACCAAGACTCCAGAGGGTCTTGCAGGTAAGACTTCACCTTGACCATCTCCCTCATCCCAACAGAGCAATGCATTAACATCTCAAACAGTAAAGAAAGAATCCTTCATGTACAGCTACAACCCAGACAACGATCCTCAGCCTCCAAATCTCACACCGGAGCAGTACAAACAATGCATTGGACTACACAACATGTGGCCTATACAGATCCCAGGATTTCAGCCAAAGTGCCTGGAATACTTTTCCGAGCTTCTGAAATTATCTCGTCGCTTGATGAGAACCTTTGCGCTAGGTCTAGGTGCGGAAGAAACATACTTCGACGACATCATCACTGCTCCATACGTATCTATCATCCTGCAGCACTACCCGCCACGCGCACCTGGTGCCGAGGATCTTGATGGACTTGGAGCACACAGTGACTTCGAAAGTATGCATTCGCCTTTCTTCAAGAAAGCAGTTCTGACATGCAACAGCGTTTACGATCCTAAACCAGGATATGGTAGGCGGCCTTGAGATCCTGAACAAGAATGGGATCTATGTGCCTGCGAAACCCATCCGTGGAACTTTCGTGGTCAATATCGGGGACTTTTTGCAACGAATCTCGAATGATACTTTTGTTTCGACTGTTCATCGGGCGCGGAATACGTCGGGATTGGAACGATATTCGATTCCGTTCTTTTTGTCGTTCAATGTTGATGCTGAGGTCTCGGTATGTGAAGTGACCTTCGGAGGTGAGGGAGTTGTTTGCTGATGAGATTGAAAGGTGATGCCAGCTTGTGTTTCGGAAACAAATCCTGCCAAGTATGGGCCTCGGAACTTGCATGAGGTATGGGTGCTTTCCAAATTCTGTACTATTTCAGTATGCTGACTTCACAAGTACACTGCTAGGAGACGTCAACTCCAGAAAGAGGCACATGAGAAAGGAACTTTGGAGGATGCTCTTGTGTAAGGGAGCGTGTGTTTTGAGAAGTTACATTTTTGAAGAGGACCATTACTAACTGGTCCGACATGATTTAGAAGCTTGAAAGACAAACAGTTCCTTTAGTACGGAACATTGATCGACAGTACAGGTCACGATCACGTGTTGGAGTATTCCTCAAACATCCCCATTTGTTTTTAGTGGGAAGAGGCAGACAGACAGAAAGATAAAATCTCAAAGGACACGCTGTAGAATGAACAATAAAGAATACGCCAAATTGTAATAGCTATGATGAACTCTCTTTCCTCCACGTGATGTTCTTTTACGGCCGAAGAATTTTCATGGCTTAGAGTGTGGTGGGAGCTTGTTGGGGCAGACCCCGTATTGTATACTTGTAGCTGTTCCCACCGAGTCTCTCGATGCCAAGATAGGCTTAATTGCGAGGGTAAAGCTTGTTCAGAGCGCGGAGCTGAGAAAACAGCAGGAAACCCGGATTAAAGTCGTGCCGAAAGTGACCCACTTAAACGCGTCTGAGCAGCTTCATCAACTAACGGCCGCTGTCTGAAAACTTGCCCATTGGTCAACCTACTTGCCGCCATCACTTATTTTCCCCAGCATCGATTCGAGGGATGGCTATTATCAAGCGGTGTTCCATCTTGTGCATCGAATGTGCATGTTCGCGGTCGTTAACAGACGCGTTTGCTGCAGCCCAAAGTCTTGAACTGCATAATGTTAAGGCATCCTTCTTTTGAGTACCAGCGGTACAGTGCATGATAACTTGATATCTCCCACCAGTCATCAGCTTTGGCTAATGGACCCTTTTCCAGTCTCTTAGTGTCTGTCTGTGCAATACCGGTACCTCACGCCTCCGCACGATCCTCCTCGAGCAGTCGGCACCTGATACACCTCGTACTTTACAAGTGGGAATATCATAATCTGCGAGTGCTCTGTATGCGTCCCAATCATATGTCATACCTGCTGAACGCAGTACTCGGAGGTGGTAGTGCTAGGAGGGGTATTTGGTCGGCAGAGCCACTTGATTGGGTTGGACGTCGTACTCGCATCTGAATACGATATACGGTATGAACTACCCACACCTTCCTCCTCCTAGATCACACCTGTCATCTCGCGTATTGCGTTCCTGCACAATTCGAGGAGGGCCGAATGGTTGTCTTGGCTCCGATAGTTCGGTAGCAATTCAATCATTACCGGGATTGTCGTCTCTACATGCGGGGCACAGCGGGGTTGTATTTGGAGTATAAAAGCTTTGATGTGCAACGAGACCTGTGTCGAGAGGACAGGTCCAGCTGATAACAGGACGCAATTCCAGGAGATATCTTCAACACCATAATGCATTTCAATCAATTGATCTGTCTAGCCATTGTGTTGCCTGTGGTGTAAGTCTCCTAAGACGAATGCATTTGCTCATCACTCACTGACCGACTCTAGGACATGCAACCTAGTCAGGCCTGCCGCTGCTCCTCAAGCTCCTCTCTTCTCATGGCCAGCATATCCAACACTGTCTTACGCCACGCCTGTTGCTAAGCCCAAGTCCACACCCACGTACGCCCGACCCTTCAAAGACCTTGCCTACCTGGTCAAGAATCAAACGACAACAACCTGGGCTAGCATTGCATCGCCCACCGACTCCAGCGCTAAGTATGGAAACGTAGCCTGGTCGGCGTTATGGGCATCTTTCAACATCACTACGCCTCCATTTACGACTACGGTCTCACCAACTCTAGTACCTAGTTCCGAGCTAGTCAAGCCCACGCCACTGCCGTTTCCAGAACAATACCAAGACACCAAGAAATACAGTTTCCCTGCTGGGTTCCTTTCTGGCTTCACTGGTGCTGCCTTGCAAGTCGAGGGCGCTGTCAGGACAGAAGGCAGAGGTCCAACGTACTCAGAACTAATTCTCTTGCCTCGTGAAGAGACTGCGAAAGGTGGTGGAAAGCCGGACATCACGAATCTTAACTACTTTTTGTACAAGCAGGATATCGCAAGATTGGCAGCTGTTGGTGTCAAGACCTACGCCTTCTCAATAT
The DNA here is from genome assembly GCA_900073065.1 of Phialocephala subalpina. Classification (NCBI taxonomy): domain Eukaryota; kingdom Fungi; phylum Ascomycota; class Leotiomycetes; order Helotiales; family Mollisiaceae; genus Phialocephala; species Phialocephala subalpina. Next base: position 45,411 of record FJOG01000043.1, read on the forward strand.
CATGGTCCAGAATCCTTCCTTTCGGCGTTCCCGGCTCGCCTGTCAATCAAGAAGCCATTAAGCATTACGATGACTTGATCAACACAGTTCTCGAGTATGGCATGATTCCTGTCGCGACACTGCACCACTTTGATAGCCCCCTGACATATGCAACCTCGACTTCATATCAGTAAGTAGACCTCCAAAACTTTCGAACTCAGTCACTGAGGCCAAGCAGAGGTTGGGATCATCCCGATTTCGTCGAAGGATTCGTCAACTATGCTCAGATCGCCCTCATTCATTACTCAGATCGCATTGGTACCTGGATTACTTTCAACGAGCCAACCCTTGATGCATCCATATTCAGTAATTGGGCATCAGGCAAAAATATCGTCATGGCACACGCTGAAGTCGTGCATTGGTACCGCGAAGTCCTCAAAGGAACCGGCAAATGGAGTATGAAGTTTTCTTTCAGCAAGGGGACTTGGTTGCCTCTTGATCCTAGCAACGCCTCAGATGTCGCAGCGACTGTTCGAGCTGCTGAATTTGGTATGGGTCACCTGGCACACCCTCTCTTCCTTGGTCTTCCTGTGCCTGCCTCTCTGTCTTCGACTATTGGATCGAGGGCACCAAACTTCACAGCTGCTGAGCTGGAATACGTCAAAGGAACCTGCGACTTTATGGGCGTTGATATTTACGGTACCGCATACTTCACTTCGCCTCAAGGAGGCATCGACGCTTGTGTCTCAAATTCGTCCGATCCACTGTGGCCTTCGTGCATAGTGTCTACCGATAGTCGTGATGGATGGGACACTGGCGCAACGAGCAACAGTGGTGGCCATGTATGTATCTCATCTGAGGATCAATACTCGAACTAACGCAATCAACAGGACTTCTACCAACATATGCGAACAGTCCTCAAGTTCCTCGATACTGTCTACCCCGCCAAAGACGGTATCATGATTACAGAAATTGGATTCTCGGAATGGTACGCCAGCTCGATGACAATTGAGGAAGAACAGTCCGAGATCACGCAGTCCGTATTCTACCAGTCCACACTCAATGAAGTGTTGAAGTCAATCCATGAAGATGGCGTCAATGTCATTGGCTTTCTCGGCTGGTCATATGTCAATAACTGGGAATGGGGTCAGTACGACGACCATTATGGTGTGCAGGCTTTCAATCGGACGACGCTGCAGACGTTCTATAAGAGGTCTATTTTCGACTTTGTGGACTTCATCAATGCACATTCGGCATAGAACAATCGTTCTCTAATCTCAGCCCGAACATTGACTCCTTGGGAACCTCCAATGTTCAGCTGCGCGATCGACAACGACAAGGCCCACTGGGCCCGACCGAGTTACGGATATCTAATAATATATTCGCTTATTATGATGACGGTCGCGGATCAAACATCGGACAGATACTCCTTCAGCGCTCCCTCAGGGGCGTCCTTATACAGATACTTCGGATACCTCTCACTTAATTCCCAACTCATCTGTTTCAAAAACGTTATCTGCTCCTTCACCCACCCCTCAATTTCCTCCTTACTCACATCCCCGCTCTCCCCTTTCTTCCTCCTCTCCTTCACACACTCCTCCATCTTCCCAACTCTCTCCCTCAACCTCCCCAACTTCCACTCCAAAAAATGCCCTCTTGTATCCTCAAAGTCATGATTCTTCTCACTAATACTCCGCAAGCTCGTCCCTGAATCATCCCTATCACAATCCACAAACCCATAACTAGTAACCATACTAATCCTCTCCGTCGAGTTCCAACTCCTCAACGCCGCATGCGGAGTATGACACCCCTGCATCACTACAGCACTTCCCGCTCTTGCACCTCTCGCTTTCAGAACCTGTCCAGTTCCTGTACGAATAGCGGTTTCGCCTCCTGCCATGGTGCTACAGTCAGAGAGCATTACTACGACGACGATCTGCGTGGAGTCTTTGTGCCAGGAGTCGATCATTGATGCGTCGTGTTGCGATTCTTGGGGAATGGAAGAGGAAGAGAGTGGTGGAGATGGTGTTTCGGAGAGGCTGTAGACTCCAGCTCGTCCTTCGGGGCCAAGTTGCACGTTTACGTAGCCTACTTCGCCTTTGCGGCCAAGGAGTTTGAGTGGGAGACCGAATGCGGTGCTGATGCATTGGATTACGGTGGGGTGGTGCCACATTGAGGTTATCCATTTCGCTGTCTTTGCTCATCAGCTTGTGTTGTCCTTCTAAGGAGATGAGCACACCTCTTCGGCACCACCAATATACCCTGGCGCACGTTCCCAAGCTCGCAAATGCTTGTCAAGAACCTCCTTCCTCAGCAAGTCTCGCCTGATCATTCGGACACCTTCCTCGGAGAAAAGCTGGAAGGGCTCGGTAAAGCACATGTCTGGTGCGGTGGCTGGTTTTGGGAGGTCGAGTGAGGTGAACGAGTGTCGAGTTGTGGGAGGGGTGAAGTCCAAGTGGATAGCGGGGTCAAAAGGGGGCATCGATACTGGTTCATATTGCTCTGTTGTCAGAGTTGATGGCGGCACGGTCTGAGTCTCTGTTGTTGTCGCCATTTCGAAAGGCAAGTGCGTTGATGGTGAGGTACGGAGTGTTGGTGATGATTTCGCAGGATGTCTCGGTCCTTTTCATGGCTTGATATACATCCCACTTTTGAGCTAGTGTTCCACGTCCCGAACAGCTTTTATCATTCGTCGCAAATACTCTTTCGTTTCACAGAGTCAACGAATGGCGTCATCAATGGTCAAAGAGTTTATGGGTCTGAATCTCCTATTTTGGACTGTGGATCCCACCCAATCACATCAGACTTGGCATACATTCAAAGATCATAATCTTCTGCTACTTAAACGCTGCTTGTTCATTCCTTTGTTATTTTATGCATTGCCCATGTCCAACTCTCGTTGTCATCAATTTCACAATGTTCCCCCAAACAGGCTTGGCCTTTCAGAGCCTCACGATCACCTAGACTTCCCATATTCTCCACCATATTAACCCTCCAAATCAGCCTCATCAAAAACCCTAATAAACTCATGAAAAAACAAAATCGCCTCCAAATGCCCATCCAAAGCAACCCTCTCATTAACATCATGCACCCCACCCCACCCCTCATCATGCCAACTCCTCATCGGTCCAAACCTATAAATCTGCCCTGTCAAATTCCAGAAATACTTCGTATCAGTACCCCCCTGCGCAATCGTCGGAGTAACTAAGACATCCTTCCCTTCGCCTTCTTCGTCAAACACGTGTTTGATTACTCCCGAGAAGTATTTCCAAGATGGGGATTTGTGGGATGAGACAGGGGAGGGTTCCAGGCTTCGCCACCAAGAGACAGAGAGTGTATGCTCGGGAAGATGCGAGGTGCTGTTATCACTCTCTTCCCTTGTAAGAAACTTCAAACCATGTTTCTTTGCCACAGGTTCGATCGTCTCAATCAGTGCTGAATGGAGATCGGAAACGCTTTGCTCGTTGGAGATCCGGTAGTCAACGAGCGTTTGTGCGTATTGGGGAAGGGCGTTGGCTTTGTTTCCTGAGTTGAAGATCGTCACTGCTTGACTTGTTCGGAGCATGATGTCTTTCGAGAAGTCTCCCTTCAACAACTCAACAACTTCATCATTTCCGTTGGGCTTTTTGAGAGCGTGTCGAAGCTCTGGAGAAATATCGGTGTGGGGATCTTCAGCTGCGCAGTGAAGTTGATAGTAAAAAGGATTGTTGCTACTCAGCCGGCTAGGAAAGTTCTTCCCGGCGTTGTTCTCCAGAGCGGTAACGACCTCGGATAGAATCCCAATCGAAGTATGCGGTGGTGCCATGCTCGAGTGACCTCCCGGGACGTGGACTCGTATCAAAGCATTCATGTAGCCCTTCTCACTTGCTTGCGGAGTCCCGAAAGTCCTTCCTCCGTATTTGTTGATCCCGAGCACGCCCTCATCGACCATAATGGCGAAGGAGTTTTGACCCCAGACTTTCTCGAGATGCTTTGCGATTTGCAGTGCTCCGTATCCGTGAGGAGATTCTTCATCGAATCCGAAAGCCAGGACGACTGTTCGGCGGGGTTGGAAATCTGCTTCCAAGAGTGCGGTGATGGTCGAGAAGAGAGCAATGACGTTGTTCTTGCAGTCATTAGCGCCCCGACCGTTGATATACTTCCCATCGAAGTAGCCAGAGAAGGGATCATGGGTCCATTGATCAAGGGTGTCTGCTGCGACAGGGACAGTGTCTTGATGGCCGGTCAGGAGGATTGGTTGAAGAGAGCTGTCGGAGCCGCGCCAGGTGTAGACAAGACCGTGTGAGTTGATAATGTCTTGTTCTAGCTTTTCGTGGCTGTTGATGTTAGCTGGCACGTGGGAGGAGCTAGGAGAGTGCTTACAAGAGGGGAAAGGTCTTCTCGAAGTACTTCTGGAGATCGTAGAAGATGTCCCAGCGATCATCCTCGCCGACGGGTCCCATGTCATCGAAGTCTTCAGTTGGGATCTGGACTGCACGACTGAGACGTTCGACGCTCAGGTTTCGGAAAGCCGAGGACTTGAAGAGGGTCTCGACATTTCGAGAGGTGATGTCTGGTCGAGATTTGGGTCCGATGACCTCCTGAGGTGGACATTGTGGTTCGTACTTTGGCTTGCCAGTACAACCTGATGGGAGTGACAGGTGATTGCGAAATTGATAAACGACAACTGCTACGAGTATCAGAGTCACGATGGTCGTCTTGATGCGGGATGTCCAGCTTCGGCGCTGAGATGGGGTAGGAAACCCAGCTTCCTGGGAATGGGAGCCTAGCAAGCCATCCTTTTCTCCCATGTTGCTAATATCAGATAGAATTAGACGCCAGAAAGTTCGATGATTGGTTCCAAACTCTTTCGGGATCCCGTCGAAGAAGTATGTTGAGTGTCGTGACGTAGGTGCCTTCGACGCCTCTTCTTCCAGAACCAAGGCTGCGGAAACAGTTCTCCACCTAGTTTTTTGCTTACGAATGAATTGTAGAATCTTTTCCAAATTCTTACGATGATGGATTCAATGTGGATGCAAAATCATGATGCAATTTAGAATCAAAAGAACGACAATCCCACTCTTGGGTACTTGAGCCTCTTTCCCAGCGGCGTAAGCACTAACAGCCCTGTACGTACACTGAAGTACAGGGGGTCCAACATCACAACATACCCGATGGACATCCTCTATCTATCGAGAATGAGATGATCTAGATGGCGATGCTATCGCAATTCAGGACCCGAGTCCGTGTAGTAGATGAAGATGGGTCTTATCGTGCTTCATTCGGAGGAAAGCGTGCTTGGAGCAACTCTGAAGATGGGGGCAATAAATAGAATCGTCACCCTGAAAATGGATGTCGAAGCAAGGTTACCTTTCGGACAAGATGGCGACCACAGGTCCTGTAGCAGGCGATACCGTCGCTGCTGAGCTCGAGCTCTACGCGCACGATATCAAAGGCGTCAAGAACGGAAACGTCGACGTCGAAAGCAAGAGCGTGAAGGGAGATGTCGATCTCAGAACGCCAGAACCGATCACCACGAGATGGGAACTTTGGGCTTGGTATGCTTACTATTTTGGTAATAATTCTGCTGGGACATTGTCCTACGCGCCGCTGAGTATGTTCCTTCCCCCAATCGCCAAAACCAGAACTGACTTTGTGTAGTCTTTCAATCTGTTCTCAGCCAAGCAGGTCGCAATGGACACAATCTCACCGAAGATTGTTCAGTTGATGCCACAGCACCGTGTGTTGTCAAGTTCGGAACCAGGAATGTAAACATTGACACGGTCGTGTTGATTTGCAATGGTCTCGTCTTCGCTTTCCAGGGTGTCATTCTGTTGAGCTTTGGGTCCATGGGTGACTATGGGAAGTGGAAGAAATGGATTCTCATCACTGCGACGCTTGTTTGTTGGGCCATGCAGTTCGGCTTCCTGGGGCTCAAGGACCCTTCGCAATACCGGAGTGCAATTGGACTGTATATCGTATCTTGTGAGTGTGCTCCGACGCGAGAGATGAATTCCACTGACCCCGTCAGCTCTTTCCTACAATATCTGCCAAGCATTCTGGACACCATCCTTCCCTCAACTCGCTCGCAACACCCCAGAAGCAATCGAGTCGCACAGAGCATACCAGTCCGGAGAGGTGACTGAGGAAGAATTCGAGAAGACCCAAATGCTTCAACGAAACCGCCTCAGCAATATCGCCTTCGGCTGCATGTCCATCGGCTACACATTCACTCTTCTTATCGCCCTCGGCGCCGCATATGGCCTGCACGCCAATTCCTCCAGTGAAGGCAATCTCCACGCAGCCGTCGTAATCGTCGGCGTCGCGACCGGTGTCTGGATCCTCTGCGGCACGCCCTGGTTCTTCCTCGAAAAAGATCGCGCCGCTAAACTACCCAAAGGAGAAACATACTTCTCAGTCGGTGCGAAGGCCTATTACAACGCATTCAAACGCATCCCTCGCCTCACACAAACCTGGCTCTACCTCCTCGGATACTTCCTCATCTCAGATGGGTACGCAACCACGAATCAAATCTACGGCATCTGTCAAAACGCCATCGTTTCCTACAACACCACCACATCAACAGAACTCTACATCGTGCAAGGAATTTCCAACGCAGCCGGCATAGCAATATTCTGGCTCATTCAACGCAAGTACAAAATTCGCACCAAGCTAGTTCTAATGGTGAATTGTGGATTCCTCCTGATCATCCCAATTTGGGGTTGCATCGGAATCGGCACCGATAAATTCGGGTTCCACAAAGTATGGGAAGTCTGGGCTTTCTCGGTCATTGACTGTACTGCCGTCGCACCCTTTTATGCTTTCTCGGCGACGATGTTGAGTGATATATGTCCGAGAGGGAGAGAGGTGACGTTCTTTGCTATCTATGCGTTGGTGTCAAAGAGTACGGCTTGGATTGGACCGATTGTTTCGGGGGTGATTATTGATCGCACTGGGAATACGTGGAAGGGCTTTCCGTTTAGTCCGAGCTTGACGGTTGTGGGGTATGTGTGTATTTGTTTTGTGGATGTGAAGAAGGGGAAGGAGCAGTGTGAGAGGTATGTTCTTGAGGATCCGACGTTGCAGAAAGATGAGTAGGGAGGGGTTAAAGCGGGGTCAAGCGAGGGGTCGAGTGTCGAGAAACGGCAACTCTCACGAAACTCTCACGGGGCAAGGTCACACTTAAGTAATCTGGGTAGTGATTGAACTACGCGACGTCTTCGTGGTTCTACAGATTAAAGCAACGCATGAGATACCCAGAGGTCCTTCGCCCCGCCACGCCTGGGAATCAGCTCACAAGACAGACGGTCCTTGGCTTTGTATGGCCCTCAGGGTCAAATACCTCTTAAGGCTCTTCTACTTCCCTCATGTCTCTGCCTCTAGAGTCCCCAGTCCGTACCTGCTCATCCTTTCTTCCCCCTTGGTCTTCATGTTCTTTTCCATCTTGCTCCCGTTGCACTTGTTTATCCATCAAATTTCCATGCCTGTGTCTCAAGTACTTGATGGAAATAGGATGGTTCTTGTTTAAAGCACATGTCAGGCTTTTTCCAGGACGTGCATGGCGGATTGTTTTTGCTAGGCTGAGGTGCGGGGTTGCCGGCGGGTGGACTGCCGTTACGAAGTACAGGGTCGTTTAATTGTTTAAACATCGCCACCCAGATTACCCAATTACAGACCAGAAAGAGAAAATCTGGACAGGTGGTTAGGCAGACCACTCGGTTTTTTGACAGTATTTGGACGAATCTACACTCGCCTAACAATTAAAAGACCCTGTACTTCGTAGACCTGCATACTGCTGTTTTGTTGAGATCTTTTTGTTCGTGCCGAGCCGAGGCGTTCGGCTATGGAGACGAGATGTCAAGCGGCATAGAGGGGACAAAGTTGGAAGTGCAGATCTGATATACTGCTTATGTTGTACAATTTTGTCATTCGCCCGTCATAACGTCCATGAATCATTAGCCACCCAAACGCCCCCAATACCGAGTCCCAACCATTATTCACAGCATGTTTGTATTCCTCCCCCAATCATCTCAGCTCTCCCGGTTTCATTCACATCACAAAATCCAAGGCCTCCCATAATCATCAACCAACCCCTCATCCTCCTCGTGAACCTCCAACATCCTCCTCTCAATCTCCGCTTCCCCCAGCTCTCTCTGCCCCCCTTCTCCTCCACCGCCCCTCAGAAGAACATGTCCACTCCAACTCCCGCACAGACTCTCCTCTTCACTATCATGCTCTGAACTTGATTCTTCGTGCCTGGGCTCTTCGTCCATCATCTCTATTCCACTGTCCCTTCTTTCGTGGGTGAGTTTGCTGGACTTTGTGGAGGGAGAGATTGGAGATTCAGAAAAGCCGCTGTCTCGTCGATTTGTTTTGGGCTGGGATGGTGATGAGAGTTGGTTTGAGGTTGAGACTGTGGAGAGGGTGCAGATTGTGATTGGAGGCGTTTGTGCGTCGATCATTGTTCTTGACAGTGCGTGTGCGGGTACGTAGTATGTAAGAGGTTTGAATTCACGATTAAGAGGTTCGGAAAGCTTCTGAAGTGCTGAGGACGGATGGATGGAAGAGTTTTGGGTGCCGTTGATGGTAGCGAGCGAGAGGAATTTGTAGGTATACGATGAATGGTGAGGTATCCAAATCAATCGCAAGCTCAAAAATTTAAGTTTCTAAGAGTTCCAGAAGGTGAACCTGGACATCCAACACCTTTTCAACCTTTTCGGGGTCCGCCATAGAATTAAGCGAAAAATATCCCCTCCACACGCTCCTGTTTTACCCGATGTCGGGTCAGTCCACAACCACCCGAAACCAGCTCACTTTTATTCTTCCATCAGTCTACAATCACTCCGCGACTCCTCCTCCCCGCATACTGACCTTCCCTCCCCTCAACCGCTCCAATTATACCCCGCGGTGAATGCCGAAGCTGGCCGCGAATACTCGTCGTCATCACCGCCTTTTGGCAGCTGAAGACGTGGGCACGTGATTGTGTATGAACGACCTCCCTTTCTTCTTGCACCTCACAAGGGAGACCGTCGGAAGAATCGCAAATGGATCAAACAGGATGGTCCTCTGTTTAAGGAATTAAGAAAGAGTTTTCTGAAGACATACCCGCCAAACAACCACCGTCACCATTCCCTCACGCCCGTTTATACCCTCTGTCCCCGTCACCATTCCCAACGCCAAACTCACCATTGATTCACACTACCCCATACCAAGCCAACACTTCTCATGTTCATCTCTCTTCCGCTTACTACAGCGACTGGCCCGTCGTAACCTAGTCGGCAGCAAGCGGCAGAATTGAATGGTGCAGCACCTTCGTCGGATGAGGATGGGTGGTTCCTGTCGATTTGTCTGGGTGGAAGCGTCCCTTGTTGGAGGTTCTTGAGCTCTGGGTTCGTGCGTTATAGATTCTGCAGTGGATCTTGTGGAATGGGAATTTGAAAGAGATGCCTCACGACCGGCAGATGTCATGCTTTGAGCTGGTTCTGCTCCGAGTCCTGCGATGCCGATATATCTGTGTCCGATGAGATTTGGACGGTGAGCTGATCTCTGGTCGACGAGACAGGAGAGACGTAAAGAGGATTGAGTTTATTCCCCGAGATTTTGCTTGAATGTGACGAAAAGAAGGGACTGAACGAGAGTCGAGGAGAACCTTGTCATATCCAGGAGAATCACCGATATCTGTGAGGTGATTAACGTCCGCTTCATCATGATGACTTCCCTCTGCCATTTCAATCACAACCCCCTTCATAATCTAAAAGCAACTCCTCCCTTCACCTCCTAGCCGCCAGCTTGTTCTCCCTTCAACTCAAAGATACAAACAAAACAGAACATAATCAAAATGATCTTAAACAAGAATAGCTCCCAACAGCCCCTCGATCAGACGATAAACCCATGTCCAAACTGTGGTTCATTCACATGCAGTGGAGTTCTCGAGTCTTGCGAGGACTACTACGTCGTATGTATAAAAGACACCTCTGAGACTATCTCCGAGTTAGCCGCAGAAGTGAAGCAAGATGCAACAAAAGAAGTAGAGGTCCGTAAGCAAATAGAGGCCGAGAACTCCGATGAAGATACGAAGCGAGAACATGAGGTGGATCGAGCAAGAGTGATAGGTGAAGTGGAAGGAAAGGAAGAATCCGCAGAGATCAAAGATGAGCCGACCTCCACATCGCCAGCTCCCTCGCGCCACGAGAGGAATCTCGGAGAACAAAAAGAATCAGAAGATCGCGAAAAGGTCAAGGCGCAAGATCGAGAAGCAGAAGCAGCATGGGAAGACGAGGTCTGGAGTCGTGCTGCCAAGGCCTGGAAAGGTAATGAAGGATACGTGGAGATCTTCAGCAATTACTGCAGCTCGGAGAACCAAACCAAAAGTCAAGACTAAGGCTCCTCTAGATCAAGTACGAATGCAAGATTTTGACAGGATCGAAAAGCAAACATGAATCAAACGTGAAGAGGGAGGAGATGAAGTACAAGGAATTCAATTCCAGCCAAGTCTATGTACAAGAAGTTTGACACCGATCATTGATCAAGATGCCTTTTTGTTTCTCCCCTCCCCTTCTCCAACTCCATACTCTCTCAAACCCTTCGTCGAACCAAACATTGATATGTATATACAAGAATCCAATACACCCTTCTCATCCTCTATCTCCCTCCTCCCCTCGACTTGACACCGATCCGCGTGAATGTGATGCACATCTAGTAGCAATCATCCTCATCGTCACCGGTGGCCGTCTCAGTAGCTGCAGGTGCGCTCGAAACTCTCGCCGGGGTAGAAACAGCAGCGACCGTCGAAGATTTGACGACAGTCTGGAGAGTCGTTGGTGCCGCGCTCGAGCTGGTGACGACGGCAGCAGCGGTGGAGGAAACGGCTGGTGCGGAAGTAGCGACCACCGCAGATGACGAGGCAACGACAGCGGCACCGGTCGAGCTGGCAACAACAGCGGCGCTGGAGCTTGATGAACCAGAAGAAGATCCCGATCCACCCACAGTGAAATCGATACAAGACTCGTAAGTTTGGTCGATAGACTCGGCATTCCAGTAATGTTGGATGACACAAGCACCAGCAGTAGAGCAAGTGTCTCCGAGATCAGAGGGGATGGTGATCGAGAAGCTGGTCTCGTTCGCTGGGATGGTCTTCGAGTTATCGGCGAAGTCGGAGTACACCAAAAGCATGTCTCCAATGATGCTGTTGGTGGCGGTATTGACAATCGAGACGTTAGCGTATCCGGTGTGAGGAGCGCGGACATCGAAGGTCATGTCGACGACCTGACCAGCGGTGTATGATTGCACGTTCGCAGTGTTGTCGGCGTATTTGTAGCCCTTGCATTGCCAGATGTTGCACTCGGCTGCGTTGTAGTCGGTTTGCGAGGCAGCGACTTGAAGCTCTCCCTGAATGTTTCCATAGTTGTCAGAAGCCTGGTTGTTGTAGACTTGTTGGCCGCAGGCGGCTTTCATGGCGTCGCCGGCGAGACGGGCTTGGGGAGAGGTTATGAATCCGTGGGCGGAGACGGAGGTGATGAGGGCCGAGGCCGCGAGGATGCTGCTTGTGTATTGCATTTTGAATGATGTCTTGTGAAGAATGTTCGTGTAGAGGCTGGAAGATAGTTTGGCTGGAGATAATGACCGCACAGCGGATGTGTGAATGAAGATTGTTTTGAAAAGAACGTGAGGTCGAAGGACCGTAAAGAACGTATGCTTGGCTGGAAGACTGGGTTCGGAGAATGAATGAAGAGAAAGAAACAAGCTCAGGAGAGGGAAAGAAGAGTTTATGAATGTGAGCCTCATTCCCTCAGCCCACTTGGACGCAACGAATAAACAACGCCCTTCGTACGTGGAAACGTGGAGACCCATGTCTCACCTCACATTGAGGCTCTCCCGTCCTGCCAAATCCCACCTAGAAATCTCGTTAGCCGTCGCATTTTGAGTTCTGGATCCTGATCGAGGCCTGCCATGATCTGCCAAGGTGAGCTTCGAGCCTTCAAGAGCCATGCCGAGCCATGAAAAACGGTCCATGGCCTCGGGTCAACCCTTGAAAGCCATGCCAACGTCGCAATCGTCATCAGCTCATCTCGCAACGCTCACGGTTGATGGAAAAATTACCGCCAGGTGGGTAAACCCCAATCTATATGCTGCGGAGAGGATCAGTGTTTGTGGGTCGTGATTTCCCTTTGTCCCGCCGCCCGTTTCGTCTGATGTTTCAATGTCTGTGCGGTGAGCTCAGGGGTGCCGGTGGGTCGGATGCTGCCGAGATTTTGGTGGGATGATGAGATGAGTGGCGGAGAGAAAAGGGATGTTCTGTTCTGGAGATCTTGAAACGATGACGATCTGGAGAGGAAGGAGTTGCGACTGGTTATTTGGTTTCCGAAGAAGGTGACGTTCAGACGAACGAAAGGGGCAGGTGAGCTCTTGAAACATCGTCAAAATTGGCAGTCAGCTGACGCGTATGTCTTTTTATGCATGCCCTCTGAGCCCTCATCTCCTTGGTCAAGAAGTTGTGCAGTCTAAACAGAAGATAGAAATGCATCTCCAGGCCCAATAAAATTTAAACAACTAGCAACTATATATAAGAATCGAAAGAAGAACCCCAAATTAAAGATGCGCATAGGCGCAGAAGAATAAACACTACCACTAGATCCTCACATTACCCCGCCCCCTCATGCTCCCCGCTCAAGCGTATCGCTCATCGATACATTGTGAGTAGTATGGGTTCCATTTCTTGCAGACATTTCCTTTGGCACAAGTGGTCGAACCAGTCCAGTTGAGGCCACCGCATTGGTAATATTCTGGCACCACGGCCGCCGAGGCTGAAGCACTGGCAGAAGTTGATGAAATTGGTGTTCCAGAAGATGAGACTTTGGTGATCAAGGTTGTGACAGAGGCCGATGGTGCAGACTTAGAGACGCCAGTCGACAATGGGATGGTGGCGTTGCTCGAAGAGGTAGGAACCTGGACCTTGCCTGTGGGCAAGCTTGTGAAAGTTGAGCTAGTGGCACTCAAGGGAAGACTGGAGGCAGAATGGGTGACAGTGACAGTCGTGATCTCATCGCTGGCTGTTCCAGGGGCCGAAGATCCGGCACTAGATGTGATGCTGGGAGTCCGAATTTGGGTGGTCGTGACGGTTGATTCTCCAACGGTGATTGTGACTGGGGAGGCTGTGACGGTGATTGTCACGGTTTGCTTGGTGTGCGGATGACTACCGTGCTTCGAGGAAGCCTTTGGAGATGCTGGCGTGCTGGTCAAGGGTGCGATCGAGGAAGCGCTTGACGTAACATTCGCAGACTGGAAAGGAAGTGCGGTGCTTGAGCTTGGAAGCACGCTCGATGTAGCGTTCACGGTCGTAACAGGCTTGCTAATCGGATACCCCGTTCCTGTCGCGTATGCACCAGACGAGAAAATGCCAGTTGGTAGAACGCCGGTAGAAAAAGCTGGTGCGGTCGAGTTGGTGAACAAGGGACCGCTTGGCCTGCTGTAAGGAAGTGCAGTTGCGGTAGCGGATGAACCACTAGAGACAATTCCTGTTGGGAGCGCTCCACTTGGGAAAATATCGCTTGCGGTACTCGAGATCTTGATGCTGGTTGTGGAGTTCAAGTGTCCAGAAGTCTTGGTGTATGGGAAGGGCGCACTTCCTGAAAGGCTACCGCTTGAGAGAACTCCACTAGAGCGAGGACCGCTGGGAACTGCACTCGAAGACGCGATGCCTGTTGGGTAAGTGATTGCGATTGAGGTGCTATTGGTGAAGACAAGTCCTGAGGACTTTGTGTATGGGAGTCGGCCGGAGGAGGTTGCGACTGGACTCGAGAAGGTACCGGTTGGGAAGGGTTTGGTGGGCAGAACACCAGAAGAGGCAACGACGGTTGGAGCAGCGGAACCAATTGTGGAGTTACCAAAGAAGATACTCGAGGTGCTTTTGAATGGGAGACGAACAGTGCTTGAGCTTGAGACTGGCTTGGTATTCAACGCAGGAGAAGTGTAATTGCCTTCACCAGTCGGTTTTGCGAACCCAGAAGAGACACCGGTTCCCGAGACGTGTGCGTATCCAGTCCCAGTAGGTTGAGCGACGCCAGAGGTCGAGTTGAAGAAGAAGCCTGCACTCGTTGTGAATGGCAGACGACTTGTTGCAGAGGCATGCGCAGAGCTGTTCGCCGCCGGCTTGGTGAAGCTGCTTGGCTCGGTGGGCTTTGCAAAGCCTGAAGAGGCTCCAGTCCCAGAGGCATGGCTAATGAATCCCGAACCAGTCGGCTGAGCAACTCCTCCTGATGTGCTGTTCAAGAAATGCGCGCCACCTGACGATAATGGAAGGCGGCCAGTTGGGGGAACCGAGCTTGTGGCAGAACTACTGGGAACTGATGAAATCTCGGCGGCGGCGCTCGTGAAACCTTGCGACCCGGTTGGTTTGGCGAAACCCGTCGAAGCTCCTGTACCGGACGTGTGAGGGAAACCTCCAGTCCCTGTCGGTCCTGCTTCGCCAGAAGCAGATGCTGTCCCGTTTGCAAAATGCGCGCTACTGCCTACAGAAAATGGCAGACGACCTGTTCCTGACGGGAGTGCTGAGGGGATTTTCGTAGCTGGCTTTGTGATGTTGCTGACACCTGTTGGATGGGCAAATCCCGCCGATGGCGCGGTCCCAGAAGCGTGAGCAAATCCTCCTGTTGGTGCAGGTGCAGATGTCGAGTTCGTGAAGAACGCAGAAACACCATTTGTAAAAGGAAGATGTGACGACGCAGAAGCGGTTTCGGTCGATTCGAAGGACGATGCTGTGGTGATCGCAGGGGCAGTATGGTACGGTAAAGGAGCAGAGCCTGAGATCACTGGCTTTCCTGTCCCTGTTGATCGCGAGAATCCCTCCGTTGTGTTGGTGAACAGGGGCCCGCTTGATTTCGTGTATGGTGTGTGAGGCTTGCTGCTCTCCACTGCTGCCGTCTTCGAACCGTTAAATGACAAGATGTATACGCCAGTCACATTGGCAGACGGTGTCGGTGCTAGGCTGGTCGAGTACCCTGAAGGCGCGGGGTGAGATTTGATCTTAGATGATGCATTTGTTGAAGCGTTGCGTGGGATAGGACTGTAGAAGGTTAGCAAATCGTTCACATTTGACAGCACCAAGACTTACTATGTCGAGTTCCATTTCGTGGTAGTGTTACTTTGGTATGGAAGAGCTGTTGGGTGAGCACTTCCCGAACCTATGAACGCCCCTGACTGCGCAACAATCGCAACTGGCAGGACGCTCGCATAGAAAAGACTGTGATATCGCATCTTGTACGTGGAAATAAGTTTATTCGGGGTATGGGCGTGCAATTCGTATCTTTCTGTCGACTTCAAATGAATGTAAGGTGGCACAGCCAATTATCTCCAGCACCAAGCAAGATGGAAGAAACGAACGACTTGAAGTGAGACCTCCCACAAACTGGCAAGGAAAAGCGCTGTAAGGAAAGGAAAGATATTCAACGAGGAAGGATAGAGATAAGGTTAGGCCTTACCTTCAACCTGGAGATGACGAGATCAGTGCTTGTGGGTCATGAATGGGTATGGTATCCATATCTCGACATAAGCATCCGCTGAAAGCTCGGGACTCGCGTTCATTCATATCAACTCAAAGAAACTCGTCGAATTGTGCCGCAGCAAACATCTCTGCTCGATGCTTTCGAGTAGTTTCGGTGCAAAAGTCTACTGTTGTGAGCCCCACGTACTCTACTCACAGCCGTCAGGACGGAGGCAAATATCTCGTGGGATCCACAGGAGATACGAATGAGTTCTCGAACTCATCTCTCGACATTGCGCACAGGGTCCAAGATAAGATATCGATAATGAGGAGCCGCATGCTTCTTCCTTGGCTTCCAGGGTCTTTGACCACAAACGGGTCGAAGCTTCCGTCCATATTTCCCGTACATCGGCGCTTACCCAGTTCAGCGAGGAGATCCGTTGATATAAAGTGCGTTTGATGACAGAATGTTTCGAATTTATGAGCCGGGCTCTCGGAATTTTTATCTTGGGGACTTGAAACGCGTAATATGTTCTGTTTGTCGATGTTGAAATGAGGTTTTCGCGTCCTGGTTCTTGTGTTGGCTACCAGCTCGTAGATTCTGCTTCTACGTGCTACCGGCTTCTCTGCTCATCGTTGAATGTTCCAGCTTCTATGGGACATTCAGACGTCTGTATCACCTTGACTTGGCGATGAGGTGGTGGTGATGTTCTGATGAGAGAAAGTTGAGGTAATCGAAACGCGACGTCAAAGTCCTGCTTCGCTGAGGCATTCGCGCTTGTCTGCTTTTGGCATGGGCAGCATGTGACTTTTTCAGCGAGAGAAATCTTCCAGCGGGGTCGGTGTCTTCAATACAGTACTTTGCAAGTTTCATAAGTACTTTGAAGCTGTGGGAATTTGAACATGTCATCAGAAATCGATTATTTCATTTGAATTTCAGAAGTACTTATCACGTGCTACCGCCCCCTTTGATGCCAGGCCCGTACCAATCTCTCTCAATCCTGTAGCTTTCCCCAGAATAATGTCTCAGTCTCTAGTACAATGATATCGTCCCCCAAATAATCTAACACATCTACTCCTTCGGATCCTCCACAAACGGCATTGGTTCCTTCTTCTCGTCTACCAAAGCCCCAATGGCCTGGAACATCTCCTTCGCCTTCTCCTCCCACTCCTTCCGATTGACAAACTTATCCGTATGCCATTTCCTCCCCTCCTTCTTCAAAAACGCAATCCATTTCGTCTCATCCTTCCACTCCAGTCCCCTGCAGCCCTTCAGAACTCGCTCGATGTCGTGTTGGCAGATGCCAAGTTTCTTGAAGCGGAGGCAGTCTTTCTCGGTGCAGCGATTGCTTCGAACGGTTGGGAAGGGGACGGACTTGGTGTCGGCGTCGGGGGCGAAGAAGTCGTCGGATTCTGTCTTGAATTGAATGTACTCGGCTTCTTGGGACATTGGTGGTGGGGGGGGAGCGAAGACGTTGGTGAACTGGTCATTGTAGGCCGACTTGTACTTGGTCTCCCGGGCGAATTCCTCGCGTCGGCCTGTGAAGGTGAAGTACCCTTTCTTGTCTGAATGTCCCGAGGGAGCTGGGTCTTTCTTCTTCTCCTTCTCCTTTCCATACCCAAATTCCTTCTTGAATGCGTCGGAGTCGTACTTCTCGTCACCGAAGAGGTCGTCATCTTGTCCTTCCTTGGCTGGGACAATAGGAGGGACGTAAAGGACCAGTGCCATGCACTTGGGAGGAGGGGCACTGGAGCTGGTGGTGATCTCTGGCTTGGCTTTGATGATTCTCTTCTTCTTGGACATGAAGCAGCTCTCAAGGGGGTTGGCGGCACGGCGCTTTCGAGAAAGTCCTGGCTTGGTTGGGATATTCTTCTTCTTCTCTGGCTCGTTGGCTTTCTCCAAATGTTCCGAGGGACGAGGGTCATTGGAAAACGCCATGTTGTTGGATATGCGATTGGATTATTAGGTGTGTGGTTGTTCGTAGTGGTGGTTCTTGGGAGTTCTTCGTTGCTTGAGGAAGGAAGTTGGAGGTTGAGAAATTGGGGTTTTGTAGAAGAAATTTCTTAGCTTAGAATTTAATTACGAAGACAATAGCATCGTGTTGCTATTGTGTTCAATGTGTTGCGCTCGGAAAAGGGGGTGAATTCTGCTTGTCGAGACAATAGGTTCGCTTAGCATTGTGCTCGGAAAGGGGTCGCCATCGACACTTCAGTGAATTAAGTTGATGTCAATGTCAATCCTCAGGTATTGTTCTGCCGATGGACAATTGAGATGCACGCTCTAGTTATATTCAAGAAATGAAGCTTTCCAGATATTGGGCTCTTAAATCGTGGCATAGTGGACTCACACTGGAGTCACATGCATTAGCTTGGTTACGATTTTCGCAACATGTCCGACCAGACAATGGAGCTTTGGCATTGGAACTACGACAGCACCATATATTCAGAGTTTTCAGACATTGAGGAGTTGTGTCAGCGAAAGTGGGATGTTTACTCACGGTGAAGTTTGAGAGTGTGCAGCCGAGGTCAGAACACTAAGTAACTTCGGCCCAAGTCCGAGACGGAGGAGGACCACCCAAAGGAGCACATCGTCAACGCATCTCCTTGTGATGCTAAGTTGAATAGATGCGTAATAGACGTGAGAAAATACGGAAATATAAGAAGTCCCGTTCATGCCCCTCTAAGCAGCCATGCCGACTCCCCTTTCAACCAAATCTGGAGGTAGTCGGTCTCGAAACATGTCCCAACAATTGCATGACCGAGAAAGAGAAAGAAATTCAGAGCTTGCTCGCACAATGGCACAAGTGAAATCCGTCTGAGAAGCAAAGTGAGACTCAGTGCAATTGACGACAAAACACTCTCTAACCGGCATGCCGAACCAAGTGCCATGACAGGCCATAGAACGTAATTCAGAGTTGGAATTCCAGTGGTAATGAGTGTAGAGCGCTGTTTAACATCAAGTGATTGAGTCGACTCGGATACGTTGGGAGGCAGTGAGCTCGGAGGGTGCATGAAGGGAATGAGCAAAGTGTTTTTCTAAGACTTGGCTTCCTTGTAGAATGATAGATGAGGTTTTCGATTACTGGAGTGCATCCTTCAATTAGATCTCGAGAGGTGTGAGTCCAGGGGCTTGGTGGAAAGGTTGTGTTGGCTTGAGATCTGATGCGTGGTACAGTCACAAACCAGGAAGCCCCAAAAACGAGGCCAGGAAGAAGACGGGTTTCTTAAGAAAGACAATGTAAGAATGTAAGTTATAATTTGGAAGGAAAAGACTACCTACTGTGACAGGCTGGACCGGCCAGCATTACAAACGATATAAGAGTCTCGACACAAACGAAATATCCGTTCCGACAAGCATGCGAAAGACAAACAATGCCTGTACATACATGAAAGGGAACAAACGTCTTGCTGAATAAAAGGTGTATCAAAACCTGTGGATAGACCGTAGGAATTTGTGAAACTTTGCCGCCGTGTACCTGAATCAAGCCAACATCGAATCGCCATCAGTGAACGGGGAATGATCTCTCCTGTAAAATATCCGTCTTGTAATACTCATCCAACAAACCAAGGTCTAAAATTTTCTTTTTAACCTCCTTTCTTTCTTTTTTATTCTCTTATCTTTCAACGAATTATATTCAAACGCTTTATAAAGGATACTAGGTATAAGGAATGAATTAAAAAAATTCTTTAGCGAGTATACTTAATCTTTCGGTATAGTTCTACTTCTAAATTCAAGCAAGTCCTTTCGCAATTTCGCATTTCATAGTGTTTCTCATTAGCAATTCTGATCCTTCACCTCCTAAAAACCTGCTGTAAGACTACTTGAAGACTCCATTACCCGTTAGTCCACTCACAATATCCCCAATGGTGCCAAAGATATCTGTCGTCTAGCGCGGTCCCGCTCCCGGAACCAGCTCAATCACAAACGCATCCGCCAACAAGGTCCCCGGACTCGCCGCGAAAAGCCGCGGCACCTCTTCCCGGTCCGGATCCCTCCCAATGGTCCAGAAGATCTGGTGGCTGGGATCTTTCCTCAACGCATCGGCGAGACCATCGCCCGCGAAGGGCAGGAGCCGCACAGTGCCTTCCGCGAAGGCGTCGAAGGCCTTCGCGAAATTGTTGTCGGATGCGTTGAGCATGGCGCGGACGAGGACGCGGGAGCCGTTGTAGAGCCGGCCGTCGTTGCTCATGTTGTTGGGGTCGAAGAAGGCGAAGGTTTCTTGGTTGTTGGCCCCGGCCCAGGAGACGCCCCAGTAGAGAAGGCCGCCGAGATCCAGGTTTGCGGAGATGGTGGTGTTTTCGGGGAGCGCTTGGCTGCCGGTTGGTTGCATGCCGACGGGGATCATACGGAAGTTTCCACGCGCGTCTTGGGTGTCTGCTGCGAGGTTGCCGCTATAGGGGAGGGGCTTGACTGGTGAGAAGTCGTAGTCGCGAAGGATGAAGTTGCAGGCTTCGGTGGGGGTGTTGACGAGAGTCAGTCTGCATTGTCGCTTCATGTCAGAGACGAATTCACCTTCCCAAGTTTGGCAAACGTAGCGGTTGTCTTGAGTTCTAAGGCGAATTTTATCTTGGTAGTAGATTGGCTCGGTCAACGGGGGGAGGTTTGGTGGTGTAGTGAACTTGTTCATCATGATGATGTGCTCGATCAACTCCCGTTTGTAGCCCACGTTGATGAAGTCCAATTTGACGATACCAAGATTCGAGCCTGGGGTTTTGGTAAACAGCCAGTTACGGAAGGTATCTAGTGCGACCAGGTCTCGGTTGCCGGGGTTGGTGATAGGCGACCATTTGGGCGTGTTGACAAGTTGGCTTGCGACCAACTTACCAGTGTTGTTGTCGAGTGGCTTGCCATCCGGACCGTAATGTACCGTGGGATCGTACTCTTTGACCCAAGCAGCCAGCATAGAATCCAGAGATTGGATGATCTGTTCTGGGGTCTTTTGATCAAAACTGTCGTAGAGATCAATGTAGATCGCAGAGTTCTTGGCCTGCCAATATCTCCCACTCCCTCCTAAGCTCCACAAGCAAATGAACGGAGCTTTCTTGTCTCGGAGCATCTGCCAAGTCAAGGCTGTGTTGTAACCGCCACGGGTAGTTTCGACATGCCCATACGCGAGTTTTGGCACGGTCAAGACGCTCTCAACTAGAAGGCCACGGAGTCAGCATATTCCCATAAAGCAACGTTCTTAGAGGAGGGGCACAGTGCCATATTCGGGTCATGCATCATATTGTGGGCGGGAGTTTACCAATATCTGCAATCTTGTTGCTCAGGGCTAGGTCACCGTCGAAGTCAAAGTCGAGAAAGAAAAACTCCTCGGGATGACTCAAGTGAAACTTATAGATTTGCTTGAGCACATCTTCAAGTGTCTGAAAGAGATAGTCCGCGTGCTTCATATAGATTGTTCCATCGTCACCGTGAGGCACGCTGCCATATCGTTAGCAATTTGTTTTAAGTAGAATGTTCGTTAGAGTCAGAAGCTTGTGAGCTTCTCAAGAGGTTCCGACAGAAAAAGAAGTTACGGTGGCTCTTGAATCATCCCAGGCTTCTGTCTCCCATAGATATAAAAGAGCAAATTAGTAATATAATACTTACCACCTCATGTCAAAGTATCGAGATCCTGCATTGAGCTGAGCTGTATAGCTTCCACATTGTGTGATGGCGCCGACCGCTTCGTTTCTCAGATCTGCGTCTCGATTTCCGATAAGGTAAGCCGAGGCATCATGGCTACCAGGTATGTAGGAATCGATGACTCGAATGTCACCCTGCAGATGGGACATCCAGTTTTCAGGATCGAGGCCCATGATGAGATTGGTAGAAGTGAATTTGAAGGTGATTGTAGTTATTCAGTAGAAGAAGTGGCTGTTGCTTTGCTTGATGTAGGAAAAACTAGACATAAACAAGAGGAATGCAAGCTTAGATATAGAGCCACGGTTGAGTCTCAATTGCACTCATGAAATGAGATTCTCGGCATCACCGCACGCATTATTCCCCTATCCTCGCAACCTGTAGGATTGGCTTAGCTGAAGCTACCTCAGCTCAGCCAAACGTCGGGCGAGAAGTCTCTTCGGCGATCATATTCTGAATTCGAACAAGAGCAACTACAATTGAGCATGAGAACGCTCAGCCAAACTTCGGTTGAGAAGACGCTTTGGTGGTCATATCTCAATTCAAACAAGAGCAAACTGCAATTGAGCACGAGAACGCTCAGCCACTCGAGAAGTACAGCATATTCTGTGAGACGCCCCCACATGGTGCTACGAAGTAGCCAATATCGCGAGAGCTGCACTTCTTGATAGAGTTTTGATTCAGCTCGAAACGCAGAAGGTGCTCGAGGCTTGAATTATGCATCAGAGACAGCTTTGTCTCTGATGCACGGCGAAGAGGTATTGGTATGGCTTTGTAGAGAGGACTCTATTGGGCACTTGCAAGCCTCGGTGGATTTGCCGAAGAGGTGGTGCAGTTTCTCGGCTACTTGTGGCTCTCAGCGACCTGTCAGAGATATGATGGCCAAATTCGGGATGTTGAGCCAGCCATATTCTGCACGCTTCGGATATCATGAGACGTGAAGTCTATACGTTAGCGACCCGGGGCCTGTCTTCGCATCCAGGGGCTTGAGGTTGAGGTGAAGAAGGGCTTGAGGTAAGAGAGAAAGGAGGATGAAGGTGTAGAAACTTGGCTGGGGCGCGGCAGCTGCTAGAGCCGAGGCCGATGCCGCTGAACTTTAGCGCCTTTGCCCCTGTGCCGTACGCTGTGGTATGTACTGGAACAACACTACCCCACACCGCCCCGCCCCGCTCCAATCTCTCCCATCACCACTTCTTTCCTCAGCTCGTCTTCCTCACCCTCAAGTTCGTTCACCTCTAACTCAACTCTGGGAAAGTGGCAGGCGAACCTACTTATTATTATAAGACTTCCCATTCTTCTGTGTCACCTACCCGCTACACTTAACAATCGCTTTCAATCCAATAATATCTACTTCATCTACCACTATCTTTATCGGTATTACCAAAACCTTCGCTAATGGTATCAGCGACCATGCCCTCCCGTGCCTCCCGGGATCGGACGAGCGTCGCATTCACGTCCATCAGGCCTGCCTCCGCGGTAAGTGCCACTGGCCATTTAGTGCCGATGTAATTCTACCTTGCTGGGATCTGCATGAATCTCCCAAAACTACTAGGCTTTGGTGACTCCTCATTTAAAGGTGGGAGAAAGGGCAAGATTTGAATCCCCGAGGCCGCATCCATTTCGCGGCGCTGACAATATAGGCTAGCTCACGTTCTTTATTCATACTTGAAACCGAATCAGTCTGAATCGGAATACTATAATTCGGTCTGCTTCGGTTTAAATTATGCGGGATCGGCATAATGGAATTTTATGAGATGCTACGAGTGTGGAGTATCAGTTTGTGGGTAAAGAATTGATTGTTAAGTCTGTAAAACTAGCTAGGGAGAGAGAATGGGGATATGAGGGTCTGTGAGATTACCCCTGAGCTATACTACATATAGAAGGAGACACTACTACACGTGATCAGTATCTAATAAATTTGGAGCACATTGACTTTTAACGCTTTAAACCCAAGTAGTGTAAATTATAGTATTGCACATAATGACTTTCTATGACTCGACTCTGGAAAGTTACTGAACCAATTTGCATCCCGCTGCAAGACTGCACAAGGTGGATATCACTAACCCCTCCATGCCTCATTCATGCCCCGTTCCTTTGCCTGATTGGAACAACTGAATATTTACTTGCTGTAAATTTCAACTTGTTGTTCTCCTCCAAAGCCCCAGGATCAAAGTAGAGATGCATATCTGTATCATCCTTCCCCAAGTTGAATACCCGACAAATGATGTATATTTTCGAGGGCATGCTTCCTACCTGTGTCCCGGTGATCTTGTACTTTCGCATCTGGCATCGTCAGTATATTTCGCAGACGGTGGGGTGAACATATAATATAGGCTTCACTTACCCTATCGTACTGGCCCTTGATCATGAAAAATTCAGCTTTACATGGCCCTAAAGTAGACTTGACCTCAATGAAATATTCTGGGCCTTCGCCGTTTCCCGGCTTGGACAAGGGGTAGCCTTGCTGAATAAGGTGGCGTGTCAAAGCCCATTGGCGATCCTTATATACGATATCTGCCGTCTCCTTCGAGGTCCAAGGCTTAACGATACCCTCACGCAGGTACGGTAAGACTAGTTTGCGAATTTTACTCTGCCAATTTTCAATATTGAAATTTGGAAGGTGCAATCGCTTCAGTCTCTCATACACCTACATCAAAGTCAGTAACTTGATATATCATCTTTGTAGATTGTGAAAACTTACAAAGAGCTCTCCTGCAGCCCCAATATTATTAATGAACGCACTTGGATTGTGTAAGCGATTTCCAAACGCTGCACTTAATACTCCTGCAATTTCCGCTGTTGATTCTGGGTCGTTTGTCGAGCTTTCAGGTGTATGAGTAAGGTCTGGTAGACCATTGGGTGGAAGACCTATGTGATTTGGCCCCTGGGCAATAGAAATGATTCTAGCGACGACATCGCTGTAGCTAGTTGTGCCAATTGAGTCCGCCAAGGTTGGAGCATCTTCAAAATCGCTATAAGATGTTGTACTTCCTTGTCGAGATGGTGAAGATGATGAGGTTGATCGCGCATTCGAAGATGGCGAGCTGCTTAGAGAAGCAAACGGTCTTATGGCTAGTGTGCTAGCGCTAGAAACTCCCCTGTCATTAACCGCAGGAGTTGACGTGTGATACCCAAGATTTGTTAACAGTTGCCTTCCCCTCTCCACATATCTGTCAAAGGCTAGACTTTCAGCGGGCTGTTGGACATGACCGAAAGTCTGCCCAGAATTGACGTCTCCGTAGACAAGATTACTAGAGGTTGAGGGGCGTTTTGAGTCGTCCGTGATTTCTTCAGTCCTTCGCTCTACACCTGAAACTCGCAGAATCCCAGCGTCCTCAAGAAGGTAATCAAGAAGGGAGACACTGCTATTCAACAGACGAGTCACAATTGTCTCGGCTGACTCTCCTATGCCTAAGATTGACAGCATTCTGCGGGGAAAATCCTTGAGGTACGAGCATTCGCGGTTCGTTGCATCCCTTGGCACAAAAACTCGAAGTTGATTTTGGTCTTCTGTAATGTGCACATTGCATCTTTCACTCTTGACACGAATTTCTTGGCCATCTTGTCGAATTTTGAGATAGCTTATGATGCTATCTGAGGTATGGACTTCGGCATTTAGCAGAAGCTGATATAGAGGATCGTGCTCGTTCTGCGTCTTGGGGCTGGAGAAGTGAATAGCACAGCTAGAGTGCTTTAATTAGCAATGCAAGACGAGAATACCACTTGAAACTTACCACAGCAGATGATATGCTTTACCCCGCAACTTTGAGGTCTGATCATGATCAATAGATCCCTCCTCTACCTCTGAATCTTCATCGACCATTTTAGAGAGATATCGGTGTTCCAGATTTATTCCTAGTAGGAATGGTTGTAAACTGTGCACATCCTTAATGTCGAAGTCAAGGAATGAGGCAGTGCGCGGCAATGCAGATCGGAAAAGTTCTCCAAGTTTAGATCGATCAATGATGGCAAAATCCTGGTCCGTGTTCCAGAGCTGGATCTCCGAATCGTTGTGTGCTTTCACAGGCAGGATGTTCAACCCTTTCAATTCTTGGAATGAACTATGAGGTGGTGTCATTGAGCTGGCGGCCAGAATAATGGCCTTGATGTCAGACGCGAACTGTCTTTTCCCCGCCAGGGATTTCAGATCCTCAATCATCGTTTCAAGGCTCGCCTTTTTCACTTTAAGCCGCTTCACAAAGAAGTCTTTGAAATCTGGGTAGCAATTGCTTAGAATCGGTTTTCCGGGAATCGTGACCGTACTGGACCACAAGCAACGAGATAAGGGGTGCCATCCTTCAGGGCTAGAAGAATAGACAAGTTTGCCACCTTCAAATCTCTCACTAGCTAGCGTTAGCTTTGCAACTGAATTTCTGCTAATTTCATTGCTTACCGCACCCTACTCCACTCTTTCTCGTTCAGTTGATACCGACTGATGTAGCTGTAGAATCTTGAGGTAATTTCGATGCGTTCGCGCCCCCGCTCGTCGGTATTGAAATCATTCCTTTCAAGGTGAAGGAGCTCTTCAAGGGTATCATTCCAATCTGCATCTGAAATCTCAAGAGTATTTCGGAAAAGGTGACTTAACTCGGTATACGGCGAATCCAACACAACTTTAGTTCTCATCCCCGATGGACCCTTCCAGACGCAGTTGTCGGTATTCGTCCAGGTTCCTGACGCAGACATCACCTTCGAGTTCAAAGGTATCAAGATCAGATCTTCGGTTTGGAATACTTCCCTGTTTGAGATTAGCAGCTGTTGTGAAGGTGGCTGAAATCTCTTACTGTAAATTCTTTCTATCATTAGCTGTAATGCAGTGTTCTGAAATTGCATTGTAGACATCGGGAACAATGCCCCTCATACCTAGAACTGTACCATCTTCGTTTCTTTTCACGTGTTCACGAAGGATATCAATATAAAAGTCCATATTCATCTCCATCCCGACTTTCAGCAGACGCAGGAACTCCCAGTCTTTGACTGACTCATTTGTGAGCTCAACTGGCATTTTCAGAAAACCAAAGGTTTCTTCGACACCGAGTTGCTTGATCTCCATGGCCGATTGGGGTAGTGGTAGATGAGTCGATCTCAATGGGCGAGAGGCTCCAGCCATTGTAGGGACATAGTTCTCTGAAAGAGCACAGAGGATTTCGGGGTCCAGGTCCAAGGTGGATTTCGGCCAGTGTCTTTTTAGCATCCCGACAATTCTGTCTGGGCGATGGTCGCAAACATATCGAAGCTCTGGAGATAGCTCCTTTCCGTTGCCGCGGCGATCTAGCTTGAAGGAGTCTCTCACTCCCGCGGTGTAAGCAAGCCAAGAATTCCAACTCCGTCCATCAGAACCATGTGGTATATCCTTGAAATAATCTGGATGAAGGAAATGTGCGGGATAGCCAGGCGCAGAGCCTTCCAGATTCGATGGATATACAAAAGGTCTTAGCAGCTCCTGGGCTCCGTATTCTTCCTGTGATGGAAAGTAAAGATCGTCCCGGGATGGGTAGACTGGCTTTCCGTCTTGGTTGTAGCACGAGAAGTATGAGGGCAACTTGTACCCGTTCTTGGACCCGCAAGTGTTCCAGTATAGATATCGAGTATGCGCGATAGAAGAAGAGAGACAGATCTGACTCGTATCGGTGTACTGGGCGTGGATCTGATCTATGACGATTTGAGGAGGACAGTCCTCTACTCCAAGTTCGGAAAGTAGTTCCTTGCAAACAGCGTCTTGGAAAGCTTCAAATCTAACTAGTTTCAGACCAATATCAGGTGGGATTGGGAATTTGGAATCCCCAGGAAAGTATACTTTCTCCTCTGTGCATGATACCCAGTCGTCGCAACCTTGCAGTGGTATCAATGGCAGCCTCCGAATTTTAGCCTTGGAATTTGGGTAATTACTTCCCAAGCATGCTTGCAAAAGAACCTTTGCCACTCGTTTATGCCAATCTCTGGTTGCCTGGGACGATTTCATCCTCGATTGAGTTGTTGCCTTCAGATCATTTTGAACTCGCTCAACGAATTCGGGCATGCTTTGGTAACTAACCCCGAGTTCCTTGAGGAAATCAAGATCCCCATTGAGCTGATACTCTCTAGAAAGATAAATCTGATCGGGCGTGTCCGCCAGTAGTGGATTGTTGTATTCGTCCATGTCCTCGTCCATAAGAATGCGGAGCTCCTTGGGATATTTCAACGGACCTGGATTCCACGACTTTAGGATTTTCGTCTCTGTCAAGATTTCTTTGACACCCGGCAGCAATAGAGCCCAGAACTTGTCCGAAACTGGAGCCTGTGGAAGATACTTCATCCACTGATATTGAAGCTTCTCATATTCAGGAGAGCCGCCCTTGGAGAAACACACGACAGCGTCTCTGAAAGCCTCGGCGACCCCATGCCGGATGGCATTATTCCATTCCGACTCGATAATGTCCTCTCGATTCACTTGCATGATAAAGTCGGCTTGGATTAAGAACTGTTAAAGTCAGTATTCATCAAGTTAAGGTAAAAGTTTTGACTCACTTTAAATCCACCATTTCGCATGGGCAGGAAAGCATACACAGCTTGATCTTCTATGACCGGCAAATAATGAACGTCGTCCAGAGGGAACGCAAGTTCAACTAAGGTCTGATTTATGTTCTGTCTCAATTCGTGGTTTGGCATGCCTGGCACAGGAGTTCTGACCACATGGTAAAGATGCGTTTTCATCGGTCTGTCAGTGCGCTCTTCCGTGATTCTGAGGAACTCTGAATTTCTTTCTTTGTCCTCTCGATCTGTTGACCAAATGCAATTACTGTGGGATGTATTCTGCCGGTTGTCTGTGACTTTGATTATCTTGAGATCTCTCAAAAAGAGGAGAGACTTGGTCGGTAGGCGATCAAAGTACTTGGACATGTCGCTCTTGGCAGAATCATGAAGTGAAAGTGTTATCCTTGTGATAGCATCCGCATCACTCATCACAGGCTCTTCATATATCGGCGTCGTCATATACCATCCGGGGTCCTTATCGCGACGATATTTGAAGAAGAATGAGTATGGGCCGGATTCGATCTGTACTTTCCAGGCCACTTTGAACACGGACTTGAATCCCATGCCTTTCTCGCCAATTTTCCCGGCCTCTAATTTCTTGTTGCTGTTGCCCATCTCACAAATTGTATCAACATCATCCACGGTGAAGTCATCCTGATTCGACTCAACCACGATGCTATCAGGACTGATGGCGAATTGTATGTAGGGTTCAACGCAACTTGCTTTGGCTCTTGTGAATCCCTTGTCGTCGGCATTTTGGATCATTTCATGGAGAAATCGACTCTCATCGGAGTATACATCGCGAGTAAAGCTAGATAGAACGTCAGCATTAGTGACCTGTTTTAGGAGCCTTGAAAACAACCATACCTATCTGTGAGACGACCAGAAGATTCCATCCATTTCTGTCCCTGAAGGATTAGATCCTGCAAATCCTTCTCTAGGCCATTGAACCTCTCCTCATCTATATACATAGATTTCTTCGCAAGGGCTTGGATATGTTCTCGTGCCTCCTCCCTTGATAGAGGCTTGGTATTGGCCATGATCTCTGCTCTTGCTAACACTGGAGGGTATTGGTCTTTGCTGAAATATTGAACAAGTGAGCTCAAGTTGAGAGAGTTGTGTGAAAATTAGTTAAAGAATATACAACAAACAATCATAGCTAGGAAAAAACTTGGGACAAACATTTAGGGGTTGTCACCTTCCTAAAGCATCTACTCTGTCAATATCGGGTGTCGGCGAGCTAAACAAATCCGACCGTCGTTCCCATCTCAAAATCTGACCTCAAGTTTCATATATCTTGCACTGGAGCGAGCCCCTTCCCAGTTGGTGTCAGTCAGGAAGGTAACAAGAACTCGTACAGCACAACAGTGTCTGCCTTGGGCGAAAGCAGGAGGCCACTTCGCGGTGCCATTGTTTCACAGCATGCCATCAGAGCTTCGCCTGTGTCAGGAGTCTCTCAGGCAATTCCGGGTAGAAGGACACCTTCACAACGTACCTCAGTGTTGGGTTTGGGATTCAACTCCTGGTCGAAAGCAGAATAGCGCTGTAGTACAAGCTTCCAAATGCGGGGTGCTCCCCGAGAATTGTTTTCGAGAACCCCAAGGATTAGTACTGTACGCTAGTGACTACGATGAAACATGGGGTTTTGATCCACGCGCAGTTTGCTCATCCTAATCCAGTAGCGGTGGACATACTGCAAGATTTGATATCCTCGACGAAGGGTTAGGGGTTAGGGTTAGGAAGAGGAGGTTTAGGGGACGCGCCGAGGATGTGGCAGAAAAGAGGCACCTTCCCTTTTCAAGTTAGAGGCCCCTGCACGCGAATCACTCGAACATTGCGCGCACATCAAAACCCGAAACATCGTCGATGAAAGATGAGACGAGCACGGAGCCACATTCGGCATGAGAAAAGGTAGGGGCCAAGAAGGTTGGTCTATTGTATTGCATCAAGAGAGAGGGTGACGACTACGAAGGTATATACATAGTGATGCCTGAGGCTATTACAGCATGACAACGACCCACCAATTTGGTTCCCACCTATTTTAGCCCCCCAGCCAAATACGGGGCTGAGGCGATAGGTAGGTATTATAGTGAGGAGGGGAATGGCCTGCGAATTAGAACTATATAGGTAGCTTTTCGATCCAAGCCTCAAGTTTCTAAGGTATTTCGTTCGGTATCGATCAACATATAAGCAGATCCTGTTATACTAAAGGCGGACCCAGCAAGTCCCCCTCCATCAATACTGAGGAGGGCAGCGGCAAAGTCGCATCCCGGCACGACCTCGGACCCCGCTAGACTCGCCGTGATACCCCGTAAACACCGACTAAGTATTTCGTATGATTGCTCAAAGCCACGTTGAAGCCCATTGGAGAGATTTTAATACAATCATAGGAGCCATGGCAGCCTGGACTTGATAGGCGGCAAGTTGGAGTTCGGATCATGACGTCATCTTCTTCTATCGCCCGATCATCCTTTCAGGCTAGTCCAATATCTTCTGTGCTATTGATAATTGATATCAAAGCTTTCGAGAACCACTCTCTCGTACCTTCTCTTTAAATTCCTTACGATGTACGAATACAGGAACAAGCCGACGCGGGCGATGCTGTCACCGAGCAATATCACCTCCCTTTGATAATTACTCGTAATATCTAATATATATGGCGATAATTTTTATTATTTGGAGTCTAAAGGTATATTCTTTAATATATTACAACTGCGAGCGGGAAATTATTTTGTGTTATTCCCAAATTGATAATAATATATATCTCGAGAACTATATTTTGTGACGGCTTAAGAAAGATAGGTTCAGTATATCTAACTACAACCATCTCGTGAAGAGAATGAGCTAAAGAAAGAAGGAAGGAAGTAAGGGGGTATGCCAGGATGGTAGTTCTAGCAGAACCCCTATGGAGCGATCGAATGATGTGTGCTTGAGTAGTCGGGCGGCAGTCTGCGGGCTGCTCGCTCTACGTTTCTCAGGGCCGTGACGTTTTGGAGCGAATAATATAACTTAAATATTAACTTGTAACTTGTGAGGTCGAACTATACCTCAGGTTGGATGATGTAAAAAGGCGTTGTATGAGTTTCTGTTGTCTGAGTGTAAGGAGAGAAGGGAATCCAGGGGGGCTTGAATTGATTTGATTGTTTATACACCGCGGCTGCCGCTAGAGGAATCCAGGGGGGCAATTGGAGGATATTCAGTCTGTAGCCAATCACCTGACTTCCTATGCTGAACCCTGGGTACAATATTAGCGCAGTCACCAGACAAACAACTGACACAGGTGCTCAGCCTTGCACAATGTTTTCGCCCTTCACATTGGGATACCATAATTTATCGCTTCAATACGGAGGTATGAGAGATGAGCAACACTAGCTGCCGCTTCCAATGTCAGGAATAACCTTTGGTGCCGTGGGAGACATCATCGCGGTTGGGCAGATCGCATTGCAACTCGCACAAGCGCTGTCCGACTCACGGGGATCCGCGAAAGAGTACCGTGCGCTAACGAGAGAGCTGCAAGCATTTGACAAGGCGCTTTTGCAGGTGAGAAGAGACCTTATTCTACTGTCGATGCTGCACTAACGGTTCTGGCAGGTCGTGGAATTATACAAGAATTACGAAGATAGCCCTGCGTTGACCGAGATGGGCACTATAATTAAGGATACAGCAAAGGAGTTCAGGGAGACGCTGCTTGCGTTCCGGCTGAAGGTCGATAAGAGGTATGGGACGAGCCTGGCGGCAGGCAGCTCGGGAAATTGGGCTAAAAATGTTGCGAAGAAGGTGGGGTGGCTGAAGGAGAAGGAGGATATTTTGGAACTGAGGAGGAAGCTGCAGATGGTGAGCGATACGATCATGATATTGGTATTGGCTACTATATGGTAATTTTTGTTTGCATTTAGAGAGATGTATACTGAGTAAGGGCATAGGAAATCGAATAGGCTGGAGAGCGCGGCGCAGGCAGTGCGTGTGGAGCTCGCTCATAAACTGCTAGAAGACTCCATCAAGCGTGCTAAGGAGCAGACAACGCAACTCAGGCTTATGGATAAGAAGCTAGACACTCAGGCTAAGACATCGGATATGATACTGGCTACGGTGAAGAGTGGGGCCATGTATCTGTAAGTTTTTCATCTGTCCTACTTGTGCACCCAGGAAGTCCGCCAATAAACTGCGTTCAGGGTAGCAGGGTCTCTTTTGCTGGAGAGATATTTACATCTTTTTAGCGTATTAATTCTCTACCTTGATTTAATCTTGCGGCTAGAGGGTCTTTCAATTGGTTGTGGATTGGTTGGGCATCTTTTATAAGAGGGATATTTAAAGACTTTCTGGCTGTATGAGTATGAATAGTCTGAGCTGAAAGCAACTACAGGAGTCAAGTGCAAAATCATATACTTGCGCAGGAAGCTACACCAAGGACAATTGGTGGGTGCTGGCAGCAAGCTCCAGTCACTCTCGAAGACGCTTTAGGATTTGTAATTCCAATTCCTTTGGAGCTGGTGACCTCTTGGGATGTTCGTATTCCAGCCTTAATGCTAGCCTATAGAGCTTGCTAAACACCACCAGATGTTTGAGATGATCCTCGCGAAGCGCTTTGAGAAGCATCCTGGTCACGGAAAGATCCAAAGAGGCGAATTCGCTATCGAGGAAGACAGCACAGGCACGGAGCTGAGTCGAATGACAGAACTGACTATGTGTCTCAGTCCTGGTCAAAAAATCGGCATGAGTGTCATTTTCAAAGAGACGAGTGCTAGCAACCACTGCCCACGGTGCAAGGCCGAATCCGAAGCATCATCTGAAACTAGAAACCAGTGGTAAAATATTTCTCCAGGCAAATCCTCAGTCTTCGTGCTAAATTAATTTAGTAAATCTTGCAATATGCGGTACCAGCGTGTTGTTGAAGTCGAAGAACTCGAGGAGACAATTGAGGTCGCTCGACTTTCCGATCGACAACCACAACCACAATATGGCGTACAAAGACCCACTGGCCCAATTATAAGTCCTGCGGATTTCCAGAGAGTCAAACTCATGAGCAAGCAAGCACTCCTGCGTAATCCGGATACTCAAGCTGAGTATGAGTTAGAGCGAGCGAGGAAGGAAATCGATGAAAATCCCAAAGAGGCTCAGCCTAAGTCCGCCCAGGAACAGCTCGTAGACCCATCCTTTGCCGCGATGTTGAAGTATACCGTCAGTGGATCGGATGAGCTCACAGACCCAGCTACAGAGGAATTTCTTCGAGAAGCAACCTTGTCCAGTTCGATGAATTAGTCTTCAGCAACGGGGGTAGGTCAGGGTCATATACAGCATGTCTATAGTCTCCTTAGTTAGCAGTCAGTTTTGGATCCAGAATATTATAGTTACTGCGTATGCTTTGGTCTTAAAGAAGCCAGTACTACAAGGTACCCTTCACCTACGTTGAAAGACACCTAATTTGAAGAAGTTTATCGTCGGTGTAATGTAAGCTATAGTAATGCTCTGGATATTTATATTATTCGTCGGAGTAGTTAGGGCATTGGTGCAAGTTTTCAGCTTACTCTAAGTTCTACTAGGATGAATTTTTGTACTATAAGCTAAAGCAGTCTCAGTGCGATAGTGCAGTTCGGATTACTTTGTTTTAAAGTATAAACAAGGCATATATGCGATATTGTAATATATTTAGTTATCCTGCTTCAGACGTAACTACTTCAGACGTAACTACTTCGAGTTGTAGTGTTTTGAACCGATGTAGTCGCAATTGTAGTACTCTGAATCTAAAAATATTTCAGGTTAAGCTTACTCACCTATAGGGGTTCGTTCCCTAGGTTGTACTTTGTTTTGTGTGGTTTCCAGGCTTGCCCGCCTGGAACATCGTGCTTGTGGAACTAATGACGCGGCGTCGCATGGGAAGGGCTAGAGTTAGAGAGGGGCCGAATTGGACCCAAGGCACTGGCATTGGGGATGGGGTAATTCGGCTCCCCGATACTGGAACTGAAAAGGGACAGAAATTGGCCCCCTAACGCCGGCGTTGGGGATGGGACAAAATCTGGCTCCCTGGCGCTAGCGTATCGGTCCCGCTAGCGCTCACCCATTACCTAAATTCGTGGAACGAAACCCCTCAGAATATAGAGGTATAAACCTCAAGTTTCTGCGGTATATCCTTTGGTATCGATCGGCATATAAGCACAACACGTCCACCCATACAGCTAGCGCTAGGGCATCCCCACCTATCTGGAAGCATTCTCTGATACTCTATAGGCCCTGCTCGACATTCAACGTAACGTTGATGGTCGTGCCATTGACAGTAACTTTCGCCATCTCTGTTTCATGTGCCCAAGCGTAGGAAAGAACACGGAATGATGCCGTTGTGTCTCTAAGTGAGATGGGTCTCATTGTGCAGACAACTGGACCTTGGAATTTTCCTGGATGGATTTGCCAGACGCGGAACCGGGAGGAAGCTTGTTGTCTGACCGCATCCCATCGTAGATATCCATCTCGACGCTTCTAGTGGAATGCTTTCGGCTTTTTAGAAACGATATCGATCGATCGTGTAGAGGTGTATCGATATTCGAGGTAGGCTGTGCGATGTTGGTTGTGAGCAATGTGTGTATTGTTGAAGAAAGGAATCTGAACATCGAGAAGGTCCAAAGAACAGATCGCATGATGCATGATCCTAGGAAGGCACGATGGTGCAGGTTGCGGAAGTGTTGGGGAAAGTGCTGGATGGGGAAACGCGATGGGCGGCTGTGGTGAGGATGCCTCCCACCACACCAGCGATGGCAAAAATGCTCATGGAGATGGAAGGCTGGAGCGATAATTGAATGCCACTTGGCAAGACCAAAGCAGCGATTCTGGAGGTGCAAATCAAATCGGGAGCGGGCCAGAACGCCTTTGATACTTAATCGTACATTCGAAGTGACAAGAAATCGTATCGTCTTCATACTATACACTCCATCAACTATTCATCTTTATAATCATATCATACATACCGCACTCAAGAGAACTCTTCCGCCCACGGATCAGCATCCTGATACTTCATCTCCTGTTCCCTCGCTTTCTCCTCCTTAGCCAACTTCTTCTTAGCACGATTGCTCAGCTCCTTCTTCTTCTTGGGCTTCGTGTTCACAGGGTCAGCCACCTCGATTGCCAGCTCACTCTCTTCCCATTTCCTCAATTCATCATCCTCGCCGGAGTCCTTCTTCCACGTCAACTCCCTCTCCTGCCATTCTCTGATTTCAGGGTCATCACTCAGTTCCATCAATTCGGTCGCCAAATCGACCTCTTTTTTCTTTTCCCACTGCTCCCTGGCCTTCAGTTTGTTCTGAACCTTGACAACCTCCTGCGGTCTCCAGAACAAACCCTCTTGCTCATCTTCAGCTGTCTTGAGACCGTGTTGGAGTCTCTTGAACCTCTCGATCTTGTCCCAGACCTGGTCCATCTTTGGCTGGAGCTCGGGGTTTAGCGGAGGAGCCTGCATTTCGTATTTGTAAATCTTCAGTGGCTTTTCTTTCAGCTCTTGCGCTTGCTTCTTCGTCTTACCACTGTCCGACCCATCATCCGCAGAAGACCCCTTCGAAGCTCTCAACCTCGCGAGTTCTTCTTTCCTGGCTGCCAACTCCTCAGCAGCTTTCAGCAAAGCCTGTTCCTTCCTCGCCTGTGCATCAGCATCTGGAAGTTCCTCGACGGCTTCCTGAGCTAGGCGTCGCGGGACCTCCAACTCTTCAGCAATCCGTTGTTCCTCTTGAATATTATCTAGCGAACGGCCACGCGCGGTAATGTGCTTGATGATTCGCGGATGTTTATGAGAGAGATGCTCTCCAACATCCTCTTGATTTTCCAGTAGAGAAGGTTGCTTGAAGGTGGGACTCTCCAGCATGTATTCGCTGCTGACAGGAAGATCCTTTCTGATCTCGTTTGCTTTGTAGGCGTAGTAGTTGGCGAGCTCGTTGATTTCGCGGAGAGACATGCCTTTGGAGGAGATCTTCCTGATGACGGGTCCGTCTCCTTGCTGGATTATCTCCTCCTTTGGTACTTTCCGTGCAATGTTAAAAGAAGATAGCCCCAGAGCTTCGCTCAATTCGTCATCATGTTGTGCTTCCTCTCCTGAGACATCGTTCTGAGGTTCTGGCTGTATTTTGGCTTCACCGTCGCCGTTCGAATGTTCTCTCACGTGCTTTTGAATCTGTTCCCGCTGGTGCTCCACAAATGAACCAAGCTCCGATTTCACTTCCTCCTCCTTCGCATAAGGATTGATGATCGGCTTTGTAGCAGTGAAGTTGCCATGCGAATAAGCCAGCGCTTTCTGATTCTTGCGAGAAATCTCCTCGACAGAAGCGCCGCCAATGATATCATGAACCTGAGCAAGAACCATAACGTGATCGCCGATTTTCACAAACCCATCCCCTCTTCCACCTCTTTGTCCCCTATCTAGGACTTTGCAGTGCAGAGTTCGGAGAACGCCAGGGGACACTAGTCGGGGAAGGAAGACGCTGGCTCCCTTCTCTTCCTCAATGGCTTTGACCCTGTCTGCTATGGGAAAGCGGTCAAATGGCACCTCCTTTCTCCTTCGAGCATCGAATGGAGAGGAGCCTGGCGGACGCTTGAATGGTGCCTTTTCATCCGTAATCCATTGGATCCTCTCCTCTTCTGCTTTCAACTTCCAGTAGCTTGGCCGAATGTAGGTACCGTCTTTTTCCGTGATCCATTTCCTGAATTCAACCCTTGTTGGCTTGACTTTGAACGCTTCAGGATCTACAAATGGACTACCCGTCCCGTCAGGACCAGTCGCATTGCCTTTTGTGAACGCAGCAGCGACCTTGGCTCCAGCTTTGGTAGCTTCGAGGATATGAACGAGAAAATGTCGTGTTTCCATTAGGGCATCGAGGGTCCGACTAGGTGCTTTGATGTTGAATTGTATGATGGGATATGGTGTTAGAGTCAGAGTGGTGAAAGACGAAAGGGTCATGCCTCGCGCGTTGAGTTCGAGACCTGAAGGTAAGCGGTCGGCGAAGTTTTCAGGAACAGTGTAAGTTGAGTGTCTCGGATCTGGAGCAGCTGTGACTGTCAGAGACGTAGTAACAACGACAACAGAAGCAGGCAGCGCTCTCATGATCTTGCGTAGGTTCTGGGAAATCTTTGGCGCTTCAGGCTTTTTTCCAGCGAGGTCTTCAACAACCTCCTCCGTCATTCCTGGTTCCTTCTCAGTCGCCATTAATTCCGTTGGTGTTGACTCAACTGATACTTCTGGCCGTTCAATGATTTCGTCCGACTTGTTCTCGTGATCCAAATCCTGCCGTCTCTCCTTACTTAGGTCCAAGGAAGGAGGATACCGCTCCTGCACAGGTGTCTCGCTCTCTAGCCGTATCACCCCTTTCAACTCCCTATCATTCATCCGCTCTAACTCTTTCCTATCCTTACGCCGATCTCGCAAGTTTCTTTTCATCAAAGAACTTATCTCCTTCTCTTTCTCCCCCAAACCCCTCTCCTCCCTCTTCCCACCTCTTCCCTTGCCCTCCCTCCTCATAGCCCTCTCCTCCCCCTCTCGCTCTAATTTCGCTATTACCCCAGAATACATTCTTATCTGAATCGCCCTCTTCCGCGCCTTAACCGGATCGACAACCGCATCTCCCGTCCCTTCTTCATCTTCCGTGTATCGGATCTTTGGGTCGACAGTGGCTGCTTGTTGTAATTTCCGTATTCCTTTGATGGATTTGCGTTCGGGTGTGAATATTAATTTGGGACCTGGTTCGGATTCGGTAGACTCAGGTTGTGCGAGTTTGCGACTTCGAGAGGAGGGTGTTGTGACTTGGAATCTGTGTCGGATTTGGGATGCTGGATTCGAGATTCCGTATACAAATGACGTCAAGCAATGCAGGGTATTTGGTCTTCTACCTGTGTGTAGGCTTCGAGCTGCAATGCAATCAATCAGAAATGTTCAATCTCTGCCACAGAAAACTCACCTCTGCTCTGCCCCAAACATCCACTTCTCGTCCATCTATAAAACACGCCAAAGAATCTCCTCGCAGCTACCGACTGCATATTCGTACAATTGGCCATCGATCGAGCTCCATTGCATCTGAGCATCGATCCCCACTCTATCCCTTCTCTGCCGACTTCTAAATCCGTGGTCGTGAAGCTCGGACAACAATTCGCCGTTTTATCTTACGAGGCTGAAAATTATATCGGAAGCATACTTGGCACATCTCGGCAACCGTACAACCTCCAAAAAAATATCACGACTCTCATCGACAACGTCGACGTTCGCGCCAAGTTCATTGACGTCCACGAACCACCTCACTCTGCAAGCTTGCTTGCCCACCAACTTACTGACCCAATTCCTCCTCTCATAACACACAACAATGGCCTCACTACCCTCCAAGACCCTGCGTCGCCCCCTAACACAATCTGCGAACTCAACATGCTGCCAACAGCAAACAAGAAACGCCTCCCTCCTCCGCCGTCCCCACCGTCCCTACACATTCACCCAACTAATCACCCTCTCCGACGGTTCGACCTACACCTCCCGAACAACCTCCCCCCTCCCAATCTTCAAATCAACAAAAGATACACGGAACCATCCCCTTTGGCAACCCTCTCTCCTCTCTTTAAGAAATGTAGAACAGGACGAAGCTGGTCGGTTGAGGGCTTTTAGGGAGAGGTTTGGGAGAGGGTGGGATTTGGAGGGTGGTGATGAGGAGGGAGGGGACGCGGTTGAAGTCAATGAGAAAGGCGGGGAGGGAGAGAAGAAAGCAAGTACAAGGGAAGGACGGGACGACGGGGGAGAGAGTCTGATGGATCTTATAAGTGGAAGGGCGTATAATGGGGGCGAGAAGAAATCTGGGATGGAAGCGTTGGCTGAAGCTGTGAAGAAGGCGGGGAAGAAGGGGAAGAAATGAGGTGTTACAGCGGACTGATTGGGTGAAGCATATGGGAGACGTTGGGGGAATACATTTGGGAGGGCATCGCGACTTGATCCGAGAGGCGGATGTGGAGGGAATCCAGCGTGGACCATTTCATCAAGGCTTCCCGGTTCTTTACGCGACAAGTGGTTATTGTAGATTTGAAGGGTGGATGGGTTCAATATTGTACAAAACATGTACAAGCATGTCAGGAATCAGCGGCATAAGCAACGGCGTTGGGTCTCAAGAAGAATGGGATCGGAATTACACTATGTACAACTACTCTACCCTGCAAGCAGCAATGGTATACCCCAAGCTGATAATCATTTCTCCCATCCACCAGACCTGATCCTAAGAACTTTTCATGAAAGTAAACCCCCCTTCACACCATCA
This sequence comes from Phialocephala subalpina, assembly GCA_900073065.1. Lineage (NCBI taxonomy): Eukaryota > Fungi > Ascomycota > Leotiomycetes > Helotiales > Mollisiaceae > Phialocephala > Phialocephala subalpina. Next base: position 84,244 of record FJOG01000043.1, read on the forward strand.
AATGAATTAATCGTCATCGTCGTCATCGTCTGCCGTTATGGTAGCAGCAGCTTCTGCTTGTTGAGCAGAGTCGTTCGCTGCACGAGCAGCGGGCTCAACTGGTGGTCTGTAGAATACACCGTCGTCTTCTTCGGCATCGAGTTGCATTAGGAAGGTTTCCCAGATTTCGATCAGCTGTTCTAAATTAGTCGCAATCCTTGGCATGCGGGACGTGGAACTTACCTCTTTTTGAGCCTCAACAGCACTTTCTAAGAATGTCTCGACAGCACTCTTGAAATCCTCAACCTTCTCACGCTCGAATCTTTCAAGTTCAACTCTCATCAATCGACCCATATCCTCAAATAGAAGTCTCGCTTGATGCACCTTTCGTTCAGCATCAGCCACTTCGCCTTGGATCTGTGTCAAGCGATCTTGTTGTGTCTTGCCCTGGCGAAGTAGCTTATCTTGAGTTGACTTCCGCTTCTGCATTTCTTGTTCAGCATGGGACCATGCATAGTATGCCTTTTGACGAGAACCGAATGCTGTCTTGATACTGCCGATTAATCGAATGTACTCGTCAATTGTGATGCCAAGAGTCAAGACATCTTGTTGAGCCTGGCGGTCATAAAGCTCCTTTATGCGGATTTGGAGGTCTGAAAGTCCTTCGAGAGGCCTAGATAATGATGCTGAGAGTTCGACGGTCGAAAGGGCGTGTAGGGACGCGGAGAAGTCGCCTGCTGCTTCGGACATTCCTTTCCGCTGGGTCACAACTGTGTCCATGGCCTTGAGGAGAGCTTTGAGCTGGTTTTCGAGGGCGTCCAGGTAGACCCGTCGCTCGTGGAACCACTGCTTAAGTCAGTTATTGACTAACACAGTAGGTTAGTAAACTCACATCATCTTGCTCCACAAACTTGCCACCTCCTCCGACAGAGATTCCCAATCCACTGAACATGCCTTTGCTCTCGGGTAATGGCTCTTTTCGCTCCTTATGCTTAACATCAACATTGAACGCCTCACTCTCTAAGAACAATTTCAAGTCGGCATCGTGCTGGAGTGTAGGATGAGCAGCGGTCTTGTTTAGCATTCGCTCTAAGGCCGCTCTTCTCGACTCGACAAAGTTGGAATCGAATCGACCAACAGCTTGCTTTTCTGGAGGTGGTGGTACAACAACACCAGGATTATTCGCATGTAATGAGTTGTAAAGCCACAGGAAGTCTCTATATCTCCTGCTGACAGCAAATTCCGGTTGTCGATACGCCTTCGACGTAGTCTATCAAATATCAGATTCATACCCCTCACTTCACTAAAAATGTCTTACCTTCGTCCTGACAAGATACACAATATGCGAACTCGTCAAATCCCCAACCTTATGCGGATCCCCAACCGTGATATCAAAGCTCGGCTTCGCCGCCTGCTCAACACTAACACTCGGCTGCGTATCTCTTCTCACAGGCGCCTGTTGACTCGGTTGAACCGGAGGCGGTATTCTTGGTCCAGCAGAACCTGTTGTAACATCATCGCTCAAATCGACCGAATCCAACATGCTCCCTCTCATCGAGCTCTGTGATGATGCGACTGGCTGCCTAGCATTGTGGGTGAGCGTCTGCTCTTTCGAGGGCGGCGCGGGAGGTTGATCGATTTGAGGGACTGGCGCATTGTCTCCGAGTGGTCCCAAAGGTCCAAGAGAGTCGTCGAGTGCTTGTAGTGACACCTTTTGTGTGGCTGGTCGTCGTGGGGTTCGCGGGTTACGTGCACCGGGTGATTTGAGAGGTTGTGTTGATGGAGCTTGCAGAGATTCGGATGCTTTTGATTTCGAAGCTTCTATTTAATCGTCAGAAAGTCCTCTGTATAGTCTGGGAAGAATTACCTGCTGATTCCTGGAATCCCGAAGCTTCTGGTGATTTGGGGTTGGATGGTGCACTGCTTGGGACATCTGCACCACATGTCAGCAATTGATTCGAGCTCCCAATGCGACCAGAATTTCTTACCACCCCAAGGCGAATCTCCTCCATCTTCTAAATCCATGGCTGCGATTGAGAGAGAGAGGTAGTTGGGAGTTGACGAGCCTTTGAAGTCTGGAGCTGGAGCTTCTGGGATCGGCATGGTGGTGGACCTAATGTACGTCGTCCTGAATACGGTCGTCGCGTTGGTGCCAAAATGGTAAAAGAAGGCAACAAAGTTTCTTCAGGGATCACCGATTGAATAAAGTTTCATGGGGAAGGAGAGTCGACACATTTGTATGGAAACAACGTATTTGAAGAGGAAGAGTTAGGTCATATTTTCGTGCTCATGTTGAAATAGAGTTGGGGTATCGTTGTCTAATAGTTATTTTCTTATCAGCCTTGGCTGTCTCGCACCCTCAGTGACAAACTGAAGCCTCTTCCTGTGCACCCTTGCAATGCAGAATAATTGCAGTCGTACAGCGCGCTTCTTTGCCTTTCCTGCCATCCCACGTGTATATATTATGCGGGTCTTAAATTCTACCGCCCAAGCTGCACGTCTCATGTGCAACGCTCCAAGCTGTCCTTGACAACCCAATTGAGCCGTGAATATCCTGCAATACGTAGGTCATCATGTCATATAGACATCCTCATCCTTGACTTTATGCCCATCACTTGTGCCCTCCATACCCTCCAAGAACCTCTTGGCCTTCTCCCACAACTCCGCCTCAAAATCTCTCCCAACCCTTCCACTCCGACTATTAAGCCAACCAATATCCAGTTTCCCCAACCCAGCATCTCCAGAAGGAGGTTCCTCATCCTTAGCATCTTTAACACCACTCATTCCGCGGATGTTACTTGTATCTTGCGCCTTCTCTGCCTTCTTCGCCTTCTCTGCGGGTATGATGTTTGCTTCCTCCAATCCGTAGATTTGCCGGCGCATTCTTACATCGATTGATTGGAGGGTTTTGAGGAAGGTATTTGAGGTGTGTTCGAAGACTGCGCGACGGGTTGAGGGGGGTTGGGTGGATGCTTGGAGGCTTTCGAGGGCTTGGCCGGCGGATTTTAGGAGGTTGGTTATGCTCTGGATGGTATTGTTAGTGATAGATCAATCACTGGTAGAGGACAAATGTACCTTGTCAATGTCATTGAGCTGTTGAATGCGCTCTGCCTTTGTGAAGGGTCGGTAGGCGGCATCAGAAGAGGGTTCTTGTTCTTCGCTAGACGGTGAAGACATCTTGTCGCAATGTTGGTAGTACTGTGGATTGCAAAGACAGACCCCAAGGGAACAACGTTGTTTCCTGTGTAAAGATCTTGAGGTGTGGCTTTTGAGAAGGCGTGTTGCAGGTAGATTTCGCGTTGACAGGTTAAATTGTACAGTGTTTTAGTGCGGGAGGCTAGTGAGGTCTGTATATTCGTGTTTCTTTCGTCCTCAACAACCATATGAGTGACATGTAGGTTTCGTCGTGCATAACAATCGATGCACCAATACATTCTATGACGACCGAGTAAGTACGCACAGAGTGAGTGTATCCCAATTGCGTTAGCCGCGGCTCTGCGGGAACGCTATAATGCGGCCGCATCACTGCATATCGCCCATCGCGTCTCGATCTGTAACCTTTCCATCTTCCATCATAATTCTACAATCTTTGAAAAGCTTCTCGCGACCCAATCCTATCGGCGTATCCCTCGATCTCGACCTCACTGGTCATCCGCGGATGGAGAACAGCAGTCTGACTGAACAGGGTTGAAAGAGAAGCGGAGTCGTCGATATGTCGAATCATCAGGCACCCCAAGGCCCTGGTCCCAATGGTCCACCCAGCGCGGGGATCATGCAGCACTCGGCGGGTGGTCAAGCACCGCAATCCCAAGGCCAGAATCTGTCCCAGCAGAATCTCAATCAAATTGTAAGCCCATATTTACTTTAAAAGTTTTTGAATGTCATGTGCCATACCGTATAGCTCTTTCTAGCATGCACCGTGAGCGTCGAGAGAGGGGAGGATCGAGCGGAAGACTGCCATGTGGGACTCGGGATGGTCGTTGAAATGCTCCCTCCACAGAAGTGAGCCAGGATGGCGCCTTCCTGAGTTCCCCTAGCTTCTGTCGGCAGCAGCTAGTGATGCTGCAACTCGAAACCCATGTTTTTCTCTGCTGGAGCTCAACCCGTTGTCGCTGCACCAAGCCCTGAGTGTATGTTTGGACCTGATTGTTGTACCTGCATCATGTCGACCGCGAACGAGGAAGGGAATTACGTCGAGGATGGGGAATATGTCGAGATCGACGGGATGAGGTACCGATTGAATACCGCCGGGGCGCCAGGAGAACCTTATTATCGATGGCAGCATGGCGGCGTTCTTGTACGAGTCAAACCGGTTGAACCTGCGGTCTCTCTGGCCCCTGGGGTTTCTCCAGCGGTGGTCAACATCACTCCGACGCCTGTGGTCTCCGGGAAAACGTCTGTACCGTCACCAGCTCATGTGGTCTCTGCAGCAGCAGTTGTCGACGTCTCTCTATCGCCTGTGGTCTCTGGAAAGACGTCTACACTCGCTCCGATGCCTGTAGGACCCGCAGAAGTTATCGACCTCACTCTATCGTCTGTGGTCTCTTTAGAGCCTGCGATGTCTCCGTCTCTTGTACTCCCTCCAGTACCTGCGGTCTCTGCATTGATGATGGCCGATGTTCCTCCATCGCCCGTAGTCTCTCCGGCGCCTGCAGCTCCTTTGACGCATACAGTCTCCATGCCGAATCGAGATCAGGAGATGGACGAAAAGGAGAAGCTGGCCAACCGACTTGTATGTGTGTGTTGCGATGTTGTAGTTTTGTATTGTTTCTTACATCGCCCTGCGTTTCTCAATAGATGTCGGCTACTAGACCGTTAGCTTCGGATGGAATATCAGGGCAATTGTTGGCCGAAGCGAGCTGCTTTAGTTATCAACCTCGTGAAATTTCGATTTCTTTCTCAACCCTTTGCACTGCGATTCCATTCCTTTGCAAAGCCCCCGCACTTAGGGATCTGATTTATCTCCCGACTCCTTGAGATTTTGCATTTTAATCCGCTATCCTTCGTTTTGCTCTCCAGCGTCATTTCTTCCAAGATGGCGCCTCTTAAGCCCCTGAAGCCCAGATCGACGTCGTCAAACGCGCTGGCTCAGACTCCTGCCCAAGTTCGGGCCCAGGTTCGACCCCGACCGAGCTCATCTACAACAACTGTATAACCAGATCCAGATGCTAACGCAATCCCAAAGGTCCTCGAATACCTTGTCAAGAAAGGCTACAATAGAACAGAGGCGACCCTTCGTGCCGAGTCTGCCCATGTCGACAGCGATGGTAGACCTATCCCAACTGCGCCCGATGCCCAAGGATACCCGAAATACGCAAAGGCATATACGCTCATTCGTGATTGGGCTGAAGGTGTCCTTGAGGTCTACAAAGTAAGCTTCGATCCCGGACACAAAACTCGTGCCTCTAACATTAGCTCAGTTCGAAGCCCGTCGATTACTCTGGCCAATGTTTGTCTACGCATTCCTCGAGCTAGCTAACAGTCACGGTGCCACCGAGAGCGAGAAATTCTTTGCTGCCTTCAGCGCCCCATTCGAGAGTCTCCACGCAGATGAGCTCCGACAGCTAGAGACTATCAAACTTGCTACACACGTTGCTGAGAACCAGACCGCACAAATCTACCGAACCAACAAGTATCGCATTCCCCTAAACACCCATGTCTATTACAATCTCACCACCTTCCTCGAGCAAAAGACAACCGAGGGCGGTGGAACAATTCTTTACCTCATCCAGGCCTACTGCGAGTTACGGGAGACACAGAGAGGACCCCTAGATCAGTACAGCTTTGATGCCATTGTTAACAAGGCACGAAGCTTGAACGTTGATGAATTGGACGTCCAAGAAGGTATTGAGGGCGCTTTCACCGGTGTAAGCAACAAGGATATCGCGGAGAATCTTGTTCAGCTGAAGCTTGGACCCATGGAACTCGACCCCGATCTTATCGCCGATGTCAGAAGCGATCTCGAAGACGAGGATAAGCAAAACCCCCCACCGGCCGGCAAGTTGTCACTTGTTGACGAGTTCGAGCGAAACATCAAGCGCGAGGACAGCTTAGAAGGACCAACCCGTGCAGAAGTCCCGTATCCACCATCACGCGCACGCGACGTCGTCATGGAGGTACAAAAGATCAAGGAGTACAGAGATCGATTCAAGATCGAAGGTCGTACCGGCGGAACCGGCGTAGGTGTTTCTGTGTGCATGTTTACTTTCCACAACACCTTGGACTCGTAAGTTGAGATCGATTCTCAATCGTCAACTCTGCTAACATGAGATCAGAATCACTTGCATCGAATTCTCTGATGATACCAACCTGGTGGCTGTCGGAACCGAGGAGTCTTATATTCGTGTCTGGAACCTACATGGTGATCCTCTCCCTTCAATCATCTCAGGCACCAACTCAGGCCCACCTTCTGCCTCACGCCGCCTGATCGGTCATTCAGCTCCAGTCTACGGAGTATCCTTCGCACCATCCATTGACGCTCCCGATAATGCCGATGCCTCAACTCCCTCCACCGGCCCCAAGTTACTTCTCTCCTCCTCTGCTGATGGCTGCATTCGCCTTTGGTCACTCGAGTCTTGGACATGCTTGGTCGTCTTCAAGGGACATGAGCGAACCGCCTGGAACGTTAAGTGGAGTCCCCATGGTCACTACTTCGCTAGCTGTGGCTGGGATAAGACTGTGCGCATCTGGGCCCAGGACCATATCTCTGCTGTTCGTTTGTGTGTTGGTCACGACACCAGCGTCAACCAAATCGCCTGGCACCCCAATGGAGCTTATGTCTTCTCTGCCAGCGATCAGGCTGACAAGACTGTTCGTATGTGGGCCATGGTTTCTGGTGAATGTGTCCGAGTCTTCACCGGCCATACGGAGTACATCAGTGCTCTCGAGTGCAGCCCCAGCGGCAAGATCCTCGCCTCAGCCGATACTGGTGGAAGCATCATCCTCTGGGATATCGCCAAGGGTACTCAGATCAAGCGTTGCAGAGGTCACGGCAAGGGTGGTATCTGGTCCCTCTCATTCAGCGTCGAGTCTACGGCTCTCGTTTCTGGTGGTGCGGATGGCACGGTTCGCGTCTGGGATATCAAGGTCCCTACCGATCCTCATCAAGGTGCTGATGGCGAAGTCATTGGCAATGGTGGTCAGGCTGATGCTACACGTATCACTAACCAGGCTTCTGGCTCTCAGCCAGGTCCTGCGACTGCTGCGGGTGGTAAGAAGAAGGGGAAGGATACGATGATCACTCCTGATCAAATCAGTGCTTTCCCGACTAAGAAGTCTCCGGTCTACAAGGTCAAGTTCACTCGTATGAATTTGGTTATGGCTGGTGGATGCTACTTACCTTAGGCGCCTCTCTTCTTGATGTTTCCGCTCCCGGGATGACTTGTTTACGAGACATTTGGCTCTAGCTACCGTTTCTCAACCTCGAGGGATTTTGCGATGGGCGGCAACTGGGTTCTGGATCATCATAGGGTTTCCTTACCATAATACATACATGCATGGGGTGGAGATTATGGCGTTTATTCGTGCGGAAGGATCGTGATAAGATACCAGGGCTGTGGTGTTCATAGTCGATCGTCTGCACAGGAAATACAAAAAGTGATTTGAGAGATGCTGTTCTTCTGACTTTGCCACGTGATCCATGTCTTCCACCATTGGTCGTTTGGAGGGGTAGTTCCCCTCGCAGTCTCTTGATTTCCTTAATGTCTGTACTCGAGGCCTCACTTTCCACGCGGATATCTATGGTAACCTATAACATTCTCATTTTCGACAATCAGAGAGTTCTTCATTTGCTGAGTTGGAACGCACTTGGTGTCCTCTCATGCTCTTGTCCATCAAATCTCAGGAAGTCCCAGAAAGAGCTGGATAATGATACGGCTTTTTTGGTGTCACGTCAGATCTTGTCGAACTCGCACATTGACGCTTGGGCATGAAATGGTGCGCCTCTGAAAGCCTTCTAAGTGCCAATCATGAGGCTGCATTGCTCAAAAATGATTGGACGTCTTGAATTGGTGCGCCTCTCAACATATCTCAGCTTTTGCAGAGGTGCTGAACTGGGTTTTTCCTATTTGGGTTGTGTAATGTCAGCCAATAGCCTTTGCAGGCAGCCCGTGGTGCGCCTCTCGCTTAGGCGACAATCAATTGAGGTATAATTGCTCTGCTCCTTCCCGACATCACTTCCTTCCCACAACAATCATTACCTCTCTAAAATCTCAGCACTTCGCCTAAAGTCCTCACATCCATCGTCCTGTCTCTTACCCGCGAGCCACACCAAGGTGTGCGTGAGCGGGGAGGTTCACCAGCTTTTCCAAAGCGACCTCCCGACTGGCAAGCCTCGTCCGCCCAACTCCCAGCGTAGAGACCTGAAGTCTCTGCGCCCCGCACATTTCGACACACACTGAGAACCATAGTTTATACGACGTCAAAGATTATCCTCCGTCTCAGTCTCATGTTTCCCTGTGGGATATTGAGAAACTGAAGACGGGACTGAACCCCAACCCAACGCGATTGAATATCGATATACCTAATCTTGCTTTAACAACACCTTCGCCATCCTCCAGCAGCCCACGCAGTCTCTTTTCGCCTCGTACCAGCACTCTCACAAATTCAACGAACGGTCTTTCAGACACTTCGCAAAGTCCCACGCCGTCTCAATCCTTCAGCTCTGTTGCGACCCCTCAATTCTTCGGCAGCGAATTCTCAAACGACGCGATACGCCAACCTACGCTTCAGTCGAGCTACAGCAACACAACTTTAGACACGGTGCATCCCGACGACCCGAATACACCTGATTTCGCGTCGCCGGGTCAGTACATGTGCAGCACCTGCCGAAAGCATTTTCCGAAACGCCACTTACTCAAGTAAGCTCCGATATCTCACCATCCTTTCCGTTCCCATTAACATCCATCACAGCAAGCACAGACGAACATCCCACGACAAGCCCTACAAGTGTCCCGTCCTAGTTTGCCCATTCCGGATGACTGGATTTGGCAAGAGGAACGATCTGGAACGACACAAGAAGAGCACTCACAGCGAGCACTTTCAGACTTCTTCCTACCTCTGTCCCCACATGAATTGTCAGCTGTCTGTTACCGGCTTCTCGAGGCACGACAACTGCAAGCGCCATATCGAGCAACAGCATCCTGAAGTACCATACCTACCACCACGAATCTCAACACTCCCACCGATGGGTGTTGAAGCATAAAGCAAGATCAGAAATTCAATTGGCAACTGCAGAAGAGAGGTGCTTACGTGCACCCCATATGATACAGGGCTTCGATCTATAGCCTATTGTTCCTTTGACGAATACTTCCACCGCTATCTCGAGCCAGTCCAATCCTATCATACCATGTCTCCTCTTTCCCATCGTGACGATTCCGTCATGATAGCAGTTATGGGCATGACTGGGTCAGGAAAAAGCTCCTTTATAGCACGGTGCAACTCGCCACTCCATTTCGAGGTGGCTGACACGGTGCGCAATCTCCATATCCGGCGCCTGGGGTATTCTAACGAGCCGAAGAAAGCGGACGTGACCGCTTGCGGAGGAACATATCTCACCTCGAGGGGAGTTTCCAATATAAACTCCCACACGCCTCGAGACTCTTCTGTCTTGGAGTCCAGTATTGGCCATACTCTTCCCCGACCGAAGAAAGCCTTGGTTCCCGGTATTACGGAAGAGTCTGCGATGAGGTCTACGCAAAGTCTCAACCATAATAGCGAATATCTAATCACACTTGATTGCACCCGGACAAGCAGTTCCTTGAAGCCTATTTTCCGTTTTCCGGCTAATGACAATGCAATATTTTTTATTGATGGCCTCGACGAATATCATTTCTCTGACGAGGACGTCTTGAACGAAACAGCGCATTGGTTATATACATCATACGAAGCCGGAAAAAAGGTTTGTAAAGGGTTGTATATTGATCGATTGGCTGTCAACAATGGCAGTCCTTTGAGGCACACCCACTCGCTAATCCAGCAACAAGACCATCTGTGCGTGGCTATCATATACTTTCTGAACCAATCGCAGACTCCAACACGGCTGTTTGGCCAGCCTCAACATCAACTCGGGAAGCTCAATGTTGCGGGACGTGCTTGGTTTTGACTGTTCTACTTTCGAGTCGACTTCAGAATCAGGCATGTCCCGCCACTTCACACCAACATCATGAAAGCCACTGGATGTGACAGCGTGCAGCGTTTTCAACATTCTGGCCCCGAAAATTCTACCTTCTTGGCCCTCTTTCACTAAAGGGAGTAATCTCACTCAACATCCTGACTTTGGATTACACTCAGTACCCCCTTGCTTTGCTACGTTTGCTTGTCAAGGTTGGGAGTTGAGAACGCTGGAAACTTTGTTGGATGGTTTCATTTGTTCTTTCGTTTGCTTCTAATCGTGTTTAACGGTATCGCCGTTTTGAGGTTTGACTTTACTCAAGCCTTCATTGTATGACCGACATCTCCAATACTCCATGTTCTGGACTTTCTCGTTGGGTGGACTGGGGTGGACTGGGATTTCGGCTAAAGATTCTGGAGGTCCTACTCGTTTTGCCTTGATTTTGAACTCTTTATTTTGGGGCTTCACAGAGGGGTTTTTGGTCTCTGTTGAGAAAAGATGAAGCTACGGTTGTAGAATCGATTACAGCAGCCATGGTCTGGAGAGATCTTTTTACTCTTTGTGATAGCTATTGAATACTCTTTTCAAAAGACGTCTGATGAATTTCGAACCTTTGGTATGGTTCCTAACGGTGACATCGACACACGCGCCACCAATTCTTCAGTGTACAGTACTAGCTGAAACTGCGGGATAGAGAGGTCAAGAATGGTGCGGCAAGCTTGACTACTCTCTTTCCAAAGGACCAAAAGTCAAGAATAGTTCTTGTACCGTCCTAGCTCTGCTGGGACTTTTAATGCAAGCCAGATTGCTGATACATCCCAACAGGCTCAGTGAAAGCTCGAGCAGGCCCCTATGGTCGAGGCAAACATGCGAGCAGCCGGTTGGGATAGGGTTGGGTTGCGATGAAGTAAAGGAGCAGTGAGGTGTTTAGATAAGATCTTGATGGGCTCCAATTTTCTATTTTCTACATTATGCCTTGAATCTATGTAACAAGGGAATAGAATATGGCATGGAAAATTTCTGAAGCCAGTTGAGAATTTGTTTGACTGATTTCGTGACTTTCCAGATTAGGTTGCCCCATTCGAATTCCAACCCAAGTTTAAGGCCTTATTGCAAAGAATTGGAATTGGGATTGGATTCATTTCTGAGCGAGCTAAGCCTATTCGCGCCACTCTTTAGGCCTTAGACTCGAGTTTATTCAAGGAATTAGCAATTTTAGGGGTATTTTTTGAAGAATTAGAGCTAGAATTGCCAATTCTAGATTCGAGTCTGACTCGAGTTTGAGTTGGCATTGGGCAACCTTGTTTCCAGAGCTGTACTGTGCATGTTCACGCGGCCCACCTCGTCTGGAATGTCCTTTGACTCTTTGAGAAATTCTGTATAAGTGATCACCCAAATTTGAATGTTTCCCTCTCAATTAAGACTAAAATGTATATAGCAAGAGTAAATTTTCACAGCGGTTATGAATCCAGGCCACATATTGAAAGACTCACAAAAATGTGGAGTGGGCATGCATGAGGTAGGGGTATCACGTGGATCACTTCGACCCCAGAGCTCCGACTAGTGGAGCATAAAATAAGACCTCAACTTCATAGTTCATCCACAATCTCCTTCTCCAAAACATCTCCCTCTTCACCCAATTGTTTGCGCATCGTCCACCATGAAGCTCTCAACCTTCTTCATCCTACTCACCACAGCGTGGGTAGTTCAAGCCCAGTTCATAGGCAACGCATCTATCAACACTCCTGAAGCTGCGGCCTCGGTAGGAACAGGTCCTTACCCCGCCGTAAGTCCTACCTCCTCCCTCATTCACATTTCTAATCCTGACATGTAAAGCTTTTTAGTCCTTCTTGTCCTCTCCAACCCTCCTCAACCACACAATCTACCAACCCAAGCATATCCCCCATGGAATGAAGTTGCCTGTTCTGGTCTGGAGCAACGGAGGTTGTATCTCTTCCGGTGTCATCATGTACCCGTTCCTCGTACAACTCGCATCCCAAGGTATCATCGTCATCGTCAACGGCGCACCAGGAAATGTGACCGCGACTTACGATTCTTTCGGCCCGGGCCCTCGCACCACGTATCATATGCTGATCGAAGCTATGGACTGGGCCACTGCGAACGCTGGCAAAGGCAACTGGACACATATGGACACGCGTAGGATTGGGGTTGCGGGTCAAAGCTGTGGTGGAATCGAAGCTTATTCTGCGGGTGCGGATCCGAGAGCCACTGTTATTGGGATTTTCAACTCGGGTGGAAACCTTACCGGCAAGGCTACGATTCTTCCTTCAAGCATCATGAAGCCAATCTTCTACTTCCTTGGTGGACCAACAGATATTGCGTATAAATACGTAAGTATCTCCGACCTGTTGATGGAAAAGTAATGAGTATTAACAAAAGCGATAGGGTGAAGCCGACTACAAGAACTTGCCAACAAACACACCTGCGTGGAAGGGCAACTTACCTATCGGTCATGCGGGTACATACAATGAAGTCAACGGTGGGAAGATAGGTGTTGCTGCTTCGTATTGGGTTGACTGGGTGCTTCGTGGTAACTCGAGTGCGAAGTCGTGGTTCACCTCGAATACATCCTCGACAGCTGCGGGTTGGGATGTTACGAGCAAGAACTTGCAAAAGATTCACCTATCGCCAATTTGAGAATGTTGTTCTGGCTAGGCTTTGATGCATTTGAGATAGCGATGGAGGGGAGGCCTCAATGTTCTTTGCTGTTGGGATAGAGGCGAGGTCTCAATGTTCCTTGCTGTGGCCAAAAATCTGCTTCCACTGTGGGCAGTAAATTACAGAAATGAAAATTCTTGCACGTACTTCGAAGTTCTTTGACGTGCCATCCACACTTGAAATACATTGCTCGAACTTGAATCTACCAATCAGGCTCAATCCAATAGTCCTTCCAACCCGTCTCAGTATCTGCTTCCTTGAATTTCTCGATCCCACCCTCGACTCTATCTTCCCCAATCTTCCACACTCCTCGCTCCACCATACCGGTCCAATTATCCAACAACTTCACCAATCTTTGTGCCCTACTCCAGTCTCCACCGAAGGGTTTAAAACCGTGCTGATACAGATCATTGAAGCCGCCATAGTCCCTCTCTTCGATAAGCTGTCCAGTGCTTTTCCGAGCATGCCCATTCTCGCAAATAGAAAACGGTAGGATTAGTCGGAACCCTTCCTCGGCCGTATCTTCAGCTCCTCGACTGGTTCCCATGGTATATAGACCTGGTGGGCTGGGCTTGTCGTTTTGCGCGAGAGTGTTGGCGGATCTGGTGCTGTCGTTCTCGTTCTCAGCCTCGCTCGAGATACCTTCTGCCGGGAACAGCATAACAGAAGGGAT
>FJOG01000043.1:98436-115478 GCA_900073065.1 Phialocephala subalpina
CCAAAAGAAGCTTCTAGATCAACGTTGGATTCGCCAAATTATTCGGTTTATCGCAAGAAATTACACCACAAGACGCATGACCTTTGAACAAGTCAAAAGAGCTCTCAATATCCCAGCCTCAGCACGCACTATTCGTCGAGAACTCCGCAAAGCAGGCTACCGTCGCTGTATTGCATGTCCTAGGCCTTTCATCTCTCGCGCACAAGCAAAAAAGAGGCTTGCTTTTGCTTATAAGCATCGATGGTGGGGGACATCTGACTGGGCAGCCTCGAGAGAAGGAGGGGGGGATTGGAGAAAGGTTATATGGTCTGATGAGTGCATTTTTGAGCTAGGGAAGAATGGAAGGGTTTGGGTGACTCGAAGGGTAGATGAAAAGAGGTGTTAAGACTGCATTCGATCGACTTATAGGTCAGGAAGAGTATCGGTCATGATTTGGGGAGCAATTGGCTGGGATTACAAGTCTCCATTGGTCTTCTTAGAGAAGGAGGAAAAGGCCAAAGGAGTCAATTCGCGGGCGTACCGTGATCAAGTACTTGAACCTATTGTTTTCCCTTTATTTGACGAGCTTGGATCGGAGTATATCTTCATGGAAGATGGGGCAAAGGTCCATAAGGGGCATGCGAGACTTGCTAAGCTTCAGCATAGCATTCGAGGCTTTGATTGGCCCCCTTCTTCGCCCGATTTGAACGTCATTGAGAAGGTTTGGAGGTGGATGAAAGAAGAATTGAAGAAGCTTCCATTTGTACCAACTTCTAAGGAAGTATTATGTAGGGAGATTCAGAGGCTATGGGATCAAGTGGATCCACGTGACTACCGCAAATACACAGAGAGATTAACTTGTAAATTAGAAGATGTAATTGAGGTAAAAGGGTTAGCTACTATTCATTAATATATGATTCAAATTTGGGAGGAAACTATAAGAAAATGTAAAAGTTATAATTATTTCAAAACAAGGGGTCATTTGATGTTCTCGCTTAAGGGTGCCGGAGAGCTGTGGCCCTAACTCTTACAATCGGTCATCTTCTTGTTTGACTGAAGTGAAAGGCTGACTGGAAGCAAAACTCTCGGGAGTGGGTAGCAAGAGACCGGGTGCGATGTATTTGAAGTTGGGCGGGCGAATCATTGTGAGGAAGGATCTGGCGAAGGAAGGGTTCGGTACCGAAGTAGAGTCTAGGATTTGCTGCGATATAAGAGGATTGGAAGTTGGCCATTTCTTCGCAGACTTTGGTATCCGGCACTCGATAGCGATGACGAGGCGGTTGAATGCAGTCACTGTTTCTTCCACCTGTTGAGGACTGTAACTGTGGTACATCCAAGGACCATACTTCTCGTTATGAAGCTTGACTCCGCTTGGTCCTGCTGAGATTTTGCCTATTCGGATTGTCGAGATCCAGTTGCTCAACACCGTCTCCAGGGGATGCCACAGATGTTCATGCTCAAGTCTATTGGCGAAGTCTTGATCATCGATACTTATAAACATTGCGGCTTTGTGGAGTTTTTGATCGTAGCAGAGTCCGTCGTTGTGACCCCCCAGGAGGCCCGAATTTGTTCTGTAGAGGGTCATTCGTCTGGACTCTTCGCCATCCTCAGAATACCCCTCCCAATCGAACCAAAGCTCATCTGGATAAGTCAATCCTGATACCCAGTAAAAAAGAATGGTATCATCGCTTCCACTGGGATCGTAAACAGCCTCTAGGAACTTGACAAGATTCGGCTCAAGACGACTACGAAGATCGTTGGCTGCATTGCCATGATTGTCGAACCAAGATTGGAATTTTAGGTCGCAAAGCGGACGGTTGCTCGCTACCCAGGCGTATCGTATGAGATAGTTGTGCAGAGCAGCGCATCGTTCGTAATCCAGGCCGTCAATAGCGCGTGGAGGATTTTGGGGCGTAACGAGCCATTCGTTGATGTCTGGGATCTGATCCATTGCGATGTTCTGTAAAGAAATTTTCCACTGGATTGAAAGTTTGCGGGATGAAGAAGAATAGAAACGTCAGGGGAGGGAAATATTTAGTCCCTCGCTTAGCCCAGGACGGGTGGTGCTTTGCCCAAGGATCATCAAAGCACAAAAAAGAGCCCAAAGGGCTAGAAGTGCCATCATTTCTTCGCTGGCCTTGTTCGGGGTATTAAATACTAAATTTTTATGTCGCCCACAGTATCAAATGCCTAAGAACGTGCAGGGTTCGGTGTCAGTCGTGCTGTAATCACAAATTCCCCTCCAATGGTGTAGATGTAGAAATTTGCATTGGAAAATCACTGTGTATACACTCGCAAAATGAGGTGATGTTTAGATGGGTTGCCATTTGGTCTGTATTATGGCTTTCTCTATTCTGCATGCTTTGTGACATTAAGTGAGGCGGTGGGAGGATTGGAGATAAGAGAACTTCCACAAGCACCACTGTAACAATTTTCAGGAGAGCACGAGCTCCATGCGCTACCACAGAAGCCTGAATTTGAGCAGCAGACCCTGAACTGGGTGCCCGTGCAAGTTTTGTTTCCAGCAAAAAGAGGTCCGCATTCGCCGTTTGTTGAAAGACCCCCTATACCGGTATCGCGAGCTCCAGAATAGCATTTTCCAATCCCACAGAACCCTGTGCCATTCCCGCAGTATCCATGAACTACTCGAAAGTCAGCAAGGTTCCTAGCAATTGGAAATTTCAGAACATTTGCTCTTACCACTACAGCAAGGTCCAAAGTCTGGGCTTGTACAGGTCAACCCAGCCACCTCAGAGCCGCAGGTACCCGGCTTGTTAATTGGAGGGGAAATGGCGGTAAGTGAAGGCCTCCTCACATATTGCAGGAACTGACGTCGGAATTCTCGTAGCTCAAGGTGGGGATTGGCAGAACTGGAAGAGAGCTCAATGGAGAAGATGCAGCAGCTTTCGGTGGTCTGTCTGTAATAACATTATCCCACCTCCCGCAACTTGGGCATTTGGGCCACTTCCTGGACGTCGAGACACAGCGAGCGGGAAGCATTTTGTCAAGGCATATGGGTTTGATTCTCAAACTCCTGGCTCGTCTTGCTTTGCCTCGTATTCCTTCACTGGAGCAAATCAACGCATTTCCAGGACGATGATGCCAGACCATGGTTTTAGAGTTCTTCTCGACGATCCGTAAGTAATTGCCTTCCACGAGATTGTGTCTCCCTATTGAAATTAATCCGATATTCTTGTTCAAATACTGAAAAAGATATTAGAATGTTCGGCACGAGTTTTGATTGGGAACAGCAAGACTGGCTGGTGGACCCGGCTCCTGAGAGCAATAAGTCAAACCCCCTAGAAGTGCCCCCCCCCGGATGTGGGCCACCCTTTTACACCAAAAACCCCTATTTTAGAACTTAATAACTCTACCACAAATTAATAAAATAATATAAGATTTAAATATATCTTTTAATTATATAAATATAATAAAATAATTTTTTTTAATGGTATTTAAATTTATTAATATTAAATAAATAATTTTTGAAAATTATAACTTTTATATATTTTTTATAATTAATTAAAACTCTTTTGATAATTTGTAAATATAGTTTTTTTTAAAAGAAAATATTTCTTATAAAGGTTAAAACTTAATAAATTAAAAATTATTAAATTTTATAAAGTATTAAAAGAAGTATATTTTATTAAATAATTAAAATTTCATTTTTTTATTTTTTGAGTTTTCTTTTTCGAATATTAATATAAATTTGAGATTAAAATTTCTAAAAATACTTTATATTAATATAATATAAATTACGAGTTTTAAGGGCCATTTTATTAATAGTACAGTTTTAATTAAAGAAATTAAAAATATTAAAAAAAAAATATTAAAATTTTTAAATGAATTTTATATTAACGTTATTATTAATAATATAATTTCTAAATTAGAATTTTTGAAGTTGCATTAGAATAAGAAAATCATTTTAATTTTAATTTTGATTTTAATTCTTTATTTATTTTTAAAAAGGTTATTTAGAAAATATAATTTATATATAATTTATATATAAATTCAAAAATTATAATTAAAATATTAATTATTTAATAAAAGAATTTAAAATATAAAAATAAAATTAGTAATATTTATTCAAATATTATAAATATTTAATAATTTTAATTTTATTATAATATATAAACATTTGGTGGAGTTATAATACCCTCAAAAATCGATTTTTTGGTGGGGAAGGTGGCCCACATCAGGGGGGGCCCACTTCTAGGGGGTTTGACTTAGCGCTCTGCGTCCGACAAGTATGAATAGCGCCAACAATCTCAAAAGAACCGCACACGACCTTCAAAACCTCATGGACATAACGACGGTGGAATTCAAGGGATATCGCCTGTTTGAACGTATCTCGGCTCGAGAACTCGACGAGGAAGTGGTCGAGGCTCAGGGCTGTCATAAAGATTCTGAGGAGCAAGATCATTCTGTGATTATCCTCGGTAATGAGTGTGGTCTTGTGGAGGCCGTGACACTCACTGCACCTCCTGAAGCCCCGTTCACGAGTGAGATTGTCGCGTCTCTGACTGGGATTGACATTGAGGCACTACCTGCAAAGGCAAAGCCGACGTTAGCAGACAACCTGCCGAAGAAGACAGCTGGTGTGTTGTAGACACGAGATTTATGGGCAGCTATTAGCCAGCAAATTTCTTCTCAACACCTCTAGAGACTCGAAGGAATTCGATCAATTTCTCCGTGGCTGTGTGATTATATCCCGCGCTGCTGCGATTCCTCTTGTGGAGGAAGTTTCACATTTGGAAAATTATGGGGGAAAGCACGACGCTGTCTTTGCATTGAGGATTGACACAACTCGCAAATGAAGAAATAATCATTTGCCGCATTTGTCTTAAACTTGAAATTATCGTGATAAGAGCACCCACGTCGGCCATTTGACTCAAGCAAATAAAAACAGTATGCCATACGTGATCTGTCTCGACGGCAGATTTCTTCCCAACCTGTATGTTTAGACCGGATGAACCATTGTACCGTACGTGCTCACGGCTGATGTCCGGCGTCATGAGCGGGCTGGAAGGCCTTGTATAAATTTAAATAATCATTTATTTTCCCGAACTGGCCAGTTCATTACACAGAAGACACCTACCGGCGAGCTATAGAACACCAGGGCCCCAACAGATCTGACTACTCGTGTAGGAGACTACTTGCCGGTCTAGATTGCTTGAACAAAACCGATCTGCTTCATGCAAATGACCAGATAATCCGCTTCATGAAAATGACCTGATAAACCGTGCACCGATCACACCTTTTAGTTGGAATGATTTTTTTTTTTTTTTCTATTTGAAGCTTCCTCTACACATTCGCTTTGCGGCAATGTGGGCGGTAAGGGGAGGAGGCTCGTCGGCAAGCATGCGGGCCCTTTGGCGATACGACGTTGAGAGAAGTCTGCATGTGGTTACCTCGCAACAATTGACACTATGTGACTCTTCTGGCGGTGTGAAGCCGCGCTGCATCTATCTTGGATTTGATATGAATTGTGCTCCTAACTTCTTAGTTTGTAATGCAGAGCCTCATGAATGTCTGTATTTTGACTCTCGGAATGTGGCTGGGATAAGTTATCAAACCAATTCAAGGATCTGGCGACAACTACGGAACAAGTACCTGCTTGAGACCTTGGAGGGAACACCGAAGCACACCAGCTGCGTCAACGCCCACGTGCTATACGTGAAACTTGCAATCCTTTCGTTTGAGGCTCAATTATTCATCCATGCGACCTTTCCCAGACATTCCTGCCTGACAAAGGTGCCGAGCAGCGCGATGTTGTTATTTGGGATGCGTAGAAATAAATGCAATTGGCTTCCCATCAATGCGTAAGTTTATCTGCTTCAGGTGTCGAGTTCGTGCTCCCAAAACAAACTTCTCGGGAACTATCCTCGGCCCTGGAGACATTAGCAAATGTCTCCATGCAAGCACATAACACCGGATGCAAGACGAAATGACAGTACACGACTTCGAGAGTATTCAAAACAACCAAATCAACAACGGCATGGCTCTCGAAACATTCGTTCTACTTGGGGTGTCTACCCTCGACGTGTTCTCATCTACCTCGCAGAAAAAGGTCTGCTCGGCTCGACAGGGATCAAGATCACGCCAGGTACAACTACTGTAACCTCGATGACAGCACCTGGAAAGCCACCAGGAAGTGTACCATTCCTCTCATTCGGTGACGGACGTTATATAAAGCAATCTGTTACCATCCTTGAGTACTTCGAAGACGTCTGTGATGCCGCGGAAGCTAGCCAATCCGATCAAAAAGCCCCAAATGTCTTCGAAAGACATGTATCTGGCTCCATGCAGGCAGAACGCCCGAGGAGAAAGCAAGAGTTCGGGAAGAATAACGCGCCACAATGTCGCCCCGTAGGCCGTCGAATGGGCTCCTGATCACGACGGAGGTTGCACGCGCTAGATACACACATGCAGAGCTATCTCTTTCCGGTGCGAACGTCATCATTGGGCTCAGAGTATCCCTCTCAGACTCGCTGGTATAGCGGCACGACAGCATTGGAGTTCCGAGACGCTGCAGAAGGACGCCATTTGTGACTTGGCTGCAGCCTGCATGGTCTTCGCCCGACTCTGCTTATGTCGAGGCTTTCGAGGCTGAAACACCGGTTACACGGTGCTGCATCTGCCGTCTGAATGGAGTAGTTGGCTGCAATCCGATGCTAAACGTCCAAAGATATACCAGCCATCCGATTGATGAGCTTCCAACCTCACTCCTCATCAATCCAAAGTCTCAAGCAAGAAGGGACGAAGGATAAACACCTGTGACGTTGTCACCGCCTTCAACGTATCGAAGTCTTCCAAAGGGCCCAGGCCTCGCCTCCTTCCCTCGACGATGGATCCAGCAAGTGCGGCCGGCCTGGTTATGGCTGCGCTGAGCCTTCCGCAACAGCTTTTCAGCACTGGCGTTGTAGCTTACACCACTATTTCCGATGTCCGGGGCATGGGGAGATCACTTGGAGAGCACTACTGGCTGTTCAAAGTCCAAGAGAGCCGATATCTCTTTTGGGGCATGTGCCACAAAGGCTGCAGCCCTGGAGGTCTCAATGTCGATCAAATGCCACGGCCTATTAGCGAAGCTATCGTGAATTCCCTCATTCAGATCAATGGTATTCTAGAGGACAAGAATACGCTGTCCTCAAGATATGGACTGGAAAGAGTTGGCGACCTTCAACCAAGAGAATTCTCTGCTATTCGGCGCGAATCCCAGAGGCAGCAGAATATGGTGGCTCGTCTACATACGAGTAGCTCGCTTCTTCAAAAATTGCAATGGGTGGTCAGGGACCAAGGGAGATTTGCAGACTTAATCCAACAACTCACGGGTCTGATCGATGCTCTCTATGAGATGCTTCCTGTGCCGGCCGGTCCTTGGGTGAATGATACGATTACGGCTCAAACGCTTGCTGATGCCCTTATCACAGGAAGAGGATCGAGGCCCATTGATGTCATTCCGGGACTAGCAGATCACCCACTGACGACGCTGGTAGAAAGACAAAGAGCTACTATCCAAAGTGCCAGTCGTGAGCAAGTCGAGAATTCTCCAACAACCCTTCGGCCTCCATTCTGGAACTTTTCCTTCGATATGCAGCGGTTGAATTTCCCTGGCCGAGATGTTATAGTAAACCCACAACCACATCTCCGTTCTTGGGCGCGACTAACACAGGCGGACGCGTTTTCTGGACAAGACTTTCTAATGGTCGAGTGGCGACAATACGATCTGCGGCGTGGGGAAGAGTCAAAGGTGTCCCTGCAAGCTCGACTTGAAGCGTTGTCGAAAATGCTGAAAGAAAAGCCGCGATTGGATTCGTTTCGAGTTTTTGATTGTGTTGGGTACTTTTTGGATAACTCAGAACCTCGATTTGGGCTCACATTTCGCTTTCCCAGCGACTACAACCCTGAACGAGACCCCGTTCCCATGTCACTGCTCGAAGTCATGACTTCTTTTTCTAAAGATATTCCTTATCTGGGCGACCGGTATCGCCTTGCCTACAACCTTGCCGAGTCTATTCATGCATTACATAGCACTGGATGGCTACATAAAAGTGTCTGCTCTCGGAATATCCTCCTCTTCCGAAAGAACCTACATCCAGCCCTCCCAGGTGTCACTCAACGACCCGTGTCGCTCGAAACCCCTTATTCCACAGGTTTCGCAATGTCTCGCCCCGATGGTCCTGCTACAGACTCCTCGCTGACGGTTCCAACCCTTGAAGTAGCACTCTATCGTCACCTAGACGTTCAAGGCTTTGGGGGAAGGGCAATTTCAAAGTATCGAGCTATCTACGACATCTATAGCTTGGGAATGGTACTTATCGAGATTGCTACCTGGCAACCTATCGAGGACTTTTACCCTCGAGGTGCTGCTCCTGATATAAATTTCGGAAATATTCTCTTGCAAAAGTTAGTCCCACGTTTAGGTGCATCTATGGGAGAACAATACATGAACGTGGTGAGGAAATGTTTGGAGGGAAGTTTTGAGAGACTTGCAAGCTTCAGTCAAGACGAGTACACCAGCGTGACATACAAGGAGAATGTGCGACAAGGCCTCCTCTGGGAGGTTGTGAACATCCTCCGTGAATGTCGTGCGTAGTGATCTCCTCCCATGATTGGCAGCTGGTGAGCTCGTTGTTCTGGGCATGAAAGTGGTATGTTGAGATTAGAACTATTTCACAATTAGTCGAAGGAGGAGTCATCGATACTTGCAGTGTAGTTATTCTTTGTGGAACAAATGGAAAAGAAGTGAAAAGCGTTCTCGGTGTTTTCCACCATCAAAGAAGAATTATGAAAACCCTTTCAAATAAGATTTCCCTTGCTGCATTCTCCAGCTGGGTGGCAGTACTTCAGTGGCGGTCAGCCACAATCCTACAAGCCATGAATTGGGCGTTGTTCATGGAGCCCTGCCGTTCCACGTCACCGATTCTCTAAGACAAGTGGCTGTTTCTGTCCAATGGAACTGCTGGCTGATTTTATAAATGCCGCACAGAGCTCCTGAGGCAGATTCCGACAGAAGCAAGAAAGTGATCGCACAGACTCATGGTTCCTTAGACTCTGATTTTCCTTCGACACACAGGTTACATGGTAGACATTGCGCTCGATTATTTAACAATAACGGCGGAATGGTCTCCATACCATACATAGGAATTGGAATTCGCTTCACGATCGATTCTGCGTTCGTCTCGCGTCCCTGGACCTCGCAGCGACTGCCTCACAGCAACAATACCAGCAATGATACTCTCAGATCTCCGCCAGCTGATACATTGCCCCCGTTCACAAGGATTCTCAACATCTTACTCCGTAACACCCATGCTAATAACAACAATGACGATCATAAAACTTTCATCACCAACGTCGCCATCCTCCATGATGTTGCATTTTCTCCTAAATGCCCTATTCTCGGCACTGGGCACCATTTCGCCGTCTTCGCAAGTCCCTTTGATGCCGATTATCGTGGTTTTGTGCCCATCGATGGACGGGCTGTCAACCCACAGGTCTATTGTTTGAAGAGCCCGAACTTCACTTCTAGTGGAGGTGCTGATTCTCCATCCTCCAAGAGTGCATTCCGGACGGAATACTATAACACCACACTCCAGGAGCTGAGAGTCCTACTACATCCCCAGTTAAGGCATTGCAGGAACATAATTAGTCTCTTCGGACTGGATTTTCAAGAAGACTACGATGACTACACTGTCGCTTGGCCGGTGTTGTTGATGGAGTATGCAGAGTACGGCACGCTGGACACACTTCAGCAAGACATCACTGTGGACGCAGAGCTAGCCAGGAATTTACTTCTAGATGTCGCTACAGGTATTCAGGCTCTTCATCAGTGCAACATTATCCATGGCGATGTCAAGTCCGAGAATGTCCTCATCTGCCGCCACCCTCAACGCAAATATATCGCAAGGCTCGCTGATTTTGGCCTCTCCTTGATCAATCCAGACCGAGAAAAGAATGACCACAGATTGCCTGGTGGAACTTTCTTCTGGAGCGCTCCAGAGGTCGGAACTGCCTTGTCAGTTCAAGGTCTAAGGCAGACGGACGTTTACTCGTTTGGCTTGACGGCATGGAGGGTCTTTGTCAACCATCCCAACCCCTTTGAGCTGATTCCTCCGTCAACATTGGGCCTCCCAGCCCCTGAAGCCATAACTGAGGCAGCTGCCCGAGCAAAATTACAAAATGGCTTCAATCAACTGGTCCTTCAAACGATGAGGCAATGCGGCAGCCACATATATTCTTGTCAAGTAATCGAAGCTACGCTAGGCAGGGACCCAGGAGATCGTAATCTAGCCGCGGCCATCTCAGCATTAAGTCGAGGCCGGGGGCTTGTACCGCCCAGGTGAGTCTTGAGAATGAGGTGGCCTCTCTGCGTGTGGACTGGCTGACATCGAGGCCATGATCAGCTCAAAAGCTAGCGAAACGTACTGGGCTCTTGAAGAGCCATCACTGGTCCTTGAACAGGTAAGTGTCTCTAGTGTTAATTCCGTGAGAAGCTATATAGAAGTCTGGATATGCATGTTGTTCCACAGTTCTCCCTCTTATGTCGCTTACGATAGCTACGAATCGTCGAGATTTTTTTTGGCTTGAATATATCATTAAATATTCCCGTTGCACCTGCTCGAATGCAATTACGCTGACAAAATACCGGTCCATGGTAGTTGGATGAGCTGTGTGACAAGAAACTTCCCCAATTTGCAATGAAGGCATCAGTGCTCCACTCGATAGTACGCGACTTCGAAGCCACACTCAAGAGCGGCTCGGCTCTTGAAAAGCAGGCAGGGTGGTTTCTATTCCGATTTGCGTCCAGTCCATCGTTTCGACTTCTCAACAAAGATGTCGACGAATGCTGTCGAATATTGATCCGGTTATGCCACCTAGGATCCCCTTTGGCCCGAGCAATTGTGTTCCGCTATCATCAATTATATGACAAATCCCTCGAGATGTTAGACCCAAAGTGGCTTGAAGATGCGGCGTCGAATGGATCATATTATGCCATCAAAAGCCTCCGTGTACGCTATCCGGAGAAGTATGAAAAACTGATGCAGTCACGATTGATCATTGAACCTAATCCCGACGTCTTTCCAAACGAGTCATCCCTCCTGAAACGTTGTCGTCGAGGAGATTATGAAGGTTGTAAAGAGATACTCAGAGCTGGAGCATCAGCTTTCCCTATCGAAGAAGGGATGGTGTCTCCTTTACACTGGCTTGTCTCATTTGATGATACAAATCAGATCAATGATCTACTTGACCTTATGCTCCAAAACGGTGCGGTTATTGATGCATATGAAGGAAATGTAGACGACGCTACCTTTGGGCGAGTTAAGGGAACACCACTTCACTGGGCTGTATGGCATCGCAACATCCCCATGCTTCGAGCACTCATAATGGCAACCGACCAGCCAAAGGTTGAGCATTTGAATCGAGCAATCCTCATTGCAGCTGGTATGCACTTCTTCGATGTATTGGATATCCTCAGGACCTGGATATTGAGCTTGAAAGATGGTACACACAAACAATGCGACTGGAAAACCGCTCTCGTGTACGTAGTGTACAATGGTTTATGGCTGTTGCCACGACAACTTCGCCACGGTAACAAGAAATTGCCAAAAGCGTTCGAACGCACAATGGACATTGTCGTTGCCAGCAGAAAGCCACTGGAAGAAGAAGTGAAGACCCTCTTTCAACTCGCAATGGCGGAAAATAATGGAACATTGCTACGATATCTGTTCAACCGCCTGAGTCTAGGGAAGCGAAAGGAGATTCTGAATGATCCCGGTTGCGACATTGCGACGGCTGCAATGGGCATGGGCTTCAGAGATATCTTTGAATTGGGAATTGAGAACAGGCTTGTGGGTCCAGAGACTGAACATGGTAGTCAGAAGTTCAAGGCTCTTCAAGTCTGTTGCATTATACGGCAAAGGGATCCATATTTTGCTAGGAGACTGCTCGATATTGGCTGTGCCGTTGATGGCAGGTCAGATTCAACAGACGCTACCTGGACTCCTTTTGCGATCGCGGTAGCTTTGGGATTATATCACATTGCTATCCTCCTCCTTGAGCGTGGAGCTGACAAAGACCACCTCTTAGGATGGCTAGGAGGTTCAACAGTAACGATGAATTTGCTTCAGAGTTGGCCGGATATTCCAATTTCCCGCCTGAAATTTCTTCTCGAGGAAGTCCCACGTCTTGGATTTGGGCACGTCGCATTTTGGAGTTGGCCTGGTGCAGGAGGAAATCTCCTCTATGCTCTTTCCATGAGCCCTTGGTCATCCTATACAGCGGGATATCGTTTAGGAGAAACGGCTAAGTACATATTGAGTCAGCTGGCCGATAAGTCTTCCTTGAACAGGATAGACAAGCTTGGTGCAACTGCACTGCGTATGGCATGTGCAAATGGGAATTTGGAGATCTGCCAGGCTTTGATCGAAGCTGGCCAAGATGTAAATCTGGCCCTAGGATTTTCACCTTTGGGAAATGCAAAGGACTGGATGAACCGATGCCGCAAACGCGAGAGTGCTGCGATGGCAAACAAAGAGTGCCTTAGGGGCGAGAGGAGACTAGCACAGACTTTACGACTTCGAGCGGAACAGACAGTCCAGCTGATGGAGAAACACGGCGCCATAGACAGAGGCTTCTTCGAGTCGATAAGAAACACCACAGACTATGTGGGAAGTGGCCAGTGGCAGAGGCCAAGCTACGAGGTAATCAGATTTGTTTTGGAAGGGGTTCTAAATTATGATGTACGATGATAGGCTGACATTTGAATGGATATCTAGACGGCCTTCGAGATGCTTTCAGCTGTACTGGATAAGTCGCCACTGGTTCCCGCAGGTAGCACCCCTTTACAGCCTACTTCGTCGAATCAGTTCAAGATTCACCATGGAAAGAAGGGTCGTACTCAAGCATTCTTGGCGAATTTAGGAGTCAAAATGGATCAGGCCAACGGAAAAACCATGCAAAGACCTGTGCCTCGTTATCACCCTCACAACTGTCTCCCATGGCGCCACGATTCTTGTGTAACGCGTCCTAACGCAAGCCCCGGTCAGCTCAACGCATCAATAGCTTCACAGACCCCAGTCATTCAGTTGCAATTTGGCAGTCCAAGTGAATCTCACATAGATAACGCAGGACGCAAGCAATTCTCCAGCTTGGCACAATTTCATACAGCAATCACACCGGAAGATATATATTCCTCCTCTTTTACGCATTCGAATAGGCCAAGCGAGTCATATTGCTCAAGAATTCCTACGCTAACTGAAGTCCAGAGTCTGGAGGGGCGCATCCAAGACTTCCTTCTTTTGTATTTCCTGGAAGGTGGTGGTGACGTTGCCCCCGAAGACCAGCGACGAGATCAAACCATTTCTATCCTCAAAGAGCAATTTCAAACACCCATCAAAGTGTCTGTGCCAAATCAGGATATAGCTGGGTGCGAAGAGTTCCTGAAGGTTGAGAACGTTGTTGAAAGATGCTTAGATTTCATGTGCGTTGAAGGGATAGTCCTCATTCCTGAGTTTAGTGATGATGGGCGAGAACTTACAATTCATTTATTTTTGTAACGTCTGGTAAGTTAGCTTGGGCATACAGAAGTCAAACCAGAGTGGTTGGAAACCATGTACAGAAAGCTGGAGGATGGGTATGGCAGAGGAGTTGGTACCATTGCCGGAGTCAGTCATTCTCGCCAATATGTCAAGGAGAATTGGCGCTGGTGGAGGTTTCGCGAACATCTTAGAAAGTCTCGTGGTATCTCTTTTCTCGTCAGAGATTTCCTAATTACATCACATACTCTTCCTCTTCCAGGGCAACACGACATTATTGAACTTTTAAACGCCGAAATGCATCTGGATTTGTCTTCTGTAGAGTAGTACGTGATGCCGTGCCCAATGTCCCGAGGTCCGCCCGAAGCCCCGACTCCCAATTTTCGCTTCGCAATCCAACCTCCTTCAGTCCACAACTTCATGCCCAAGACCAGACATTGAGGTCTACCCTATCAACGCACACGAGGCACTGTCCTGAGATCCATTTCGAACAAATAAACTTCCAAAATGTCCCTCAGTAGGCTCTAAAATGAGCTCCCCGTGGAGGTAGACAAGTGGGTGAGCCCGACATCCGACAAGCAGACTTTGCTCAACCTTGCTCTCTGCTCCCGCCGTTTCGGTGCAATTGCGACTCCATTAATGTATGAATCTTTTTATACCGGATACCAAAATGCTCTCCAGTCTTCCTGTGAACCCTGATAGCGAGGCCAGAGTTGGGTCTCGGAGTCAAGAGCGCCTCAGCCAAGAAGAGGACTGACTCCAAAGACAACAATCCTGGATACATACACGGGTACGCAGTCGAGGACTTTGGAAGGGCGTGTTTAGCTATCAAGTCTATATGCCCTACTGAGAGAGAAACCAGTATTTGGATACATCATATACAGAGAGGTAACTGGCACGCACTAGCAGCGCTGACACTGTTTCATCTGCCTAATCTGAGGAAGCTTGAGTTGGACGATTATGAAATCCCGGATCCTCTTGATTGGGATCTCGAGAGCCATGACTACCCGCATTCCGTTCCTACCGCTTTCAATTTGATGGCTGAATATCAGCAAAAGAAGCCGGGATTCTATTTCAAGCTCTTGGAGTCTATCGAAGTCTTGAATTGGGATATACACTATCCACCAGACCTTCATCAAATATTGCCATTCTTCAAGATCAACTCTGTCTAAACAGTTTCGATCATTTCAGTCGTAGGAGACCCTTTCGACGATGAATTGTCGCAATACCAAACAGAATCGTTATCCCTCACTGAGACAGACCGCGAAGCGAATCCCTTGATCAAATTCCTGCGCGGTTTTTCACGACTGAAATATCTCTGTTATGGATACGGAGGAGGATCTCATGATTATGTCACGTTTGATGCCCTACGATTTGGGGAGGCTATTGAACATCTCAAGCTATGTCTAGAGGAGCTCTATTTGACCAACGAAGATTATGACGGCCCAGATTGGGCCGAAGGAGATCCTGCCGTCATCGGCTCTTTAGCAGGTTTCCATAAGTTCGATGTCCTTACGATAGACGTCAACGCTCTTCTTGGGAACGACCAGCAGCTACCAGATAACTCCACCGGCGGGCAGAGTACTTCAAATCGTCTTTGTACACTGTTACCACAGCCGTTGGAGTATCTCCGACTTTACAGATGCTCAGATTCAATTATCGGACAGCTGTGGGGCCTGCTCGATTGGAAGAAGAAGACCGGGGCATCGCGGGACGCGATTTGGAATTACTGGAAGGCCTCTCTGTTGGCAGATGATGGTACCGGTGACCGAAGCCGTCATTCACTGGAGCATCTAAGGTTTATAAACGCTTACCAGGCAGCTAGTATGGATCTCACCCTCAAGCTCCCATATATTGGACACGGTACCAACCGGTGATGAGTCTTGAGAAGTTCATTCAAGCCGGTAATTGTCTCATCGAATACTTTGTCTATCTTCTTCTAGCATAGAGCCCGCTTCGCTCTTCCACGTTGAACTTCAGACAGATGAGGCCAGAGTATTCTAAGACAGGGTAGTTGATTTGTGAGTATCACATGTTTTACGGGTTCCTGCATGAGCACGAGCTGAAATCGCTTCAAGCCAACATCTCTGTTCCCCGCTCTTCCTTCGTAATATTCGATGCTTGAATTTTCAACGACTTGCTTTGACCCTCGATCATATCTTTTTGGCTGTTACAACATCGACATGGCGACCCTCAATGACCTCTCGAAAGACCTTCTCAAAATCGCCGATAAAGCAAGCTTGATAGGAGGCGTGCGCTCTATCCTTGACTTGGCCCTCACCTCGCGGCGTTTGGAGCCATGCTGCAACTTCGCTCTCTAATCATCCTTCACGAGTGAAAGTATGATCATACAGTACAAAAGCTACTTCGAACTCTTGTCGCAAGACCAGAACTTGGGGTATGGATGAAAACACTCGGTGTTTAATGCAAAGACAACATGCATCCCATCGATGTCTCCTGCCTTGATAAAAACGACCTACAGCACTGCAATTCTGCGATTGTACGGATTTGTGCTAGTCGCGATTTACGGTTTGATACGCAGGATTTGATGGAACTTTTACGTCAGGGGGATTGGCAGGCGATTGCAACACTGATCTTGTTTCACCTGCCGAATTTGAGGTTTCTCTCACTATTGGATTATACCAACCCCAAGGGTCACATCTTGGCAGCTCCAGCTCCAACGATCCACTGGGCTCTCGCTTTCATGACAGAGCTCCAAAACAGCCGATCGGGATTCTATTCGAGAATTTAAAGGAATTCTGAGGTGCTTGGGACAGCCCAAGTCTGAGCTTTCATGCCATTGTACCAGTTCAGACCGAACTCAGTCAGAACTGTCTCGTCTTTCTACCTCCAAGGTGAGGTGTTTCCAAAGGCGCTGGCCTAAAGCTCATGACTGAGACTCTGGAACTCGAACACAGCGCTTACGACTGGCACGCGATGATCAACTTCCTTCGATGTTTTGCGAACTTGAAAAGCTTCTCCTTCGATTATGGGTATACATCAGTCGGGTTATCCGAATATTGCGCCGAGGACTTCTCAAAAGGTCTTACGCACCTCAAGTAATGTTTGGAGAAGCTGTCATTAACAAATGCCTGCTACAATGACCCAGGAGATGAGGATCGGAGGATACAATTTCAGAAGGCGGGAATTGAGTTCAAGCTGATATCAAGGTACCTGGAGTTGCCAGAGGAGAACCAATCTGGGACGGACAATGGGGAGGCTTCCATGATGTCTGCCTTGGAGGGACAATGAGATTTGCCTGGCTACTGGTATCGAGCTGGACAAAGATGAGGAGCACGTGCTAGCCTCCCCTTCTGACACCGCCTTTCCGAAGCTCATAGAAAGTATCCATTCACCCATCCCATACTTTCGTGTTCTCGCGTCCACCTCCACTACATATCCTGAAAACGTAACCTCAACGACATCTATCACGAACTATCAACACCTGCAAACAGCGGCGCATCAAGATGGATGTCAGTTGGACCGCGCAATCCACATTTCCCGACCGTCTCTATCGTGTCTGGC
>FJOG01000043.1:115693-137276 GCA_900073065.1 Phialocephala subalpina
GTCCCTTGCAAGTTACTCAACATCAAACCCATGGGCCTCAAGCCGGTGTAGTCGCCGCCGATCAACGCGTCGCCTACCTCAAGAACGATATCCCCGCCTTCGTC
The DNA here is from genome assembly GCA_900073065.1 of Phialocephala subalpina. NCBI lineage: Eukaryota > Fungi > Ascomycota > Leotiomycetes > Helotiales > Mollisiaceae > Phialocephala > Phialocephala subalpina. The sequence goes on from FJOG01000043.1 coordinate 115,798, forward strand.
GCATCCCTCGTCTCACACCGAAACCAAGATCGCATCAAATCGCCATACATATCGCTCTTCGAAGACCTTGGAGAAGCTCGAGCATGGTGCATGGCTGCGGAGGACACCTTCGAGCACGTCTCTTATATTATCGCTCTAGACCTGAAGTCTGTGGCTTTCCAGAACGGACTTGCGAACCGTACTATTCATGGATTCAGAGTTGGCGATGTGGTCAAGGAATTGAAGCTGGAAGAGAAGGCGTTGGGTACTCCGTCTGGACCGAATAGAATGGATAGCGAGTGGATGTTCGTTTACAAACTTCCAGGTAGCGCGTTCTGCCCCGGAACTCAGAATAGCAGAGATATTCGAGAGGGTAAGATCAAATCCTCTGGGCTTGAGTGCCACAGACTGATATTCATGGGCAGAGCTTCGTTTTCCGAGACCACCGAAGCCGATTACGTGCAGTTGCGAGGGTGAGGCTGCGAGACATGGAGAACCGCATTTTTGTTTGGACATGCCGATGGTCGGAGTCAAAGGAGGTGGCAAGTTGGGATGTGGATGTAAGAGCGAGGAACTTTGCGTTCATTTTGATTGGAATCTTGATGATCGAGCGGCGATGTACTGACATCAGTCTTCGTGACATGGAGCAGTACCAACAGGTGACATCAAAGCTCCCAAGCAATACGCAAACTCAGAATACAGCATACGATCATTGCGTTTCTGTCCTGCGAGATCAATCGATAAACTTGTGATATGTTCATTGTCGTCAGTATTCGCATCAAGGGCCTTCAGTAGTATCAGTACTCAGAGCCCGAAGACTCAGTGCAGTTTCCTGTCTCTGGAAATTTCGATTCCCATCTTTGTCATGTTGGTAGTCGTCTTCGAATTTTACTAGTTGAACTCCTCTCTCGGGCAATGGGACATTCAACTTTAATACACGGTGAGAAGGTTTGTTTACGAAGGAGTTCATTTGCTCACCGCAGTGCCGCCAAAACAATGCATCAACGTCCACAATCCCACCAGCAAGAGCCCTAAGCGCATGTATCACTTGCCATTGAGCTTGAATGTCTCCAAGAGATCAGCCAACTCCTAGTTGCCCTTATTCAATTCTTCGTTCTTCAGCTGCACCTCATTGTACTCCTTCTCCAGTTGTCGGACACGAGCGTGTACCTCCTGTTAAAGGTCAATTCCCGCCATTAATATTAGAGAGAATACTAAGATAGCTTACACGAAAAGAAGCATCCATGCTTGCGGCACGAGACGCGGTGTACTCGAGACGCTCGGAAAGAGTAGCTTCAAGAGGCTTGACACCGGGGAACATCTCCTTGGGATCTACAATCTCTAATTAGCAGAGTTCATTTCCAGAACATAGGGGTAGTACAGTATGTATGCCAAAAGATCATCTCAGTATCATATAGAACCATGTCTAGGTTAGGACCATGCTTGTACCTAACGCTGGCGAGGATCTCTCCGTGCTGGTCGCCTAGCTACGCCTTGGCAATGCTGCTGCCGTCGGCGCGAAACTTCTCAACCAGGTTGAATTGGGGTTGGTATTGTTGCATGACGAATGACCGATGCGTATCCTAGAGTAGGTTTGGAAGAGCAAGAGCGGTTGCGAGATGTTGTTGCTTGCGATCGTGGTTGCGGTGGTCGTTTGTAAGGAAGAAGATCGAGAATGCTTAGCGAGACTCTTGGTTATACCCAACTTGGACCGTCTGATCTTTGAATTGGATAACGAATGACTCAAATTAATATCGTCGGCAACTAGGCTAAGATAGGCAATTTACCGCCAACCGCCATTTTGAAAGCGCTAGCTCGTATATCAACCCACCATCTTCTCTGGCTCCACCACTTCCAACTTCCCCTTCTCAACACCACCCTCATAAAATTGTGCAAAGCGCAACTCAACTCTCTAACCATGTCTTACACATCATACAGAGATCCAGAAACCCCCTCCAAGAAGCCTATTCACCGTCGCCAATTCAGCTACGACGCCGACGAAGAAGATCATGCGCTTGACTTCAACCCCAACGACTTCATCCTCCCCGATGGAACCCAGCCACTTGACCCTGCGGTGATCCAACGCATTGAAGATGCGACCAAGTTGCTCCGCGAGCTCGAGGTCAACAAGGAAATGGAGGAGATTGTTGCGCCAAGCCCTGGTAGAGAGTCATCTGCTTCCAACAAGGAGAATGAAGAGCCTGAGACCATCTTGAAGAACGACGATGTTGACTATGATGGCGATGACGATGATATGGTCTTCGGCAAGACTTCTACTCCAAAAGGCGCGGGCAAGGAGCGTGTTCGGTCTAGTGCTGGGGAGATGGTCATGGATGAGGATGCGGAGACTGATGATACCTTGCGAATTGGTGTTAAACTTTCCGGCTCGACCTCCAAGCGCAATCAGAAAGATCGTACAACAAGTCTGGATGACGCCAACACCGAGATCTGGCTCTTGAAGTCCATAGTCAAGGACCAAGAGCGGGAGATCAGAGAGTTGAAGAAGATCATCGCCGATCAAGCGGCCCAAGCGGAGCTCATGAATGGTGCCGAGGTCCACACCAACCGGCGAGGCAAGTTCCATTTCTCGGGCGATTACAAGCATCCATCCTTTACCATAGGGCTTGACGAGCGCGACTCACCATTCTACTCGAGACCTTCAAGACACGATCCCGACGAGACGGTGGAGGAGGATCCGAAGCCGGAGAGAACTCGCAAGGAGAAGATGCCTTTATTCTTCAAGAAGATGCATATGGAGCAGCGAAAGCGCAAGGTTGCATGGGCTGAAGAGGATAAGGAGGGCTCCGATCGCAACACGGGTAGAGCCAAGAAGGCGAAGCATACGGGTAGCCCTCTCCAGTTTGACAACACCAAATTGGCATCTGATATCAGATATGACTCCAAAGTCGCTCTTGGCTCCCTCTCGGATTGGGGGATGAGCTTGGGTGGTAGTGATTGCAAGGAAATGGGCGTGTTTGGTGGTCACAAGGCTAAGTTGTCAAGGGAGGATCGTCATTTAACCATCGCTACGGCCGAGAACGAGGATTCGAACTTTGATGCCGAAGGCAGCTCCACCAGTTCAGCGAATAGGGATATTTTCGGTTGGGCTAACTCGATGGTGAAGAAGAACGGTGTGGGCACCCGCATGGTAGGGAAGTCCGAGGACAAGGGTGGTATGCGAGGAGGTGGAGTTGTCGATGCGGAGGATGAGATTGATATTTACAACAAATGGATGCCTACAGGCGATCTTGCCAAGGACTCTCTCACTCTGTCGAAGATGAAGGCTGAGATCAAGAGATTGAAGCAAAAGAGAGCGGGCAGACAGCCACGAGAGAAGCAAGTTGAGGAATTGAAGGCCATGAAGGGTGAGCTAAAGGAAATGGAGGAGTAATCTTGTTTACTATACCATTTGACTTGGCCTTGGGATTTTCTGCGGATGGCGTGAGGAGTAGAGAAGCTGAGGTAGAGTGCAGGAACGGAGGGTGGTTTTGTTTTCTCTTGCATTCATCAACGAATAGCCTACTGAAGGTCCAGAAAGCGCTAGAGCACTGGAATGTGTACGTACGTACTTCTTTGAGTTATTCTGAAACCTCAGAATGTCAACAGCAGTACTTCATAATCTTGCATCCTTGTCCATGCCTCTTCTGTGACGTGAGCCTTACTCTCACTTCAGTCGAAATGGGGACACCTGGGTTATTGAGGTCGATTGACATATATTCGAATCTTCCGATAAGACCTCTTTTTGTTTCATGTCCCTGATACCTTCATATCCGTTGTACGTGTGGTGCCTGCCGGTAACCTGTCATGTTCCCTCCACTCGACGTAGTTTGTTCAACTTGACGAGTTTCGAGCTGCTGATGCTTCGATCGGGCAATCAGCCATCTCTAGGCTTCGACTTGCTGTCAAAGGGCTTTGAATACTGTTTTATATCACTGAAAGAGTAAGCAAGACTGTTAGACAAGAGGGATGTCACGGGGACAAACATCTCCTCCCCCCTTTCCTTTCGCTTCGGCCTAGCGCCGGCGTTCGCCGAGGACAGTGAAGTACGATCATTTTGCTTCAAATGAGGTACACAATGTTCTGCAGATGTCGTGATTTGTCTCGAAGTGGCTCGTGAAAGGATGTTGAGGTCTTGCTTATTATTGTGAAGTCTAGCATACCCCACTTGGTTGCAGATCCCAACACCTTGTGTAGAGTCCGCCACTTCTTTCCAGAATCCGCCACCATTTTGTAGAGTCCGCTGCTTTGTCTGAAGTCCACATCCATTTTATTCAACTCTGTGAAGAAGTCAACGGATCCGCGGATCGTTCGTGATGATCTTGTGGAAGATCTCATGACGCTGTCCAAGACAAAGCCAAGCTTCGAGATCAAAGACAATGAAAGGTAACAACCTACCGCAGCAACGCCCTGAGTCGATGATCATAAATGCTTTCTGAGCTTTCTCGTTCGTGTGATTTAAGTTACAGCAGCAAGGACGTCGAGGAGAGGGTTCGCAAGATACGTTTTCCTAGAGCAGTTTCCAATCCATTCAAGCTTTGCCTCCCTGTTGCCGATATGACTACATGATCCTTATCTATTCATGCTCCTCAGGCTCCAGGAGATGTGTGGAGTTCTTTCTGTTCAACTAATACAAGTGTACTTCGTAATTTTCCACTCCTAGATGTAGTTTCCAGCCACAGATGCTCTTGTTCATGTCTGTAGCTGAAGGACATCGCAGCTTCCGCTTAGCTAACTAGTCTAATGTTCGAATGGTAAAGTTCGATCGGGGTTTGACCAGCCTCGTTTTGTCGGGACGCCAATCTTGTGGGCTGAAACATTGGGACGGCAAGTTGGGGTAGATCTAGAACTAGAGAGCTCATTGTCAGCGTGAGATTCGGTTCTTGCCATACCTCAGGTTTCAATTGCCCCAGCTCAGCCGGGAGACCGTGGTGAGTCGTTCCTATTTACCCTAGTCCCAGGTCAGGATGAGGCAGTTGAGGTAGGCTAGCGCCGGCGGCTTGTTTTCTTCACATCGCGAGCCACAATCTCATGTCTCCAAGACATCGACAATCGCATTGTCCCTGCAGCCGTAAGCGTTCCTCCCTCCAGAGTCCACTCTCCAGTACTCAAAAATTGACAGTCGTAGATCCACCCCACCCAAATTCTACCCAAGAAGCTCTCCCACCCCACCCCACCAACACCGCTGCCGCCGCGATGCGCAAATCGCAGACAATGGGCCACCTCTCGGGGTTCTTCAAGAAAGGAAAGACGGAGGAGAAGAAAGAGGTTGAGGAAGAGAAGGAGATCGAACCTCGTATGTACAATGACTCTCTTGAACGTCAGATCAAAGGCTGATGGGTTACACCTGAATCAATGCAGAGCACGTGACCGAGAGCAAGCCAGCAAGACCCTCGAAGTTCATCGAAGAGATGGACAAGGAGACGGAGGAGGCAGCGGTTGCGGAGTGGTTGGAGGGAGATGGCGGAGCCTCTGCAACCCCGGGAGAGTGGCGGGGAGGAAGAGGAACTTTTCGGAACCAAGGAGCCCGAAATCCGCTGGGAGATCGAGAAGATCGAAGGCGGGACGGAGAAGGAGAGGAAGAAGCGGAATCGCGGAGCCTATGTGTATGAACCTTGAATGTACGACAACTGCCGTGTGATTGGGGAAATAAGCTGAAATTTTGGAATGCGATACTGGCAGCAGGGGAGGAAGATGATTGTTCGGAGAAAGCAAAGGACTTATGGCAGCAAGACAGACCCTGTGGAAACTGGACAATGGAAAGACTTTACTATTGATCAATGTATATGTAGGAGGGTTTGATGTGAATTGATGTCGACGAGATCTCAGATGTCGTCCAAATGCGGCTGGCCGCTAGGGCGTGCAATGTGAAGCAAGGCGCTACGGCGATACTATTCGCCGATCCAAGCAGCCATTCAAAGCTGCGCCAAAATGTCCTTAGATCTCTGGTACATTGTAAATTGCTTTCGAGTTGTGTATGGAGTTGAAATCCCTACGCATGATTTGAGAAGATCGTTCCTACAAGGCTGGGACAATGGTTTGTACCATTGTCAGATCACCGTGAAGTTACCCCTCTCCATGTCCCGGCCGGCCGGCTCGGCTACTGAACTCTTGATCCCAACGTCAGCACAATCTCCCCAGATGTACAAACTTCTTCCAACCCCAACATCGCCATCTTTCATCACTTGCATACGTTCAAAAGCTCTGTAACATTGTTTGGTTCATATTTTGCATCAAAATGTCAAGTCCAGACCTAGCAATCAAGACCGGTGGCCGAGGTCCGCGCACATGATTTCATCAGCTTACCCCTATTCTATTCTTTCCTTGGAGGCTCATAGCTCATAGTACAAGCGTTTTCGGCCTCCCAGGTCTCTGTGGGCTTTTTCGATGTGCTTTACTGGAGCAATCACTTCGTTACTGAAGATCCAGATGCCACATCGAAGCCATCATCTCAAGTTTGTCGAGTCTTGGCATATCCATGCGGGGCTGAGATTCCAAAGACGCTGCAATGTTGCGTGCTTCTCTTCTTCGCGTCCCACTCCTATTCGCTTCCAGATATTACATCCACTAACACACCATAGAGCTCGTACAACAAGCATCAGCCCTCTACGCCGATTCCTTCAGAACAGATCCAGTAATAACCTACATCCTACACAACATTCCCGAAGCAAAACGCCTAGCCTACCTTCCCAAGTACTTCGATGCCCTTATCACAGCTGCGGCACTGAACGATGCATCTTTTACCGAGATCGATGAATTCAAGTGCTGTGTTACGATGATGCCGCCTGGGAAGAAGGTCGACAATCCTTTCACCATGATTCAAGCGGGATTGCTGAGCATGCTTTGGAATATTGGGTGGGGTCCTTGCTGGGTGAGTCTTCCTTTGTCTACTTATATCCTCACCCTCTCCAACATTCGATGTCTGGTTCTAAACCCGTCTCGGCTTGGAATGACGAAGGCTATTGGTTCGACTTCACCTGTACTCCGCTGAACCCGCATCCAGAGAATGATCTTCGAATTCTCACCGATGACCGACCGCTGCAAACGAAAGGGCATGCCAGGCATCAAGAACTATTACTACGTCTTCTTCACTGCAACCCACACCTCAGCACGAGGTCAAGGCCTCTGTCCCAAACTGCTTAAGCACTGGCAGGAAATTTCGGCACGTGATAAGTTTCCGCTTTGGCTTGAGGCGACGACTGAGAAGAGTGAGTTGCTTTCTATCTGGTTTTCCTGTTCCGTCCTGGATGCATTAAATAGTTGCAATGTCTGTGACAGAGGTTTCAGACGGTGATTGTGGAGAAAGGGCATACTGATAGTTGGTTTAGGTATGAGAGTGTACAGCCGGTGTGGGTTCGAGATTGTGGAGGAGTTGAGGTTGGGGAAGGGGAAAGTGGGAACAAATGGACTGCCTATTGATGCAGCGGGGAGAAAGAGTGCAAAGGAGGAGTTGGTGGGAGTGCCAATCTGGGGAATGGTGTGGTGGCCCGAAGGAACGAAGCCAGTGGTAAAGTGAGGAGTCACATTTGATGTGGTGCATGATCATGACTGAAGGTTCATAGCACGGAATTTGAGGTAAGCATTATCCTTGGTTGAAAGATTGACTGTTCTCGATGCATCATGTTGCCCCATAACTCTCCGGACATTCTAATTATCCCCTATTTTTTTTTTTTTGCATTCACATCAATTCTTTGACAATTATTCCGACATCCATCATCGTTCATATCGTAGTTCATCCTCTCATTGTTCATCAGGATCCTCCACCTTCGGCGTCTTGCCCTTTCCCAAGTAGTCACAGTCAATAGTTCGATGTCCATCACCACCACATCTGCCACAAGCCACCTTGCAATCCATGAACCAATGTCCCTTCTGGGCGCAATTGTAGCACACCAACTTATCATGTTCTCCCATGCCTGGAATAGCAACACTCTTCAAGCTCGGATACTTCTTTTTTCCGTCGTCAGTTCTAGAATTCTCCTTCTCCCTGTCGGTTTTCTTCTCGGGTGAGACGGTGGACGATCTTGACTGAATCTTGATCGGAGTTTCATATCTCGAAGACAATGCTGGCTCACGCTCTCGAGATCTCGGAACACGTAGTGGGAAGAGCTCCCGAACTGGACTCGCAGATCGAGAGTTGGATCCAGAAGCTGGTCTGTATATATCTCCACCTCTACTTCGACGGCGTGGACTCACGACAGGGGGGTATTGGCGTCCTGAGCGACCAGTAATCGTTGCTCTTCTCTTAGCGGCGGGGCTCGGAGATGTAGATCGCTCTCGGTGGACGTGGGTGCTTGAGTGATCATTTCTGCCTGTTGGGAATCTCGACGGCATTCTGGGGCTCGTGGGAGAGAAATACATTGAGCGCGGCTTAGTGGGTGTATTCGCTGGTAGCGGAGATGATCGAGTCGTAACAGGCTCTGAGCCAACGGGATCGGAGGCAACAGATTCAACAGGTACTGGATCAACTGCTTCAGCACGGTCATTCAAGAAACGTGCTAGTGGGGTGTCGAGATCTTCTTTTTCACGTGCAACGGGTTCCGACGCGCCATTCATGAAACGTGCGGAGGTAGAACTTGGCTCAGCTTCATTGACCTCGGGAGAGTGGGACGTTGTCGCAAGTTTCGGAGAGCGCGTCGAGGGAGGGTCTGGCCCAGCCACGTAGACTGTAGCAACAGGCGACAGTGTTGAGGGTGCTGAACCAATTTTGAGGTCTTCCTTGACAACAGCAGCTGGAGACGGCCTCGACAGTGTTGTACCCATTGATAAATCCTTGATGTGTTGCTCTTCTTCTTGTGACGATGGGAGATCGAGTGACGCGACGTCAGGGTCGAACTCGAGCTCTCGGCGCTGCGACGGGGATTGTCAGTGGACGGGGGTTGTCAGCGGACCCTACGGTTTCGATTGGCTTTGAAACGAGAATGACAAGAACCTACCAGCTCTTCCATTGTTGTAGGCGGTTGCATCGTCACGGTCGTTTGTGTGAAGAAGCATTTAAAAATTGATGTCGCGGGTGCGTTGTTGAGGCGCAATCCATCTAGGGAAGGAGCGATTAAATTAACAACAATAAAGTCTTATCGACGTTGTCACGTTATCGCACACCCCTTATCGGTAATTGTCCAGAGAAGTCAAGGAAATTGGGCATTCTCAGGTACAGGTAAAGCTGAGGCGACTTTGAAATGGTTCTTTACTGTTCTCTTTATAGAGAAGAAGGAGGGATCCTTATTTATCCTTTGAGTTACTATTACAGAATCAGGACATCTAGAGAGCAGATTTCCCGTGAAGAAAGAAGACACTTCAGTTTGAAGATTCAAGGAATATCCGAAAGAGAAGTATGGAAGACCTAATTTCTGGTGCTATGGAAGAAGAATCGCAGCGATGCATTCCTAGCTGCCAACCCCTTAGAGCGAACATAGTAGTATCAACTCCAAGAACCCCCAGTGATTTACCATTATCAACTCCCTTCAATGGCTCAGCTACCTTGACGCTCTCGAGCAAGTTCACCTCGAAGATGCTGAATGGCAATCTTCATATGACGCTTCTTCTTTTCCGCATCGAGTACATACTCCAAGTGTTGCTCATCCTTCTCCTTGCACAATTCCTTCAAGGCCCCCACTGCTCCCCTCTGTCGTTGGACCTCTGTCTCGGCCTCCGATCTTCTGTACTCCAGGTCCTCGAGACCGTCGGCTAGCTTGGCCTTGGCAGCTTTGAGCTCCTGCTTTTTGTAAGTGATGGTTCCCACCAACGACCGCCTGTATTCTGCCCACCTTCTCTTTATCGACAGCTTGCTTCAGCATCTTGGTGAGTTCGTCGTAATGAGTGAGGGCGTTTTGGAAGATAGGCGGATCGTATATGGCAACGTCGACATTTGCAGCAGTGAAAGAAGCCGGAGCAACGCGGAAGATGTTCGGCCTGAAAGCTTCACCGGCGGGTTGAGGCATGTGGAGGTTAACACCTGGAAACGGCTCGTTGGGCCCTGAATGTCTGTAAATAGAAAGAAATTAAGTGCCATATATGCAGAAACTTACAAAGATCAACCCAGGCTTGACATTCAGCTTGGTAGAACCTGACCTCAACATCCATGCCTTCAGATCGGCTCAAGGCTCCACAGTACCGACTCGCAAGAGAATCGAGAGGGATACCAGTATCATAGGCTTTCTTCACCATGAAGTCGAGTTGGCAGTTGTGCTGCATCTTAAATGGTGATCTTTTTTCCGGTATGAAAGATTAGAGATCGAAGGTTGCGAGAAGTTGTGGTTCAAGAATCAAGTCGCAATCAAGGAGAGCTTGTGGTGGAGCCGAGGTTCGAAGTAGATCGTGAAAGTAGGTGAGTGAAATGAAAGAGGACACTCGAAGGAACTTGTCAGCTTCACTCTGATGCGACGTGTGTTACTGGAACCTTTGATTTCAGCACCTGAATTATGAAAACCCCGTAAAAGGTCAGGTGTTGGAGGAAAGCTAGGGAATGAAGGGACTTCCAGTACCAAAGGACGTGCAAGAATAACCCAGGCTTAGTATCTACATAATGTATTACTCGATAACGAGTCTCCACCGCCATGTTACTCTATGCAAGAACCCGTACCCAAACCTCTCGTTTCTTACAATTGATCAGCATCTCTACAGGACTGAATGGTCGTGCAAAATCTCTACATAGCCCTCCAAAACACCCCCAAAAGTCTGATCGACTTGCATATCCAACTCTGAATCCAAAGGTTGCTCGGAAATGCCACCACTAGAATGCCCTACGCCATTCTCTCCCATTCACAATTCAGACCCGTCCTCGTCAGAAGTAGTGGCGCCATCGACCATTTTTTCATCTTCTTGGCAACACCATATTTCTGCATCTCCTCACCCTCGTCCTCCCCGCTCACCTTTCTCTTGTTCGTTTCCTGGATACGGAGATTCTCCTCGACTTGACCGACATCGTGCTTGACCTGGCCAACAGACCCCTCTATTTAGCCGAAATCCCGCAGAAGAAGAGCTTGATCTTCTAGGCTTATCGCGTAGCCCATCTTAACTCTGATGTTGTCCAGTCATCGCCGGAGGATTTCTTCTCTGCCTCGAGCTTCCAACACTTCTTCCTCATCTTCTCCAGCTCCGTTTTCATCTCATACATTTGCTTTCTGCGGAGTTTGTTCGATTGCGGCTTGGCCTGAGCGATGCCTTCACACAGCTTGGTGATCTTGGTCTGGATGCTTTGCTTCATAGACTGTCTAGCGTGAATGGCGTCCGTCCGAACCTTCTTCTTTTCAGCATGTAACTTTTCGACAGTCTTGAGGTGGCGCGCAGATTCGTCTTTGGCAACCTTGATATTTTTCTGCAGCTCGGTAATATGGAGCTTGAGACTTTCGATTTGGGATCGCGGAACGGTGACGGGTGCATTGTCGAGAAGGGTTCCAGCGTCGAGGTCATTTTGGGCTGTTAAGGTGGAAGGGTCTGTTGATGTGGATGGAACAGGTGCATTTTCGTCGTCGATAGTGATCCGCTCCTCCAACTGCTGGCTCAAACCATTGACAGCTGCTTGACCAAAATTGCCGTCTTCGGCATTCCCGCATGCGCCGTTGGAGGTGGAGAATGCGTTCTCCATTATCTCGAGATTTCTGGTTGGAGTTTTGCGACGTGTTTGCGTGAAATCTGGAGTTTTCGAGTCGTTGAGGTAAGGACTCGGGCGGCATGGCGCAGATGGAATGCCGCTAGCTCCCCCTTTGCCTTCGGTTAAAAAGTGGGCCTTATCTCCCGACAATCGTAAACTCGCAAATAAAATAAAACCTCCGGCCCCCAACACACCACATCAAGGGGAAAAACAAATTCTTCAATCTCCGAGATCAGGTTGTCTCAAAAATAGCGGACCACATTCGTAAGCGCAGTAACTCAAATATCCGATCTTGGGCTAAATTTTTCATAGTCATGAATCTCGCTACTACGGACAATCCTGTGCAGAGAGCCTACGAGGCCGAGCTTGACAAGCTTGAGGCCCTGAAGCTGGCAGGCGCAGACAAAGATGCTATCAGGGCATGCGAGGTTGTTGTCGCCAATCTTCACGAGGTTCTTCTTGACGTTTATAGGATGTTGATACCTCAATTGATTGGTAAGCACGGTTGACCTGACCCGGATTATTCCACCAAACACGTTACGGGGAACTCGATAGAATGGACGACGAAATGGAGCGATTCGATGCCGGGATGAGAGAGGACGAGCAAAACGAGAATGCAGAGATTAGAAAGCTGGAGGCAAAAACCAGTGGTTTCTAGGCGAAGGCGGCTAGGCTGGAGTTGGAGTTGAAGATGAAAGAGGAGAACACTGGACCTTGTGGCTGGGCACCAATTTGCTACAATTGCGGAGTCGCTGGTCATAAGGAGAACCGCTGCGCCGCTCCATGCCGGGGCTGTCAGAAGGCGGGGCATACCATGACAGCTTGTGTTGCTGGGAATAGGGTCAAGGAGAATCAGGAGCTTTTGGGTCCAGGTTCTGGTTGCAATTCAAAGTTGGTCGACGAAGGATGGTGAAACGCATCGAGCCTTGATTGCTGATGAGATATGGGGAGATGAAATGATTTGGATCTGATGAGATCTTGTTTACAGTAATCCTTTTTCCGAATTCTGCTCCTTATTATCTGATAACATCACTGCAAAAAAATACGCAGTAGAAAAGCCAAAAATGACACTAGCGCCGCCTTATTAACCTGATTGGGTACATGCGGGTTCAAAATCCGCGATAGGGTTGTTGACATATCGCGAGGTTCTGAATTCGATATCAACTTCATCCCGAGTAAGGAAAAAAAACGTCTTCACCACATTACATCAATCCACAGCTGAGATGGAGCATTGGAAGACAATACTTGACGAAACTAAGGAGACTGCCTTGGTAAATGGTAACTCTCTCTCGAAGATTGAGCACGTCGAAAACGAAGCCCGCAAACATGCGGTTGTTATCTATCCTCATGGACCTGAAGATGCAAGAGAGTATCACACAGCTTACTTGATGTACAACAATTATGGTGAGTCTGCGCATATTGTGGGAAGGTTTATGAAACGTGTGTTGATGGTACTAAGTTCTGGGAGAAAAGAGATTTCCCTGGAAAAATCCTACAATCTCCGCATTCAAGAAATTGTTCGTCGAACATGCACCTGCGGAAGATCTGGCTGGAAAGCAAGGGAAAACTCTGGGTGGTTTCATCAGACTGACAAAGTCCCTCACAAGTAGGTCACCCAGTCCTCTCCCAATTATATCATGTTCTCTGTACGTGGACCTGCATATCAGCTTGCTAGGTGAAAAGGATTTGAGAACACAAGGTCTGCCTTGCATGGAAATGCTTAGGAATCAAAGAGTGCTCAAGGAGTCCTACGTCTAGTACCTCCATTGAAGTTCGGCAAGATGGATGAGGGTATTGGTACTAACGCTGCTTAGATGATGTCAAGGTGAAGCAAAACGAGATCGACTAGCAGAAAGAAAAACAGCGGCGAGCTAATGTAGAGTTCGGAGAGCGCACCAGCAGATTGATCAATGCATCGGACGAGCATGAACGTCGAGCGAACGAGGCGGAACATCGAGCAGATGAGGCGGAGCGTCGAGTGAAGCAGCTGTCGAGTCGAGTAGAGAACCTACAATATTTGATGAAGTACAATGGACCCGGTGGATATGCACCTGTCTGCTATAACTGCGGGGCAATGGGACATAGCGAGGTGGAATGTGTGGGAGCTTGCGGCGCATGCCGGATGTCAGATCATGTCAGAACGGGCTGTGATGACACTTTTCACAGTCTATTGATTGGAAAAGACGATGTAGTAAAGGCAGTTATCAAGCAGGAAGTCAAGGATGAGTTGAAGCCAGGGGTTGGGGAGGGTATTGCGGAAGTGGTGGTAGTAGAGCAGGCTGGGGAGGCAAAGGAGGTGATTAGATGGGGGGACTACATTGGATAAAGAGTGTAGAACAGTGTTGAGTATCAGAAGATGACGAGAATACTGAATTTAGTCTGTATGATAATTCCATGCTGGCACAGAGGGCAGTCTCTTTAGACTCTCGCAGCTTTTGACAGAATAATGTATAAAATCATGAACATGCATCGAATTACCCCGGTTGAGCCGCAAGAGGCGTGTGAGTGGCACGGAGGAACCATGGTTTGCTGGATTGATACATGGTGATAAGCAATTCCTAAAGATAGATTGCTGCCATTTCACCCGTAGACCATGATGACGACACTTCGAGGTGTTTTCCAGTGGCGATCGCTTCAGTCTCACGTGTTGGTTGTGGGACCATCGGCAATTCAATTTCGGCCGAGCTTGAATGTACCCATATAGATTTAAATTAGATATTTTTTCTCTCAAAGCTTGGGCGTGGCTGGTTCACAACCTTGTTTTTGGCGCTAAGAATAATGTGGAGTACCAGGAGTTCTTAACTATATTGTCAGTAGACATCAACTCAGTAGTTGGTTAAGAAACGAGGGTACCACTTATTTGCCGCCGTTTTTTTCTACGAATTTCATTTTTTTGATTTAAAGTTTCAACATACTTTTTAAATGTCGTCGCGTCCTATTTCCCTCTTTTGAAGTCTTTTTTGAGCCCGGAGGAGTCGCTTCACAACGACCCACTTTTTAACCGAACAAAATAGTTATTCTAGTGTGTTGACTTGAAGGTCGCGCTGAAGTTCGAGCTCGGTACACTCACCTTCGGCATATTTTGAGCAGAAAATCATGCAAACTCGAATATGGAGCTGGCTACTCAAGATATGGTCTCTTGATGGGTTAAAGAGAGGTTTCTGAGCAATGGCGTTTTGATCTGAGAGAAAGAGACAGTCCAAGGGGATAGCATCGTTGATGATGGGTGAGAGAAAATCCAGAAGGTCCACCACAATACTGTCAGAAGCTCTGTTGCTTTGCATAATACTGCCTTCAAAATATGCAAATCGTGTGGGGGCTGTCTATCTTACTCACCTCAAGCTAGGATTTATCATATCACGGCGAGAGCGATTGTGGAACGTTGGGAAGGGGAGAGATGTCACTCGTCCCCACGATGTACTTGTATGGCCCTATAGGCAGAAGAGTATCTCTCATTATCCTACACGAATCAACAAAATCCGGTTCTCTCAGTCGAATTTCAGTACTCTATATATCAATATCGTCCTCCACTGACTGAGCAATGTCTCTAATGTCGTTTGCGGCCATGTTGGAGATCTCGTCGACTTCGACCGCTGCAGACCTGATGAGATTCTCGTGATGTCCCTCATCATCTGGGATAACTCACACCCCTTGAACCTCTAACTTTGGTTTCTTGGTAGGTTCAGGCTCGTTGCATCATCAGCCTTGCGCTTTCTGTGACCGACAATTGCGACCATTTCAGTCCCATTATCTCCCAACATTTTGACGACTCTCTTCAGCGCCACAATCTCCTTCCGATTCTCACTTAAATTCAGACCGTAGGTAACAGGTCAACCCACACCGGAATGTTTTCATGACATTTTCCATTTCCGTCTCTGGACCTGAGCTGCTGCTGCTTTAGCCTGAGCTATGGGTGAGCAAGCTTAAGTCAAAAGTGAGCATTCCTAAGCACGGCCTGAGCACACGCTAGGAAAGTGTAAGCATGCATTAAAGAGCTATTTTAGTACACGGAGGGACTCATTTTGGCCTCCTTAAGCCCCAGTTACACTTTCCTGGTGTTTTCTCTATGTGGGTCCCGTTTTGGCTCCTACTGTGACGGAACTGGCTACGTGATACGCTCATGTGGTAAGCCTAGATCCGGCCTCGTTTATATATAGTAAAAACACGAACTGATCGTCGATTAATTCTTGTACAATAGAGGGTCACGAGGCGACAAAACCAAATAATATAAACTCGGGGACTAAGGAAATGGTAGGTAGGAAAGAAGAGAGGATGAGAGGGAGAGCGCTGCTAGATACATAACAATGGCCACGTAATAAGGCACGTGATGTTGCGTCTCAGGCTCGCGAGAGAGCGAACGGCTACCAAATTAGAGCATTCAAAGCCAAGGATCTTTACCAGGTTCTAAACAAATATGTCGCAGAAGTCGTAAAAGATTAAATCTAAATGTGAGGTGGTTGGCTAGTAGGCAATAACTCAAGTAGAATATACCTAGTTGCAGAGCAAGTTGGTAGATTCCGTACAGAACCAAGTATCTCGCCCTCCTAGGAGGCCCAGTAAAGCCTCCTCCTACACAGTACTTAGTAGGAGGCTCAAGTGGCGTGATTTCAGGTGGTGAGGTAATCAATGTGCAGATAAATGACGTAATACACTAACAAATCCTTACCTCTGATAAGGCCGTCGGAGTACGGTGAACTGCCGGAACCGAATATGAAAAAAATCAAAAATCAAAAAATCAAATATGCACCTCACTCTCACTCTTCAGCTACCGAGCCTTACCGACTTCCTTCTACAAATTTACTGGCCAACAGTGATTCTATAAAAGGAATTCTAGCTATATTTCTCAAGATGAATGGAGATGATGAAATGAAGCCGGATAAAGTTGGAGATATTTCCACGGCAATACCACTCCAATCCCCAGCGGGTGAGAACGCGAGAGCACCACTTACAGAGAGTCGAGTCCGGTTACTTCCAGCTGATGCTATGCACATCGTGGATGGGTTCTGTGGAATGTGCCGGCAAATTCTAGACAACTGGGGTGAACTGGACGAAGAAGATACGGATTCCAGAATGGAATTTGCGCACCATTCAGTTCTCGGAATGAGAAAATCGGCTGAGAGGGGGTGTACTTTGTGTACGCTTTTTCTGGGGGATGCAGCTAATTTCGGCCACTTTAGGTTGGGAATTATGGAAGCTGATGCAGAAGATACGGAGGTTGACGTGGAGGATATGGATACGGGTGAAGATGTGGATACTATTGAGGCGACCCCTATTGACGAGGAAAGCATATATCTTCAGTCAACCGACAGTATTCAAAATGGGGACGCCGATCAAGAAATCCTTGATGCCCCTCGAATTCTTGTCTTGCGTAGCAGCGAGAGTACAGTACAGAAATGTTGGCGTTGTCTGACGTATGGTGAAGATGGAAAGCTATTTTCTTCAATTCTATTTTGGCCAGTCCTAGATCCAGGTTCGTAGATTTATATTGATTTTCACATAGAATTCTCTGAGCTTACATAAAGACGAAGGTCAACAGAAACCCGGTCGACCTAGCTCCACAGTTCCATCCCGCGACGATCTTATGCTTTTGGCAAAGGAGTGGATGGGAGATTGTAACAAACAGCATAATAAATGCACCCAATCAATCCACGATGAAAAACTACCAACGCGACTTCTCTATATCGGCCGCCGGAATTTACGACTCAGACTCTCACTCAGCCTTCCAAGCGATACTAGATATGCTACCCTAAGTCATTGTTGGGGTTTAGGTGAGAATCTCAAGCTTGTTAAATCCAATTTGAAGGCTTTCCAACGAACAATTCCACGGAATCAACTCTGCAAGACTTTTCAAGATGCCATCTTCATAGCATCGCAGTTGGATCTCGACTATTTATGGATTGACTCATTATGTATTATCCAGGATGATGAAGAAGACTGGCGTCAAGAATCAGCACTGATGGGCATGGTCTACGGAAATTCTTACTTGAATATTGCAGCTGCTGGAGCCTCTGATGGGAGCCAAGGTTGCTTTTTCCAAGACAACCCAATGAGGATCAATAAAGTACGAGTAAGAATAACCGCGGCTGATAAGAACACATTCTACGACTGTGTGCCAGCGAGTATTTATCGGCATTGTATCGGGACCACTCCTTTGTCTTCGCGGGCATGGGCGTTGCAGGAACGTTTGCTGGCACCAAGAACTCTCCACTTCAGCAGGGGCCAGCTCTTCTGGGAATGTAACGAGGGATACCGATGCGAGAGCTTATCTTATCCCATTCCTCTAAAACAGAATGATTCCGATTGGTATCTCGAAAAAAGAGCTCTATCAGAGTTCTGGAACAAGATACTTTATATCTACTCAACATGCCGCTTGACAAAAGTACAAGACAAGTTAGTCGCTATATCTGGTATTATCCGAAAGATCCAAGTTGAGAAAAATGATAAATGTGTTGCGGGTCTCTGGAAGTCCGAAATGGAAATCCAGCTTCTTTGGTACGTGCCTTGGCTGTCACCACGACCCGATATCTACGTGTCTCCGAGTTGGTCGTGGGCCTCAGTGAACGGCTCAGTTTATGGATATGACTTCTACGAAGGGTTTTTCGGTAGGGGTCGAGAACTACACACTCATGTGCTCGACGTACATGTCAAATCTTGTGGTAACGATCCCTTAGGAGAGTTATCCGACGGCAACATACTGCTCTCGTGTCAGACCTTAGTATGTGTCACTTTGCTTGGCCCCGCTCCCTGCGAAGATGGACCGTGGCATTTTCATAAGGAGAAAATGAAGATCGATGGCAAAGATATGAAGTTCGAATCTTGGATATGCTGGGATTGTCAGGAAGAGTC
Organism: Phialocephala subalpina; assembly: GCA_900073065.1. Classification (NCBI taxonomy): domain Eukaryota; kingdom Fungi; phylum Ascomycota; class Leotiomycetes; order Helotiales; family Mollisiaceae; genus Phialocephala; species Phialocephala subalpina. The sequence goes on from FJOG01000043.1 coordinate 134,210, forward strand.
TTTGAGAAGTGTTTATCTTTTGCCCATTTCGGGATCGATTTGTGGTCTGATACTTGTCCCTACTGATCAAGAACAAGGCCAGTACAGAAGGGTGGGATTGTTTGCTTCGCTTCTAGATTCCAGCTGGGGAATCCAAGAACTAGGTGATATTGTGATGAATCCAGAACATTCTGCGGGAGCAGATGCATTTGCTGGATTTAACGACAGCGGCAAATACGAAGTGGAGCAATGGGTCTTAAATATCGTGTAGATAATGGACAAATCATTGGTTTACTAATTTGATTTCTTTGCCTAAACGTCACTTTAAGCTCGGTTTACATAGTTCCTCGAGAGATATTTATCACAGCTTTACTGATTCTGAAATAATATTAAAGCTATAAAAGTATTATATTCCTTAACTAGGTAACTAATAAGTTATTATAATATATAACCTCATTATATATATTATATATTTGTAACGAAACCAGTCTGCTAGCCCCCTAGTAGTTACCTTTACCCGTAGTAGGCACGAGTGTAGTAGATAATCAGGAGAGTAAGAAGTGGTTCTAATGAAAATCTAAAGCTAAGGAAGAAAGGAGAAGAGAATCAGATGATACCGCGAGGCCTAGGTTATGGCTACGGGTCTAATACAGGCTGTATTTAAGGCTTGTTCCCCTTACGGGTAATCTATAAGGCCCGTGAGGAGTATAACGGCACAAGCGATTACAAGCTATTATAAAAGTACGTGGGAATGCATATAATAGGCTAAAAGGATCTATCTTATAGGCCTAGTACTAAGGAGAATCCAAAGATAAAAAGAAAGGAAAGAAGAGAGGTTCCTGAACCACTTTTTGAGACCCCGTAAGATTAGCATCCGTTTCAGCCCCGAGTCCATACCGAAACGAGTAAAGGGGCTCGCGCACGTGACCCTGAACGTTACAATTGACTATTATAACGGCACGAGGGCTTATATACTAAGAAGAGGCGTTAAGAATGCGTTTAATTAGGCTAATAGGAGCTTAACCTTATAGGCTAGCTACGAAGGAAAGAAAGAAGATAAAGAAGAAGAGAGAGAGAAGTGCGGACGAGAGCTAATAAGCCAACGCCGCGAACCCCTAAAGCTAGTCCTCTTTAGGACGCCCCTAGGCGAGCTGCAAGCGTGGCTTCGTCGTCACAACTATAGTCTCTATATATTTATTAATATAGTAGGGGGGTTATTCTTAGCTGCGCCGCGTCGCGTAATACGGTGAGCAAACCTGAGCAGACATGAGCCGAAGGTGAGCCTGGCCTGAGCCGAGCCTGAGCAAAGGCGGCGCTGCTCACGTGAGACATAGGCTTGGGAAGAGCAAACATTCCGGCGGGGGAACAGATCGATCGGCAATCTTCATCTTCGCAGCTTGCTGAGCCTCGGAAAATCGCTTCTCGAATTTCTTTAGCTTGGCTTCGTAGTACTTCTGTGCTCCTTCCTTGATACCACGCTACTGCCCCTGTTCTGCCTTTAACTTGGCAGCTCGCTGTTCACCTAAAGCCTCTTCTAGGTTGCTGGTGTCGACAGTTTCGCCTCGATGTATATCTACAATCATCTCTCTCAAAGATCTGTTCTCCCTGTTGACATCGAACCATGCCTCAACCTCCTTCTCAATGCGAGCATCGAGTTCCTTGATCTTGGCCTCTTTTTTCTTCATGGATGTAGCAAACTTCCTCCTAGCTTGCCAGATATTGTTCTCGAGAGTCTTGTATTCACCCGTCAACCGCTTGATTTCCTTCGCAGCTATTCTCTGGCTGTCGGCAAGCTTGAAGTCGAGTTCGGTAATGATCTGCTTCAGGGCATCGGGATCGTTTGGGAGAGCATTGAGATTGAAAGGCGTGGGTATGTAGGCAGGCTCTAGGGGCGGTTGCGTGTCTTCGGAGATTATTTGTAAGAACTAGAACTTAGTTAAGACGTCGGGGCACATTAGGGTGACATTGAGAGCACCTTCGAGGATTTCGGTACCTTCGATATTGAGGACTTTGATGCGAACATTGAGTTCATCGCTCTCGTCGAGCTGAACGGAGACTCCATTGTGAGTGATTGTTCGAGGCATTGTGTTGCGCAAGATTGTATTCACAGCGTAGGTAGAGTGGTAATTTGAAGAAGATTTGTGTGTGGTCGTAGAAAGGCAAGGTCGCGGTCTGCGCCAAAACTTCGACTGCGCCTTAGCGTAGCGAGATCTAGATGATGTGTAAAGCGGCACACGGAGCTATACGAGGAGAGCTGGAAAAGCAATACAATGTCCCAAAGCATGAAGTACTTTACAGTAAATTCTAAAAGTATTTGTCGAAGAGGTAATATTTCGTTCTCTCAATAGTAAATACTTCACTTGATCCAGCCTTGCGAAATTGAAGGGCAAGGTGATCAACGCCTTCGCTACCGTCGCACAGAAGGAAAAAACCGAGGCTGTGAAGGACATTACTCCCAGTACCCAGCTTATCGAGAAGAAGGATTTGGAGATCTCTCAGCTTAAGGCTGCGAATCTGGACATGGCGAAAGTTAAGGCGATCAATACGCAGCAAGCCACCAAGATGAAGACACTCAAGGAAGAGGTCCGCAAACTTCAAGGCGGCATATCCATCGAGCGAAACAATAAGGAGCAGGTAAAAAAATCTCGAGACTTGAAGGTTCAGGCGGTCAAGATGGAGACAGTGGAGTTGAACGAAAAACTTTTCCAGAAGAAAGTTGGAACTGGGGCTTCTGCATCACCTTCAAGCCTTGCTACTCTCCATGGCTCTGTCTATATCGCTGGTACGATCAACGCCCCTGTCAACGTCAATAGTGGTGGTGCTAGTCTAGATAAGCTTGTATTCCCGAAGCAATATTATTCCCCTCTCCCCTTTTTTTAGACAGTTGCTTGAATAATAATGCTGACACCGATACTTAGTGTCAGCTTCCAGCACCATTGCCAAGAGAAAGGCGGCCCGACCCCCTACGTCGGATTCTCCACCTCTTAAGAGAGAGCGTACTCGTCCTCGCGCGTCTGATTTCATGGCTATACCTTGAGCCTTTCCAGCACTTTTCCTCCCCGCCGTGCCCGGATTTTACTGGATATCG
>FJOG01000043.1:137945-172280 GCA_900073065.1 Phialocephala subalpina
CGGCATGGCTGCAAATCCGGCGTTGGTGGTCTGTACTCAGTCATACAGATATGAAATGTGATTAATTACGCTGTAAGTACATGATCCTCCCTACGTATCTTTCCTCGACCCAATCCCCGTGCCTTTGATCCCACCTTATTGTACGTCCACTTCATTATACTTCTCCCATTCCTACCCCCACTTCCCTCCCCTGTATTTCCTAGCTCTACTTCTTCGCCGCTAGCGTTTTGACCATTGGCTTTACGATCACCGATGTAGCGCCTAAAGAAGATATTGAGGGCAGGGAGGCTGGCGCATATCATACCGATAGAGACTTCTGCTGACCTGTATATAACTTACGTAAACATATATAGCCCAGCTAGCATCTGTATAGCCGCCAGTAAGAGGGGTAACTAAGGGGAAAAAAGAAGGGAGAGGAGGAAAGGGAATAAAACATACGCCAATAGAGTTAACCTGAGAACAGATATCGTCGTGTCCTCACTCATCCCAGTTGAAAAAACCAAAAGCAACCTCGCAATACTAGTTCCTATCGCCGCGCCCCCGGCCGCTAACAATGCAACCACCTTGACCTTCTTCCCCAACGGCAAATCCAGCATCCAGAGTAACGGTATTGGAATAACCAACACCACCACATCCGTAACGAGACTCAGAATCGAATCCGCGAGGAAAAAGGCGTATTCATTGATGCAGGAAGGATGGAGATTGGGATCCCAAAATCCGGCAATAGGGGTGCAGATTCGAATTTTGATGACGAAGGCTAGTAAGTAGTATAAGGTTATGAACCCTATAAAGAAGTATATGATGATCACGGCTCTTGGGACAATTGCAAAGATACGCGTGAATATCAGGAGGAGAGTTATTTTAACGAGGAGAGCAGTCAGGCCATAGATCAGAAAGCCCCGGTATACGGCCTTTGGAGTAAATTAGTGGCGACGCAATAGAGGTGAGGAAGATGTGAGTTAAGAACTCACCTTTCGGTATGCTACTATATCGTGCTTCGTCACCTCCCACTGATGTACTCCTCCCCCAGTGTAGCTCACTACATGCATTTAGTTATATAGATCCTGAAAAATTGCATATTGTGGATAAGCCTACTACTTAATGTATTACTACAAAACAAAATGACGAAAACCTGATCGAAAGATTAGCATTCGATTTTGCTTAAGTGGATATGGAGTCAAATACCCATGATGCAATACAAAGCCCTAAAAATCACAGACTATTAGCAATCATTTCCCAAAAGAATTTTAGGCTTACAATCCTCTCTTTCCATTAGACCATGGAGTCTTGACTTGGTGTATATCCGTAAGAATACAAAAAAGGTAACGAGACATATGGACGAGATCTGAGTCACTGTGTTGATCGTTTTTAAGACGTCTTGAGGGTGTTTAAAGTTAGGTATTACGCCTTCCGGAGGCGCTAAGGCACCTTCTGTGTCGGACATGTTGCAGATTAGCTGATAGGATATATTCGCTAAGATTGGGGCGGCCTAATGCAAAATATTGTAGTTCCTTCTATGGTGTAAGAGAATACTAGACTCAGAACATCGTCAAATAAACAGGGACGGAAAGGTGGGGTTGGGTTGTGGCGGAAGAAAGGCTGAGAGGAGACGACAATAAATACAGATGTGGAGCCTATGACAGGTGAAGTGGCCTCTCCCTCTATCCCTTGTTTAAGGTTAGGGTTTTTCTGGGATCAGGGCCGAGCATAAAGTTCGCGTTTTCAAAAGCTACATATTACCGAATCGACTTTGTAAGGATTTAGGCCACCATTAACCAACCGCCAGGCAGGAACGTACAATATTACTGCGAGCATAATACCCGGCAAGTGAGGATCCATCGGAAATAACAACAATAAATCGACAGCGGGGGGCTTTCGAAGAGCAATGCTATTAGCATATCTCTCGAGTAACGCTGTTTCAGCCACCACGGGAAATGCCTAGTCCAAAACTCTGCCAACGCACGCCTGGGCGTGTAGAAAATAAAGTTCGTCGTCGCATCACCCGGACTTCCGAGGGGCGTGGTCTAAGATTGAATCTAACTTTGACAAATATTTGCCGAGAGGTAATGAAATATGTTCTTGATACGTCGTCAAGTTGCGACTGATTAATAACGGCTGAGATATGACGTGGGTTTATATTTTCGAAGTGGTTCCCAGACCCCGCCAAGGGTGGAGTCATGACATTCCATGACGTGATGATTGATAATAACCTTTGACAAGACCTTACATTTGTATTAATTTCGGCTTTCTTTGCGGAGTAATTTTGGTTATTGAATTGAATTCTATTCTTCCTATTGTAAACTACGTTCAGGTGCGCTGCCTCTTTGAGTTTAGCGCAGCCACTTCGGGGATGGCGCCTCACTTACCGAGCCGCTGCTTTTGACAACGTCTATAAGAACCCTCCTTCTTTCCTCATCAAATTCTCGACCGACATACGCGGCTCCTTCCTCAATCGGATGCTAGCCCCGCTATCTCATATTGCTCCCAGCTTGAATCTCTGAGTTATGCCCTCGCTTCCTTTTGCTCCGCTCCAATTGTAACGGGTTGCACCCGTAGTTATGCTCGGCGCTATATCAGTTGCGGAAGTGGTCAGGGCAAAAGGAATGATATTGATGTCAAATCTGCCCTTCTAGCTAGGTGGGAATGTCTCCCTAATAAAGTGCTCTCACTGACTCATCCAGATTAGGCAGAATTACATAGTAAATCAATGAGTCACCGATAATGCGGCTTCATGCCAACATGTGACGCTTTCCTCCAGGCATCTCGATCATGACCCTTCCAACTGACACGCTACGCGCCTTCACTGCACGTGTCTAGTCACTGGACTTGGTGTCAAGCTCGTGCCACTGCCACTAGTGGCCGCAGTACTTTTCCTCCTAAGAGCTGGAACCCCTATTTCCTTCTTCTCTCTTTAGTTAATTCTTGTAATACAAACGAGCTTTTGCACTGCACACTTTGCATCCGCCCCGTGACAAAGTTAAACACACCTCCATCGGAGCATACCTCAAATTCCGGGCGTGTAGCCCCCATTGCCATTAGCTACTGACATTACTACTGCTGCTGCTACAGGCCGCGGCGAGCTGAGTGATATACTGCCTGACCTAATCTTATGGAGCTTGTTGTCGATGCTGACTTGCTTCGGGACAGGTTTGCAGCGGGCTTCTGCGCTCTTGGGGCGCCGAGGAGTTGGCACGTAGGTATACTGCAGTTTGAAGGCAAAAGTGGTGGGCTCGGACGGCAATCGCTTCAACCTTGACCTATCTCTAGAGCCGAGTCATGACGAGGCAGGGAGCCCAAGCGATCGTAACAGCGACTTCCACAAACAATGGTATTTCTGATAATTTTCCGAGCTTCTCCCTTTCGAGACGATGTCAACGGTTTTAAATAACTACTACAGGTATGTCAGTAAACGTTCATGGCAAGGGCCATACTGACTGGGGAGAGCAAAGGGGGCGGGTGATAGCATGTTCTTGGAAAATCAAGTGCCTCCATAAATAACCAGAGCTCCCGTCCAAGGCCCAACTTAGCTTTAGTCTTATTTTCTTCCCATTATAAATGCCTTTTCACTTCTTCGATCTCTGTTAAGGTACTCGGCCAAATGCACCCTCTGGGCAGCAATTAGGAAGGAATATAAAAGGGTTGCGAATAAGGGTCACCATGGCTATTGTGGCGATGCCAATTGCTTTTGTTACCAGTTGGGTTTTATATGAAAGATGTGAGCTTTCCCTTTCTGTGACGTGCTTGGAAACACGCTAATATTTGGTGCAGTTGTGTTAAAAAAGGAGAGGAAATTGCTTGTTGCTCCTGGGATGGCTGCGGTTGAAACACCGGAAGGAAAACCGGCTGCTGGAACGTCATGATGTATATGTGGTATGATATCTTATGGATAGATACGTATAATATATATTATGATTACAAAGGCATACGAGATGATGGTCATAGTAATGGTTGTATACAGAAAATCTCAACATTTTGATATCAGATGGAATGTTCTCTGTGGATGTGTTTCAAGGCCCTACACGGTGAGTTGGCATTTGGCATTGTGATTCACTCAACTCAAGCTGCTGCCGAGGAGCTCCTCAGCTCTTCGTGGTGTCGCTTTCATGATTAATGTTCTTGCTATAAGCCGCCTCTTCATTCTCCTACGATGGTGCAAGAATGGACTTTCTATAAACCATCATCTAGAACAGTTTGCAATGGCTAGGAGGCATAACATGTTGCCTCCAATCTGCTCTCGCCTTTCAATTAGCCCAGCATCCCCAGCCTTCTTCATTCATACGTCTTTAACAACCTCACTTCTCATAAGCCGGCAGCTCAACCCCCTTCCCTTTCTCCACACTCGCACCACCTAATTCTTCCGGCTGAATAATCCACCCAGGCAACTTCACATCATGAACCTCGAACTCAAACTCATTCCTCTGCAAATAAATACTCCTTAACTCCCCCCTCCGAAATTTGACCAATTTCCTACAATAATCCTGCCATTCCTCTGCCGTGCCCCGGAAATCCATTGACACAATGAGAAATTCAGAGTTGACCGAATAGCTGAACGAGTGTTTGGGGGGTTTGTAGCCATATCCACCCTAGTTCATCACTTAATTAGTCATTTCTCTTGGTTTGAATGGTATCTAGAGGGAGATTACGGAGCTAATTGAGGAGTCTCCTCCTGCGTTTGTTCCAATCAACTCGGTTCGGACGGAGTCGGGGTCGCACTTGAAGTTCTGGCAATGCAGGGTTACGACCTGGGCATGGAAATCTCTTCCGTTGGCTCCGAGGTTTGTCTTCGGATTGGTATGGAAGCTGTAGAGAGGCATTTTGTATTGAATTCTTCAGTGATGTTGAGGAGACAGGAGTTGGGGAGGATGGTGCTTTGAGGTACTTCCATTATTCACAAGTAGTATGATTGATTGATTTATTCAATTTAACGCCCGTTCCGGCAGCCTTAAGGCCGCTATGCAGGCTTACGTAAGGCAGGATCTTCCCCACGCGATGCTACTCCTCTGAGGTCAAATCGAGGCTTACAGGGTCTCAATTCGACCTTTGAGTTTATGGCTAATATATAAATTGTTTGCCCTGTATCACAGCATAAGTGCTTGCTCTTCTGGTCTGTTAATGTAGCAGTCTCCTCCCGTGTCACGAACGCATGACTCAGCTAACAGAGCACGTGACAAGTGTCACGTGTTTGGATCCTTAGGAGCCACGAGGATCCAGGAGAACGAAGGTTCTATATAAGACTGGCATCTCTGCCCTATATAGGAGCTTCGTGCTCAACTTCTCATAGCAATAGTAACTCATTATTACCTTTGCTTATAACGTCTTGGATTCCATTCTAATATCACGTGTTTATTCTTACTTTACTTCTAATTACCAACCAACGTACTTAGGTACAGACCGACGAACATTATAATATACTAGCATATTAAAACGAGAAATAATATATATAAAAAATATAAATTATAAATATTATTAATTATTAAAAAATATTAAAATATTTAAAATTTAATAATAATAATAAATAATATAAATATTATTTATATTTATAATTATTTTATTATTATATTTATTAATAGAAAAAAATATATTATTTCTTTATTATTCTTTATTTAAAAAAATTTAATAATATTAAAGAAAATACGATATTAAAACTTATAAATAAAATATTCGAAATCTTAATAAGAAAATACGATAAAAAATATTAATAGAAAATAATAAGTTTTTTTATTATATAATAAAATTAAATATTTCATTATTATATTTTTATTATTAAACTTTAAAACTTTAATTAAATTTGATATAATTATTATATTACTTATAAATTGAAATAAATATTAAATATAAAATAATTCTAATCGTATTTCTAAAAAGTAATTAAATTAAATATTTATTTAAAAATTTTAATATTTTATTATTTCTAATTAAATATTAATTTGTACCTTATAATATTTATTATAACTTATACGTAGTAAATCAAAGTATATTCATTTTATTATAAATTTCGGGTTAAGTAAACGTATCGCCCTTTAGAATTACAGGTTTTATATTGGAATCAAGGTCACGTATTATATAATAGAGTTTCGTTAAAACGCTAACGCAATGCTAATAACAAGCTAGCTATTAGAGTTTTCTTATAAGGAATTGCGTTGAACTTTGAGGTTTTTCATAGATTAGTTTATTGAATAAATTAGATTATTATTAAAGGCCTTCTACTTATTGCGTTTCACCTTGCCATATAACCCCTTATATACGGAATGGTAACCGGTGTTTAAGTTAGAGAAGAAAGAAGAGTAATTATCTTTAGGATAGCGAATCCGGAACATATGAAATATTTCTAAGCAATAGAGAATGATGCCATGGCTATTGGCTGAGCGGAAGGAACCAGTCATAATTATATCGGTGGACACGGTAAAATCTTTACTTTGACTGAAATGAGGCAGCGCTTTTTTGAGGGTCCTGTGAGAAAGTAGAGTGGAGATCATCTATTGTCCCACCTAATGAATTCTAAGGCAGGAGATCTTCGGTGGTGAACGAAGCAAGTACACTAACGTCCCTTTGTGGATCACTAGGTTATGATAATCATCGCATAAAACAGCGACCAAACCCGTTGAATTCGGCGATCTTTGCACTTGAACATTGCGTTTAACTGGAAAACCAATGGAAATAAATCGAAGAATTCGAGCGAACAAATATTATTAATAGCAAATCTTTTTTGAATATATTATATAACTAAAGTAACTCGGGATAATTGGTAATCATAAATTTTACGCGGGGTATATAATATTATAATTTAACGAATTTTATTAAAACGATTTTATTAGTATTTATATTTTGAAATAATATATTATTTTTTTATAATTTTTTATATATAAAAAATAAAGATAAAATACTTTCAAATATTATAAAATAAAATTTTCAAAAAGTTTATTTAATAATATATTTTCTAAAGAACTTTATATAATCCTTTAATTTTAAAAATTTATATTATAATAATTTAAAGAATTATTTAAGTTTTATTTGATTTATTAATATATATTTTAATATATTATATTTTTAAAATTATAAAATTATAAAAAGTTATTAATTTATAAAATTTATATATTAATTTCTTTAATATAATTACTTTATTATTTCAATTAATATATAGAATAATTAATAATAATTATTATTTTAAACCTTATATATTATAATAGGGTAATCTGGTTAATTTGGCCAGAGTATTATCGTGATGGATTAAGATTAATACCACACGTGATCTGGAATCTTATATTCTTAGTTCTTTAGGCAGCTTTCTAGGTGGTTCGCAGATACTAGAATTGACTCCAGAGGTTTACCCCTCTATAATATTTTCCAACCAAGCCCAAAGCATACCATCAATCCTCACCAACCAATTACTATAGCTTTCTAACTCTTTATTAGAGCCTTGAATAGCTCTCTAATTTCTCTCGTAATCCCTGACCGAATCAACTTGGTTTCTCGCCTTTTCTAAAGCATGACCATGAGGATATTTTATAAGGAGCTATCCTAGAATTACCTGTGATTGATATAGTCCTTCCTAGGACAGAGCGATAAATTGAAAGAACCTTTGTTGAGAAGGAAGCTCCAAATCATTGAGGTGAATCATAAAAGACTGAACTGATAAGAGACATGACTAGATTGTACTCGTCCTCGACTTCGAGGCTTAAAAGCTTCTAATGCTACTTCGAAAATAGATATCTGGTTTGTTGAACTTTGCACTTCTCGAGAACGAGTTGAGATCTTACATCTCTTTTTAAAGCGATTAGGGGTTGTTAATTGGAATCTGCAGCCCGAAACCATTATGCTACCAAATGCTGTGTAGAAGTAGATTAGGTATGGAGAAGTGATTCCGTCTGATCATACTGTTGGAGTGATAACATTGAATAGTTGACAAACGATCAAATATGATACGTCTTGTAGAGCATAAATGGGATGACAGCCTCTCTCAACTCTAATATGGCAGAGCGAAAGATGATTCCTTCAGCTTTGCCGGTTGGATTTGATCTCTGAATACTTGATCCTCTACCATTGCCTCTCATCGGACTATACCTGTATTGCTCCCATGCGATCAAGCACAGCTCACTTGTTCTCCCTCCTCTTGTCCTTATGATGAAGACCGTACAACTCGAGAAAAATTGTGCCCACATACGGCTCTTAGTCCTTGAATTGATACATTGGATTTTGTGATTACAAAGAGTGAGTGTTGTTAAGGATTGTTTTCATGAATTCCAGCACTATTAGAAGTTTGATATTGCAACAAAATTTGTTGGTACAATTACAATAGTGAACAGTTTGATTATTTCCCTGCGCTCTTTCTGGCATGCTCCATGGCATTATAAACGTCTTCTCCGTGATCATGGGCATACTCATATGCTCTGATGCCTTCAACATTCTTTATCTTCTGGTCCGATCCATGTTGAAATAATAACTTGAAGCCCTCTATCACCTCAGAAGTCTTATTCGGGGGTGCGAGCTCGTATTGGTCGACTAGCAGGTGTAGTGCGGTTGTGAATTCGGCGCCGCGCATGGAGACAATCTGATTTGGATTGCCATCATGTTCGAGCATCAACTGAAGTACATCAAGCCAGTATTCCGTTGGATGCTGGGTGCCAATACACAGGTAATGACATAGGGCGTGGCTCCAAAGCGTTTGTTCGCGGCTATCGTATATCCATGTTGCGTTGAGCGGCGCCTCAGCTCCAATAAGAAGCTTAAGGATATCTAGATCAACAGGTTCGAGTGTCCACCCAAAAGGGTTCATTGCGTAAAACAATAAAGGGGGTGCACGACACTTTCGAGTATTTTGATACATTAGCCGATTCCCAGAATCTAGTTTCGACTTCAAATAGAGCCTCAGCTTCCAGCAAACAGCTAGGCACAAGACATTCAGACCTGGTATATTGACGCGTGTTCTCTGCAAGTACCATTTCGAGGCCCACGATGGGTCGACATGCGTTTTAAGAACTCGATCAAGTTCATCAATGTATTCCGTTTGAGGCTGCCCGAGGAACTGTTCGAGGAGGCCAGCGTAGTTGAAGAATTTGGCAATTAAGTTGTCGGGTGCCCTGCAGAAAACCGCCTCTTGGTATTCTTCTTCGTCGTTTTCATCAATCTTTTCGAAGACAAGGTACCTACGTTGCTGAGACCCCGATGCCGTGCCATTTGTGACCGGTCGAGCCAAGCCAGGGTTCCTTTGGGACAGGACAGGATGCGAAGCCGTTTGAGTTGCTATTTGAGTTGCCCAGAATGGCATATAGCAGGGTTGGGTCTTCAAGAGGTAGAGGTATGAAGCCATCAATGATATATCAACGGTGGGAGAAATATCCATTCCGTGGCCAATCCGTATAATCCTGTCTCGGATCCTTTGGTCCACTTCCTTCTTCTTCAAAAACTCCCTTACAGTCAAATGGATGAAAGTAACACTTTCTCGCAGCATTGGTTCCCAGCGGGCGGACGCGAGTCTCCTAGGTTGTACCTGTACCAGATTCAGGCACCGGCTCTTTAAAAGACCCTTCATGTTTTCTAATCTTTGCAGAAGCGCAGCCTCTCGTTCATCGCTTGAGTCATGATCAAAGTGACAGCGAATTGCGCCGGTTGGATCTTGAGCAGCCATAAGAAATTGTACCAAGGTGAGGGTGCAGGACTTTCCCGGTGCCCGCAGCAGAAGTCGAAAATAATGATATGCCCTTGAAAGGTGAATATCAGGTATCTCGTCAACAATGTGACTGTACAACTCTTCCAAACCCTGTGGAAGCCTGTTGATCCGTGCTTGCAGCGTGTCAATTTCTTCGCCCTCCTCGAACCCACGAATCAAGTCCTCAACAACAAGAGTAACCCAGACAAAAACACCTTGAGAATTCTGGATCACACTCTCTTTCAATCGGTCCGGTATTTGTCTCTTACTGAGCGAGATGGAGCTTTTGTTAGACCTCCCAAGTTTGTGGTAGACGTACTTGGAGATATCATCTCTTGTCCATTGGTGAATTTCTAGAGATATTTCCATAACACCCCGATATTCTTCTCGGGCTCGGCTTGCAAGACACAGTTTGATCGAGAGAGTACCGGACCGCATGGCATCAATCCAGGAAAACAAAAAACCGAGATGATGACCCAGGTCGCCTTCACACTCATCAAAACCATCGATTAGAAGTAACAGGCCTCCGGTTACAATCTTCTGGTCGGCAATGTGCATCAAAGCTTCCTTCAAGCTATCAACAGACCAGGCAGATGTGAAGTTGCTAGCCGATCGCTGCGGTTGGACCCGCCGCTGATAGACTGTGTCAATGAACTGAATCAATTGTGGAAAGCGATTTATGAGCTGTAGAAGTATTGCATGTAGTAAACCATCGATGCTTTTTTCCTGCTTCGTGCTAAGCGTACTCAATTGATAGAAGAAGTAGTGTATCACCGCAAACTGGATTGTGCCAGAGTCCGAGGCGCAATACTGTTTGGGAACTTCGTGTTCGAGGATGAATTTCATCAACGTCGATTTTCCCGTACCGGGATTGCCAGCAATCCAATAACACCTGTGGCCAGACTTGAGCCATTGAGTGAAATTGGTTCTTGGATCGGTCCAAAGCCATCCGAATGTGCTACTATGTGGTGATGGGATTGAGGCTTCGCGGGGATTGTGGGCGAAGGCTTCGAGTGTCCGATAAACCTCTAGTGATGATTAACGAGAATACGGGCCAATATTGAAACGACCTTGCCTTGAATTCGCATATGGCTAATTCCTATTTAAGGTGTTAGTAGAGCACTACTCTCTAAATTTGCGACGTTTTGGAGGAGGTAGAATATTGAATAGAAGGTGTGTGAGGCGTAGATCCATTCAGATAGCCAAGTATTCATTGAGATCTCAACTGGTCAAGTCTCTGCTGGAGGCTCATAACACCATTTCCTAATCCAAGTGACTCTGATATGCTTAGCTTACCTCCTGCGAGTTGTTCGGAGCATTTTTTAACTTTCATGCCCACTTCTGGGTCATTCAAGAATTTTTCACTTGCCGCTGCTATCCTATCAAGTTGCTTGACTTCATCCAACTCAATGTCTCCTATCCCAGGGACATCAAAGCGGAAACAGCGACCTTGAAGAGCGTCCTGGCCGCCATCTCTTCGAAAGAAAGCATCAGCTTCTCTTTGTGTATTGGTGGCAATGTCTGCGAGTGCTTTGCCGATGGTTAACAAATTCGGGTTAAAAACCTTGTCTGCGGCGACGCCGGTGCCCAGACTGATGATGAGCTTGTCTCTTTCCATACTGAACATCTCACTTGCTTCTCCATCAACTAGCTGGACAGGGTTGTTGTAAAGCAACCCGCCATCAGAGTAAACCGCACTCCCAACAGAAAGAGATTCGAAGAATGTTATCGCGGCGGAAGTACCTCGGCATGCCTGCCACAACTTTAGTGTCTTGAATCTAAAAATCTATGTGAGTTTCTGTATCATATCTGAGATGCTGCGATTTTCCTCACGTCTGTAACGGCTTCGAGAAATTTCGATACGATCTGAAAATGGCCGGCTGGCCCCGAATCCTTTCCTCGTGCGTAACAACGAATCTGGAAGATATCTCAGCTCTCCATACCCAGTACTAGGTCGCCACGGAAGAATTTCTAACACTTTGCACGCGGCATCATCTTCTTGCATTAAAACTTCCCTTGCGTCCGTCCCCGGACAACCGGTGGCAATAATCTTCAGAATTGCGTCTTCCAGTGGCTTCGTCTTGAATTTCGGAGCTAACAGAGGCTTTCCCACTGCTCTTTGAATCATGTTTTTTGGTCGTGAAAGCGACTCCAGAGAGCTCCATATAAGCTGCCTTGCATTCTTCAATCGACATCCGCAAACGACCCAGCATCACCGCAATTAGACTGCATCCATCAATCTTGATACACGAATTGTAAGAAGTACATACCCGCCAGTGCTAGTCCCTCCAATCATATCAAACATTTGCCAAGGCTCCTGGGAAGAGAGGCCCAGTTTACGTCTCTCCTCATTGGCAGCGTCCAATAATTGCTCGAGAACGACAAGCGCTGCCAATCCCCGAATCCCACCACCATCTTTCGGAGTTTAGCAAAAAGACATTTACAGAACGTCTGGTTCTTACCAATGGAGAGTAGCTTCACCATGCATTGGCCAGACGACGACATAGTAATGCTATATGGCAGCGACGAATTAAGAATCCAGTTGGATGTAATCAAGGGAATTATAGGCTAAGATCAGCAAAACAATGCGAGGCGACAAATGTCTTAGCTGAGGTTCTTATAGGGGAGGAGATCATGAGGCTGAGATTATCATTTGGTGTGCGCAGGCAGTGCTACAGATTTACTTTTGAGTCGGGCGTACATTCCAAGCGCTTGCTAGGCATTATGGTGAGGTGGCGTTCTGGATTAAGCAATATGCAAGGTTGTGACCACCACCCACTGAACAAGGCACTTTGACAGGCAGAGTGAACGATGTGTTGCCTATTACTTGGCAGACTTCCCTTGCTACTACATACTAAATCACTAACCCTACTTCTACATCGAAAAAGAGAGTGCGAATCAAACGATATCACACAAGATCTATGTTTGAAGCAACTCGGTACTTCCGAGCTAAGGACTATATTGTAGGAGAACCAGTAGACCATGGAGGTGCCTCGTACCACGTCTTCATGCCCGTACTTTCGTCAAGATGATATAACTTTCCCACTTCTTCATCCCTTGTCCAATATTCATTGAATTTCTTGTCACTCCAGTCGGTCGAAAAATTCAAGTCCACATGCTCTGATGGGAACACCTCCCTTGACTGTATCTTCCTCCTATATGCGTTGGTAGAAGTCTCGGCATCACAGGTAGTCTCGTTGTTGGTGCTCGGTTCTGTTTCGAGTGGGGAGTTTGACCTTACGGACAGCGATATCGAGCCATCATCAGACGTGACTTTTTTGTCGTGCAACGCGTCGTCTCTGACCATTCCTGCCAGTAAGAGGGTATCCACTGTAGTCGAAGAGTTGCAGACAGACCGATGCCAGTTCGAAGTGTCTGAAAATAGTTCAGGGTTTGTTGGTTTGTGACAAGGATATCTGTCTGAGTTGACGGAAGAGATGGTGATGCCGTATCTCAATGAGTCGGGCGGGAAAATATCATTCTGGCATGGGCTGTCTTCAACAACCAAGGCAGCATTCTCTGGAGGCTGGATAGAAGCCAAGCTGCGGCGAACCTTGGGTTTCCGAGGTACTCCTGCCATTGTGTCCTCTGACAAGGCATTATCATGATCTGGGTGCGTTCGTTTAATACCTTTGGTATCTTTACTAGCGGATGATAAATAAGGTCGACCATTCCGCCTCTTTCCTTGAAATACCATTACCATTGATGCAGTTGGATCCTCAAAGGTTGTCGGCCAAAAGGATGGAATTACATCAATGTCTTCATCAACGGTCCCGGCAGAGGTTGTGAGCTTGCAATCAACGGATTGCATAGGTGTTTCGAGGCAGCAGGGGTGAGAAATGTCCGATACGTTGAAGGCCTTCATATTTTCATGTTTCAGTGTTCTACCCGGAGTACTGTCAAGCTCCACAGCCAGTTGGTTTTGTATGTCAGCGAGTGACGGCATTTCGTGAGCTCGATCTGAGTTGCTGTCATTCGTTGAGTGCTCGACACGCCACAGACAATCAACCCTGATTCCCTCTTCGAACGACGTAGATAAGATACCATTTTGAATTCCACGTTGGAATTGTGAGTCCTGAAATTCAAGGACATTGGCTTCCTTCTCCTGGCCAAACAACAAGTCGAAGTCTGCATGTTTCGCAATCCAGAACACACTTCGCTGCTGGTATCTGCCTAGACGTTTGCAGGCCCAAACCAGTTTCAAATCACGATCGACGTACGTATCGCCAATAATTCGAAGCCTCCTGGCAAACTTTGCAGATATGTAATTGTAGTTGCACGACTCATTGTACAGGGCGAGGACATCCACATTGTCCCTTCCATGATAGTCCTCTCCATTTGCGATCTCGATGACAAAGGCGTAAGTATTCTGCAATGAAGTAACGTATTGATCAGCTTTGCTTATTCCATTCATTTCTCACTTTCCAACTTACCTTGTCCTTTATACGCTTACTCTTCCTAGACTTCCGTGATTTCACCTTGCTAGGGCTCAAAGTGTTCCGAAGCAGACGCAGGACGTCTTTCGAGGGATGCATAGGTAGACCTTATAGTTCGTAAGTGGCCGGGCTGCATAGATTAGTCGAAAGAGGGTCAATAGGGCAGGTGGATGATATAGAAATGTGAACTGGCGACACTTCAATGTGAATGGGATTGAATCCTCAAGATATCATACATAAGGCAGACTTCGCCAACAGGCACTTCATCAAAGCTAATGGGGATGGAAGATCCACGAACTAATGATTCAGCCTTGGGCGCATCGCATTCCCTGTCGAGTTTGTCGCCTGCAACAAAACCTTGCACGTTCATTGTTTGTGGCTGAAACCTTTGAATACCATTCGTTAAACTGAAGGCCGAGAATGCGCCACCATGCCCCGCCTCTGCGCCTCTCTCAACATGGCACCAGTATCAGCTGAGTGACGTGGTCATTTTGGCTGATTACGCCCCAGATGGTGTTCCCACACTTCCAACAAACACAACCTGAACGCTGGCGAAGCTACGTAGAGATTAGCAAGACCAAATTTACAACCATGAAGGCTGTTATGCTTACGCAGCAGTCGCAGCAAATATTTCAATCCTTCTTGCTTGTGTTGCGAGAGCCAGAGTGAAGGAGAAGATCAGCGTAAACAAGCAGACAAAACCAAGTCGGGTTTTCATACTATTCATGAAGTACAAGGCCACGACAGAAATCATAGGTGTTAATGAAGAAACTGCTGTTCCAATGATATTGATGCCAGCTTGTACATGCTGGTCAGAGTAATGATAGAGAGAGCTTCGATTATCGGGCCCGGAAGGCCTGTCTGGATCGATAGGAACTGGGCTCTGGAAAGGAAATCACGCGTTAGCACCTATTCTAGTGTGTCATTTTAGTGTGCAGACCTTTCGTAGATACCAGATTTTATGAAATAACCTCAACATAGGTCCAGAAAGGAACCGGGTTAAGAAGTCATCCTCCCCCAAGTTATTCCCAGGTGAGACCAGATCGGCTGCATTCTTGAGATCAAACACGGACTCTTGGGTAAATCCGCCGAGATCACGGCCAATGAATCCACAGCCGCCTCCAAGGTGAGCGCTCTCAATCCATTCACTCAAAGCTTTGATTTTTGAAACTTTGGGTCGATTCATGGCAGAGATCTGCTCATATTGCAGCATCGAGGCGTCTATGAAGTTAGAAGTGTTTTAATTTTTTAGGCAGGATATTGCACACACAATATTCCCTGAGCTTGGTCCTTATATCTAGAGCCAAGCCCCACTGTTCTCCCCCAAATCCACGAGCTCCGGACTGACGGAGATGCCACCATTCGACATCATACAAGTGCCTCTCAGAGCTATCTCCAGACTCTCGGTCAGCTTTGGCAGCTTTGGTATACTCAGCTTCTAGATGAACCAGTTCTGCTTGTAGGTACAAGAGGTCTCGCGCAGCACACTCCTGGAATTGACGGAACATGGCCATATCTCTGGAAACCATAAAACGCGAAAGCTTATTGTAACCCATGGTGAATCATGTATTGAAGCTAGGGGTGAACCTCTGGAACTGAATATGTTGAGAAGTGATGAGTTGTGAACGCAGGCAGGATCCTGTCATTGTGGATGGGCCGCTCATTCCAGCTGCGCTCAATCCAGCTGCTCATTCGCTCTTTCGGTGGTTGATGTGTTGTTCCTCTTCACCCACGCCACGTCAATGGCACTGGCGAGATCTGCTACTAGCTGCTTCGAAGCTGCAATCAAAATCTACATAACGAAGTTCAACGAACCTTAACACCCCACAACTATCAATGAAGAATCGCCATTAGCCATGAAGTAACCTAAGTGTATCACTCTGTAGGCGCGCTACTGGATCTGCAGGTAGACGTCATCGCTGCGATCTCTTACTTGTATGTATGCTTTCCTGGTCATCTTTGGTGGTTGGTGCAGGGAAAGAAAGCAAGTGCTGATACTTCCAGCGACACTTAGGCAGAACGAGAACAAACAAAGATTCGCGATTCAAATATGCCAAGTTTTAAAATGAGTACTTCACGCTATCCCACGAGAAACAGGGCAGCCCGCACCACGAAGGATGGTCTCTCACGCATCACTTCCGACTCCATGATGATGGATATGTGCGAGCAGCAAGCAGACGTGAATTCGCGAGAACAACCAGGCAGCAAGCGCCCGCGCCGCTCCAATACCAACTACGGATATAACAAGTCTTTCCGAGTTACGAAGAAGAGAAATACCACCCCACAATTGGCCTCAGAAGGGTCAAAAAAGTTGAAGAGACTATCTCCCAAGCCAGCTACCAACTCTGCACCGGACAGCATGGAACTAACATCGTGGGAGCAACCAGAAGTTGAGGGACTTATTAATGGACAAACGCCAATCAATCAGATGCGTCTTAAGGAGCGAACGGGAAATGGATTCGCCGGAATGCAAAGTCTCACTCGATCCCTCTCAATGCTAGGAAATGACATCAGCAGAAATATTCGCAAGGCGATGGACTTTGTCGATTGGTTCAAACAAGAGACGATTCCCGGGATCACCACAGAATTCAATGACAGATCCGCTTCTCCTGCTGTACAATCCCTCACGCAAACCCCACCACAAGACCTGACCAAAGCCTCCGGTCCACCAAGTCCTCCAGAAGAACCAGTAAGCTCAAGCTATGTCAACGTATCAAGGTCGGATTATATAGGAAACGCATTTGAAAACGAGGACCGGAGACGAGAATTCCAACGCGATTCGTCCGCACCTTCTGCGAACGCCCGAGGAACATATCATGCTAGCCGGACAGAAGCATCGCCTCCTCCACTGCATGGATATCCAACGACTGCGCAGCCATACCAACCAAATGTACCACTGCCAGATGCAATTCGAAGAGATGACTCTGCTTTAGTTTTGCATCAAAAAACAGGCCATCTTCACTCCACACATCTTCTCTGGGACACTGGATCGAATCCTAACTTCATCTCTTACACGAAAGCTCGAGAATTAGGATGTGCGATACTACCGTTGCCTGAAAAGGAATGGTTATCCTATGAAACTGTCAACTCGAACGATGTGGCAAGACATTACGTCCTACTAGAAATGTTAATACGAAGTGTGGATCTGCCCAAGCTCAAAGTCTATCTACTGATTGTAGACTCGAATAGCTTCGATATCATTCTTGGGCATCATTTCATTGGAGAATACAGCATCTTGCAAAAACTCGTTGCAAAAGGATCCAACAGTGATCGGGCTTGCGCGATCATTTCCAAAAAGGCTACTCCAGGTAAGACTCGAGGACTTCTCGCTCAGACCATTTTCATACTCGCCATACCAGGTGACGCTGACATATTTCATTACAGAGCAGATCGAAGCTGTGAGGGCCGCACGACAGCGCCGCGAGTTACTTGCGCAGCGTTCGGAATTCGACATTCAAAGCCAAAGGGTAGTAGAGGCAATGCCTCAACAACAAAGGGCAGCAGCATCTGGGTCGACAGAGAGCAGCTCGAGTGGGGCATATGGAGGTGGACCTCGGACCACAGTGAATACAAATTCGTCTTTCGGACCTGCAATGTGCCAATCCCAGAACCCTCCTTTTCGAAATCAGCGAATGTTGTCTACTACCGAATCTTATGGATCATCCTCCATGTCCAGTTCTTCCTTCCGGCAATCTTTCGACCGGTCGACGGCAGCAACGAGCTTCTGTGAGAGTCCTACCACAACATTTAGCATCGCCGAATCCGCAGAAACTTTAAGCTCGAATTTGGAACGGTCGTCGATGAAAAGCTTTCCACACAGAGTTAGCGATAGGTTGAAGAGTTTGGGGAAGGGCAAAGGGAAAGGAGACAAATACGGCCTGTAGTTATTCAAAGACTGCAAGGGAGAGGGAAAAGGGATGGGGGGTGAGACAGTTCCAATACACGTGGGGGTGAACGATGACGTCAAAACGTCTGGCCGATACAAATATGGTGCCTCTGCTGCCAATGACACAGTGAGCTGAGCAGGCACTCGATCCGATGACATACGTTGAGAATTGAGAGAATTCGTCTTTGGCGTATGCAACGATATTTGCGTCAAAGTAAAACTCAGCTGATTGCATTACATGTGGTGGATACTGTAATTCGCAGGTCCGACGCCAGATCACGCGGTACGACATTTCGCAACATGGGTATTCTTGTACGAGTACAGAGTACTTTAGCAGAACAGCGAAGTCAACGATTGGTTCTGTATGTATTTCATGAAGGTCGGGTTGTTTATAAAAGTGAGAAGCATTGGTCACGGGTTTCAACAATGGATGCGGGAGACCGTTAGCTTCAGCTATGCTATGTAGGCAACTGCACCCCCTTCTTTCTCTCATACCATCAAACCTCAATCAACTCCACCGTCCCTTCACACTCCATCAGCTCCAACCTCTCCTCCTTCGAAAACAACGTCTTCCCACACTGGCTCCTATCACTTCCCCCCATCTCCCCAAGACGGCGAACCACTAACTTGAACGGCAACGGCGCTGTCACCACCCTTTCCATAAACGCTTCGGCCACTTCCCAAGGACATCTCCTGTCTCCTTGAAAGATCGCTGGGTTCTCAAGCAACCCTCTCGCCGATATAAGTCCATTCACTCCCGTATATTTCACATGTTCTGTATGACACTCTTCAGAAGCGAAAGCTGTATGTACCAGGGTCACACAAATTTGTATGACCTGGACTCGTGAATCAACACCGAGCGACATCCTCAATGCTGCAGACTTCTACACACATCCGGGTATTGAACACTGTTTGCAGAAAGGAGCCAACCAAAACTTGATACGCATTCCTCTCCATGCTCCAATTCTAGCATTGTATGTTTTCGGGGAAGCCAGAGCGAACGAAAAGAGGTTTTGCTCCATTCACAGCTCTGCAGATTCTCGCAGCACTCCAGTTAGACACGGGTTTGACTCGCCGATTCAAGATCGTAGCAGACAGTATCCTACTGGTGCTCTTCACAGTTCGCAGAGGTCCAATTCGTATCTGCCATCGGCGGTGGAGGATTCATCGCGTCGTTCGTAGATTTGCACACATTCGTGCTTGTTCCTGCTCAACGCCTAGAACCTGCCTCATAACCACAATCAGCTTTCGGATTTCCATCCAGGTCTGCAGGATCACATACCTAATATTTTGCCATTCCTCATCCTTCTGCCAGCTGCCACGCTCTTGGTCGCCGCAGCGAGCTTGTTGAATATGCCAGACGAAAATGCTGGCTGTTGATTATGGCACTCTCTCCATCAATCGCAGTGACAGCTCGTGAGAGCAGAGGATGAAAGTCTCATAAGCCTTACCTGAGTATTCGGTCACATCTTGAGAATCTGCTGCAGGGCAGCAGCTTCTTGCAAGCTCTCGCTGCGTTGCTGATGATGCTGGAATTGACGTGTTCATTGCTCGAGTCAGGAAGCTCGAAAGGCTTGGCTACCTTGATTCATACATTTATCACGTGCGTGAAATGCTTCATGCATCAGAAAGAGGCTGATGGTGCTTTGCGCGGATGTTCATTGACCAGAGAATTGAGTAGATTTTCGTCCGTGCTTAAGCGGGAAGAATGTGGTTTGCTTGGTTCAAGCAAGGTAAAGACATCTGTCGGGAGTGTCTTATGCACCATATTTTCTATCCGCCAACTTCAATCGCTTCCACAGAACGTTCTGTACCTGATCGTAATCGAGTCCTTCGTACACTCTCAGGCCATCGCAACTGACTGCGACTTGTACGCCATTGTGACTGGCGCTGCAGTTGTCATGCCCTGGAAGAGTGTTGAAGTAGAAGACGATACCGAATGGCTGATGGCTCCCATCCATTGGGTTTAGCGCCTCTCGCTTAGCTAGCGCCACCTCGAAGCTAGTTTTTGACATCTCCGAATGTTCGAATGTCCTGCAAGTCTTGGGACAATTGAAATCTTCATTTCAGAGGCGCTTGCCACAGTATCATCGAAAAGTTATCAACTACTGAATAGTACCGTGGCATATCTCCGCACCCGCACAGCCTCATTCGATTTGGCATGTTGCATTTCTTGTCATCTTTTTACTCTATAGCTCTTCATTCCATACACACTCAGCACAAGACTCCTAACACCATGCAACGCTCAAAAGCTATTGAAGAATTTCAGAGAGAGGTTCACCTGACTTAGCTCAAGGCAGTTTCATCAAAGCCATCATGGGAATCTCCTTATTGACCATCATCGCACCTTCCTCCTCCGCCTCAGCTCGCCAAGGGAGGCTTCCTTCCGTAGACAACATGCCTGCAGCTTTTGTCAGCTTCCTCTCCCAGTATTTCTGATGTTTTACTCACATCACAACATAAGCATGCACATTCCTATTATTGATATCCTTCCTGACGTTCACTAGAAAGACCTCCACTTGTTCATTCGACCAGCTAAGACCTCGGGTCAGAATTGCTCTTGTCGAGTTCAGACCTTCCAGCAAGTCGTGCTGGAACCAGAGTCCTACTTTCTTCAAGTGTGGGTCTCGTGGCCAGGTATTGATGGGAAATGTTAGGAGCTGCTCTTCGACATCGACGAACCCGATTTCTTCCATCCCTGGGTAGCGTGGCAGTCAGCCATTGTTCAATGGAGATTTAAGAAAGGAGTGAAACATTGGCCCCACCAGAACTTACATGGCTTGTACTTCTTGACATTGGTCCATGGTCGTCCAGCCTTCGCAGCACCCTCCACGATATACATATTCCAATCCCACAGAGCTGTGCCCGCCAACGTGGTGTCAACAGCCTTCATGGGGAAGTCGGCATCTTGCATTTCGAGGTAGCCACCAGGAGCGAGATGCTTGAATGCTTGCGTGAGGACAGCTTTTGGGTCTTTGAAGCAGCTGATCATCAATCGGCCGTGTATCAGGTCGAATCTTTGCGAGTATGTCCATTCGTCTTCGGAGTCCTCGACTTCGAATTGGCAGTTGGGAGGTACGCTGAACAAGATTAGCGTGAGGAAAGGAGTGGAGTTCGTTGAGTACTCACTATTCGGGTTGGATTGGACTTAGGTCCGTGCCGATGACTTGGGCAGACGGGAATCTCGTGGCTTGGTTGATTCAGCAATTTCCAACATAGCACCCTGCTTGTGACGACATACCGAAGTCAATGGCCCATATGCCAGTACCGGTGCCTATGTCGAGGACATTCTGCGGATTCTCAACGATTGGCGAGAGGAATAATTGGTCGTATAGTGCCATGTACCACAAGTGGTGTTGCATGTCTTGGATGTGTCAGTCAGATCCGTGCCTAGGGTAGCACTATCGGGAAGCTATACCTAGTCTCTCTTGCTCCCTCTATCCCATCACAACATCAGCAGTGCGCCACCTCCATGTGTTTTTCGGAAAACTGACCTCATCATTCGGCATCACATAGCCTATAGACAAGCGCATCAACAATTATTCCTCCAAAACTAGACTCAATCTACTCACTGCCTTCCTTGTATCTGTGGTATCTCCTTCCATTCTCCTCGATGTAGTCGTACACGCTCGATCGTACCGATGTTGTGGAACGTCTGCCGCCATCACATCATTAGCTTGAGCTCTACAGCGATCAACCCCGCAGAAACCAGGAACGGTCTACTTACGGTAACGACAGATCTCCCACCGCAGAATCATCATCATTGCTGTCGACCTGCAGATATTCAGTGCCTCTGCTCTACCTGTCCCAGCAGAGTGGATAGAGTTCTTACACTGATGTGAGCCTCGCCATCGCTTATCTCTCCCACGTCGTATTCATCTTCATGGCCTGTTTGGTGTGGGGTCGCATCGTCAGGGGTCAATGCAGGGTTCGCGGCTGTGTCAGCAGCGACGCTGGCTTCTGATCGTGGTGATCGCGACGCCATGTTGGATGCTGTGCTGGTCGGAACAAAGGTGCAGGTAGAAGATACATTGGATAACGCGACGAAGGATTTTCCATTTCTCGAGGACGGGCCCCCACGGATTACCAACTACCCCGGTCGGAGCGGCTGAGGATCTAAAAATGGAGTTCGGCTCCGGGGCCGGGAGGATGCCCTGCACGCGGATGTACTACCGGGGGTGATCTTACCCCTCAATTTTGATAGCAAACAATCTCAACGTCGGCTCTCCCGTTTCTCAGTTCGATCTTCTGTGAGGGACAGTCGAAAACATGTCAAAGAGGGAAAGAAGAATCAGATTTTAACAAAGTCTTCATACTTTCCTAGCCAGGCTGGTCAATCGCAGAAGGGTTGAAAGTCATCGAATAACATATGATAAAAGCCTCACAGTTTCGTTCTGTTTGACAATGCAAGGTTTTGAGCTTGAAGAGATGCTTGAAAGATATAATGTTTGTTATTTCGATAGTTACATTACTCTTGTCGACTACTATTTTGAAAACCGAATTCCCTGAGATGGGTAATCTAGGTTGAAAGCTCTGGAGGACATAACAGATCTAGTAACAATCCCCGGTCAATCGAGGTACATCGCTCTTTCTCGATCAGATGAATACCCGGACCTACCTTCCATGAGCTGCCACTTGCTCGAGGCCGCATTGGGGCTACTCCGTGAACACAGCCTCAATCCCCCTTTGTACAACCACGGCAAAATCCAAAGCCTCTGGAGCTTCATATTCGAACCCTCCAACTACTATCAACCGAATCTTTCGGCAGAGACGGTCTATTTAGTACTCTAGACCTGGGATGAGCAGTACCACCGATTGATATACCTGAAAGATGTGGCAGTTACGGCCATGAATGCCTTCGCAAGCTCAGGTCTCGATATACAAGCTTGTGCGAGAGGTTTCAAAGCGGTATGACTTAGACTCCTCTGATATGGAAAGACGGAACACCTTTCATCACGTTTGGGGAAGGGGCGCCTTGCTGCAAAAGTTGTTGGACAAGGCCGAGAAAGGAGGAAGGCAAAGCCGAAATGGACGAGGATTTTCATATGCGTGAGGAAAAGAAGGCGAAGATGGAAGAGAAGCTGAAAGACAACGAGAAGAAGATAGAAAGGGAAGCAAAGTGAGTGAGATGAGTAGCACTAGCGGTATTTCAAGAAGACATCACACCTTCCATAGAAACTTGAACATACTCTCCTGGCGTGAGAGAGAACGTAGGTTGAGATTGAGCGACCTTACCTAGCGCTCGCACATTCATGCCAACACAAACACTACTCTGTTGCCTTCTTCAAACTCTCCCCGAGTGGCTCTGTCGCAGGTGGCTTGCTGGTGCAGGTTCCATTCTTCTGAGCATTTTTCAATGACGTCTTAAATCCATCAGATGAATTCTGCGAACGATACTCGCCAGGCCATGATCTCGTGATTTCAGTTTCTGTCGTCTTCTCCAGATCTGTTTATTTCTGCTCGCATTAGAGATTATCTCGTATTTTCCAGCCCCTAGTTGTCTCGAACCTCCTTTCCTTCTACAATTAGCCTCTTGATATTCTCCTTCGCATCACCAAGTCTTGGGTGCATGTCACTTGCTGTATCGTAGCACGTACACATGACCGTATGCCTTCCGTTCTTGTCACTCTCATCATCGTAATCGAAGAAATACTCTCTAGTCAACGCCTGAGCTACGCTCTCCAACATCTCTCAAGCTTCCACAAGACCATCTAGAGCAAGTATTGCAATGTCCTTCAACCTTTGAAGACTGGGCCATTGATGTGCCAAGCAGGCGACTACCATCCCGACAAATCCAGGTGAAAAGCCAGAGTAATCATAATGTGTAGGCTCAAGGATGTAGCTCCACAAGCTTTGAGTTCTACTCCTGCCTCTGAAGTGCGGCGGGTTAACTGTGTAAAATATGAGTGAATAGAGTGCAGCGGCAAGTAGGTGCCAGTTGAGTGAGTTCCGACCCGTCACATCAGGTTCCTTGCGACTCTCTGACGCTCCAAAGATTGGGCAGTTGTCGATGTGTTTTGTAAGTTCACACGTTTCACTTCCTCATTGACGTATTTGTTTTTGATGGAGGAGACACTGGTGGACGAACACCTTCGAGGTTGCCGTGTGGATCCCTCCTCGGCGAACTGCGTTTAGGTGGAGGAAATATTTGTGTCAGGCGGGGTGGCAATTTGCTTTGACTGCCTCTAAAGTCGTAGACGATAATGTAGCCCACTAAATTCCACTTCCGTCTTTAGACCTGAGCAGTCGCTGCCTTAACCTGAGCCGAGCCCTGAGCCCCTGAGCACGCTACTAAGTCAGCTGGATTCTACTCAGGGGATCCTTTCCGGCCCCCGCCGTGAATCGGCTCACGAAATTAGCGAGGCCTCGCTTACATGCCCCTCGAGACCTCCTTACTCTCCCTACCATAACTATTCACTCACGAGAGTTTTTTTTTCAATTTGGATACTACAAGTCTTGCGCTAAATGATTCTGTATATTTGTTGAAAGGTATAGAAATAGCACTACGAATCCTAGAGCCTGATCCATTAGCATGATTCCGCCGGCGGTACGGCGAGCAGGTATGTATTCTTGAGCACTTTTGGAGGTATACGTAACAAGGTTTACAACCAACGTTTGGCCCTAGTGAGTCTAGGATTTTCGAGGGTTACTGTGCCTACTGACCGTGGTGAAGATCCGAGCAGCAGCGATGTCACATCAAGCAAGAGCCACACAATCATTAGCTGAGTAATTCATGACACGGACTACGAGTATGGAAATACACAATAGACCAAGACTCCTAAACAGAAAGCGGCGTAATAGGCAACCGAAAGGAGATATTACCTATAGGGTGTTGCCATATTTCTATTCGAGCCTTGTATATCTCCTAGCAAAGGAATACAAGTGTCGCTACGAGCTTCTGAAGGTTCATACAATACGGGCGTCCAACACTTAGTCCCCATATCTTATAACTTCAAGAGTGAAGACCTATCACAGCCAATCTACGTTTCAATGCCTCAGACTTCTCGCGCAGAGGGTTCTGAGTCTCCGGCTCTTCTCTATCCTTAAATGTCCTTTGAATTCACCTATTAATCTCTGTGCATAAGCGAGTCTGTCTTTATCACAATCGGACCCCTTTTGCTTCCAACCTCAAGGGGTGTGCAACGATGCGCAAATTGACTACGGCAGCACTACGAATATAAGTTAACGAACTGGCGAGCTGAACTGAAAAAACTGTCCGCCATACCTGCCAGGTCCTGAGAATATGTGGCCAATGGAAGACTATCGTCGTATAGAGGCTAAGGGATATAAGAACAAATATCCACCGGTCAAAACGTATGCAGTCTTGGTATCGCATTCCTTTACGCTCGGTTCGTGCTTGCTACCGCATTTCTGATTGTGGCGCGCTTGTTGAATGTCATCCGTAACGACCATATTGACAGCAAAACAATCATATTTTCATATCCCCTGAGTTTCCAATATATTATCAAAAAACGTGAGAGGAGAGTAAAAGCCAGAAGGAAAATCTGATAAGTCTTTTTGTTAGTTATAATCGGCATGACCAAGTGTGCTTCTCACATTGATTGTTAAACATTGCGCCAAATTCATTCAGAGGTATGGCATCAAAATCCATTAGAAAGTCGTAAGAAGCGGGCCCGCTACCGTCCTCGGCAGACACTTCTGTGTTTCCAAGGACGATGCTCAGAGCTTTCGCTACTTTTCCAGCTTCCGCAGATGCTGTACTCATTTGAAGCCAAATCTTGTGCGAGATCGTTAGTCGTTGTCGAATCTCTTCAGCCCTAGGCGACCACGTTGTCTGTCCTGCAGTCTCAGGCAATTCAAATTTATCGACGTCTTGAAGGTAGAGACAGAGCACGCTCGTTGCGAGGAGAACATCCTGGTTGAAAATATGGGTGACCTTCCATCTAAGCTGACACAAACGACCAAATGGCTGAGATTCTTCGTGAAGCATCTGTTGAAACGATAGAATCTTGAGTGCAGAATCTAAACAAATTCGCATCGACTCCCTGTCTCGCTCTTGAGACTGTCGAACTGGGTAGCTGATCAAAGCTCTCCGGTACAAGAGGATGCGTGATTTGTAGTAGGTCGTTTCTACACTTACCCGCTGTACCACAAGGTTTGGACTATCCGTGATGGGGTGTGGCATAGTTTCCCAGCGCAGCACGGGCGGAATAGCACGATTGTGCACGTCTTCAAGAAGTGCGTCGACCTTGATGACCTCGTCGTAGGAAGGAGGATTAATATCGGTGTTGACGTCGCAAATCAAGCCGAGAGCTGATATCAGTCGCCCTTTTGCAATAAGAGGGAGCACCGGCGTCCATTCTGTTTCTGGCCTCGGCGGAGGCATCTCGGTCGTGTCCTCTTCAAAATCACAGTCGCGCAGATTACGGGGCTGTTTTGTATCGATGTGCGTATTTGTGGCACTTCGAGGAAGGCCCATCTCCAAGGAGAGAACGAGATCTAATTGAAGGATTGTAGTCCAGATGCGTCTACGCATCTCACCCTCGAATGGAGATATTCCGGGAAAGTGATCTGGGTCCCGGTGATAGCCCATGCGCATTGCAAGATGAAATATCATACTGATCAAAAGCCAGCCATCGGTAGCGCCATCTTTCAAGAGTACAAACTCTCCAGTAAGGACCGTTATGAGGGTTTCTAGGATATATGGTCCTCCCGTCGTATACCTGGCCAGAATAAGACATTGAACGGCCTTCTCCCGGAAGATATCCTTCATGGTAAGATATTCCGCCTTGAGCGATTCGGCTCGTCCGTCGATAAAGTCAATGGTGAAGGTCTGCAACTGCGCAGCAATATATAACATGGAGAACATGAGACCGATCCAAGCAATAGAAGTTGCAGACGGATCTTCCCAGAAGGTTTCGTACTGGTCAAATGTCAGACTGCTTGTAATCGGCCAGGTTAGAAAGAACCCACCTCTCGGAGAAACTTCTTGCCATGAATGAGATCTACAGCACACAGTCAATGCCTCTGAGAGCGGAAAGAAAGCTTGGATGTACTGACACGGAGTGATAATGTAGGAATCGAAGTGAAGGGCTATGAGGCGGTCAACAACTGGACGAGGAGGAACAGCAGCCAGTATTTCATCTCGAGTTGCATGACGGTTCGGGCCATAGAACAAGTGTGAACCGGGCGGAGCCTTGCTATCAGTGACCAAGTCCTCCTTCAGTCCTCTGATTTTGGTAAGAATGGCCTCCCAATGGACACTCTGGACATAGCTGGTTCCAGACTCGCGCAACGTTAGGGTGCCAGGGTCTGCCGGGGATGCAGCTTCATCTTGGTTCTTAGGGAACACATCTACGAATGATAGCGAGCTTGGTCTCGGCGATTTCGGTGCGGGCGGACTTGGGAGTGATTGGCCTTTCATGAGCGTCACGACAAGGCTCTCCAGTTCAGAGATTCTGCCATGGAGGCTGGTGGACTGTCGCGGAGCAACGGACCGCTGAGCATCGGGCGTAGAAGAAGATGTCGTCGCATAATTGCAGGAGTTGGTGAGGCCACGCCTTGAGCAAGCTCCGCATGGGTGCTGTCGGTCGCACCTCAGCCTGGCAAAGTTAAGCGTGCACGACTTTGTGATGGCTATCTATCGAGCACGTACTTTCGGTGTCTGCAAGGGTCGCAGGAAAGCTGGACTTTGTCTCTGCGTCGATTTGGCGGCGGACGCGGACGTTGAGCATTGTCGGCCATGGTGTGACTGGATTGAGGCGCTCGCGGAGCTCAACCTCGTAGTAGTCGTAGAGAAAGAAGATGTCTGGCGGCGCAAACCGAGAGGCAATGGAGAAAGCAGAAAGCAACGACAGTCCGACCGTCGACCCTCCGCGTCAACCCTCCGCGTCGACCGTCCGTGCGCCGCCCACGATGCCTGCTCCTCCAACCCTCCGCGTCCGCTCGCTCTCCGAGCTCCCCTTCTATTAAGCATATCTCCAGTTTGGCTCCGCATTTACAGACCATTTTGCAGATTTAGTCGCTGGCGCAATTAGCCCTTGCCCAAAGAACTATAGCTATGACTCCTCTACGCGGCCTTCTCCATCCGGGCGTTGTCCAGCCGCCGACCCTGCCTTCAAATATATATAGCAAGCAAAGCCTGGCACCAGTGAACAAACACGCGCCAATATCCCAGAGTCACACCACCCTCGACAGCATATCATGGCGGCCGACTTGGAATCCGCCCATGAGAAGCCGGCCATATCGGAAGACGGCCACCATGACCAACAATCTAGTGAGCCTGACCAAACAGCAATTGAACAAGAGACAGAGGACAATGTCGTCGACTGGGATGGGCCAGACGATTCCCAAAATCCGCGGAACTGGCCAGCATGGAAACGCATGACCCAAGTCGTCCTCGCCAGCGCTTTCTTGCTCACTGCGTAAGGCAGTTCCTGCGCTCCTTTGGCGAAGCAAATCCCGTACTGACGAATACACATACAGCAACCTCGCCGCGACAATGTTTGCACCTGGAGCTGCCGCGCTTGCTAAGGAGTTCCATATCACGAGTTCCACCATTACCAGTCTCACCGTGTCCATTTACCTTGCCGGCTTCGCCGTTGGGCCAATGTTTATTGCACCGCTATCCGAATTGTACGGACGCCTTGTGATCTACCACACCTGCAATGTCATTTACATTGGCTTTATCATCGGATGTGCGCTGGGCAAAAACACCGGCATGTTTCTTGTTTTTCGATTCCTTGCCGGATGTGCTTCTTCGGGCCCATTGACAGTTGGCGGAGGAACCGTCGCCGACGTCGTCCCGCCAGCTCAGCGTGGGAGGGTAATGTCTCTGTTCTTCGTGGGGCCACTTCTGGGACCAGTAGGTGGCATTACCCCACGCAAACCGTCATGACACTGACGATCCTTCAAGGTCTTGGGCCCAATTATTGGTGGCTTTGTGTCTGAATCAATTGGCTGGCGATGGACTTTTTGGATCATCATAATCCTAGCGAGTAGAGCTCAACCCCTACTATTCTCGAGTCGCTGACGGTTCGACCTAGGCAGGAGTATCATTTACCATATCAATCTTCTTCCTCCGCGAGACCAATGCCGTCGTGCTGCTAGGATGGAAAGCTGCTCGCCTCCGGAAAGAAACTGGCAATGCTGCTCTAGTTTCGAAGATGGATCGAGGCCTGACCCCCCGCCAGCTATTCTTCCGCGCTATTACTCGACCAACAAAGCTTCTCATCCTGTCGCCAATCGTGCTCCTCCTTTCCCTCCTGTGCGCGTTCGTTTTCGGCCTCCTCTTTATGCTGTTCACCACGTTTCCCACGGTCTTTGAGGAACAATACCACTTCTCCGCCGGCGTTTCTGGCTTGTCATATCTCGGCGTTGGAATTGGAATGGCCGTCTCTCTCGGAGCCTTTGCCACCGTGAGCGACAAGCTGCAAAAGGCACTTGGAGATTCGCCCAAACCTGAAGGACGCCTGAAGCCCATGATGTGGGTCATGCCCGCCGTGCCCGTCGGCATCTTCTGGTATGGCTGGGCAGCCGAGAAGCAGACTCATTGGATCGTGCCCATCATCGGCACCTTCTTCTTTGGATTCGGCTTTCTCTGGGTCATAATGCCAACTCAGCTCTACATGGTGGATGCTTTTGGCCCTGAGGCTGCCGCCTCTGCGTTGGCTGCGAACGTGATTGTCCGACTTCTTTTTGCAGCTTTCATTCCATTAGCAGGGCCGTCTTTGTATGCAGACCTAGGACTTGGGTGGGGGAATAGCGTCCTAGGTTTTATAGGCGTGGCTTTTCTTCCAGTACCACTCTTCTTCTATCGTTACGGAGGGTGGCTTAGGGAGCGTTTTGCTGTGAAGCTATAACATTTCATGTTGAGGTAGAGGTATTATAGATCTGTTTTACCACTTGCAGCGCTTTTCATGAGGAGATTGTCGCGACCTTCTGCTATTTCATTCCATGTATAACCAGGTATCGATGATAGATTTAATGTCTCTACTAGGAAGCATAACCTTAACCACCAGCAGTTCTCCTCTACCAGCTTTTATGTGAAGGTAGTTCTACCCAAGACATTTCTAGATTCGGTCAGTTTCCTTATACATATTCTCAAGTAATTGCCGAGAGTTCCCGCTGCTGGAAGCACGTTGGCGTGGAATGAGATTCGAGTTTTGGCATCAATTCCCAGGTCACCAGCACGTTCGTACAAGGTAGAAGAAGGTAAGAAAGAGCAAAGGTTTGAGATGGAGGGGAGGGCATATACTCCTTGGACTGAGCCAAGGCCACGCTATGCTGCGAGAAGAATCTGCCTTGCAATCAAACAATGTCTTTTTGGGGGGGGGGGTCCTGTTTGGGTTCCCTAGGAACCGACTTAGTCCCCCTGAACATAGTCGTGTAGAGTTGTCAACTTTGTACGGCAGGATGATTGGTTACTATAAGCGAGAGCAGGAACGTAACTGAGCAGCCTGAGCAGAGGGTGAGGCGAGGGTGAGTAGCGCCTGAGCAGAGCGGCGACGCTGACTAACCGCGTTGAAAGCGAATTCGAAAAATTGTCGTCTGAGACTCCACGAAAGTCAGACTCTAATCTCATCCTCGCTCATTCTGTTTTAGTCTCCAGGCGTGAGCAGCTGCTGCTTTAACCTGAGCTGAGGGTGAGCATTCCTGAGCCGAGGGTGAGCGTACCTAATCAGAGCCTGAGTAGAGCCTGAGTATCCTGAGCACCCCCCTGAGTCAGCCTGCGCACTATAATGTAGAACCCAATTTGGCTTCCTGTGTGCCCCGGCTACAGTTTCCTTACTGAACTTTGCCCGAGAATCCGTTTCCAGTCGCTTACAGGGTTCCTGCCGGAGCCGAATTTGGATCCCTCTTGGTCAAAAAGCACGTGACTGTAATTCAGCCTCAGGCGTTCATTCTTGAGGCAACGTCGTCCTACCTTTTCGGCGACTCTTGCTTTGGAGCCTCCCCTCTCGGTGTCTCTCGCTTTCCAAAGCGAGAGGCATCTCTTGACGAACCTGATCAATGACTACGATGGTCGAGACGACGAAACCTTACGGATATCGAGCTCTCGAGGGTCAAGGCTCCATTCGCCTCATTGAACTTCAGCCTTCAGCGTCAACAACGGATATCGTTCAATGCAAATTGATCCAGAAGACCCTGAAGCAGATACAAGAGGATATCGTCACACTATATACTGCACTTTCATATGCCTGGGGCAATCCCAATGACACAACGTCCATCCTTGTTAACAAGTCCAGCTTGCAAATCACCAAAAGCTTAGATTGTGCGTTAAGACATAGTAGAGATACGGAGAGAGTCATGTATATTTGGGCAGATGGAATCTGTATCAACCAACACGACAACATCGAAAAGGCACAGCAAGTCCTGCTCATGGGCGAGATCTATTCGATCGCACACCATACAATCATCTGTCTTGGACCAGGTGATTCTACTTCTGGAGACGTCTTACATAGAGTTCAAGAATGTTTCGACAATGACAACTATTCAAGTGTCGAGCTTGATGTGGCTTTGGTGCGTGGACTGAGAAAGATCCTTAACAGCCCTTGGTTCTTCAGGATCTGGGTACTTCAGGAGCTAGTGCTTTCTCGGGATCCGAGAATTCAATGGGGCCGGGCTCGCTGCACTTGGAAAGCCTTGAGCCAAATGGTTAATTTGCTACCCCTTTCCAGATTCATGCCAGATGTTCGTGATGCGACGAGAGAGTCTGGCAGAGCCCAGCTGGAGGATACCGGTTTGGTTTCCGTTTTGCGGCATCAATATGCCATAACCCCAGTCCCCAACAACCTCGAGTTCCCACAACATCAAACTTCGACGTCCTCGAACCCCCAGATACTTGAAATTCCAAAGCCTCAAGCTCCTCCCAAGTCAAGCGTCCACATCCTCGAGCTTCCACAACATGACGTCCTAGAACGCATGCAAGCTACTAAAGATGCGCATGACCACGATGTCCTCGAGGACAATGAGAACCGCCGAAGGCATTTACGAAGGAGCCGCCAGTTATCACCAGATAGGCGACAAAGACGAGATCTCAAGAGACTTCTTGAAATAATGGCTTCCCGCGCTGGACTCGGCGTTTCTGATCCCCGAGACATGGTCTACGCTCATCTAGGTCTCGCCAAACACGCACGAATCCAGGTCGACTACACGAAAACTATCGCGGAGGTATATCACGACTTAGCACTGGAAGCGATAAACGCATTTGGCAACCTCAGAATACTGGGTTATGTACCTGACAACAACCTTGACCAGCGAGGGACTCTGAGATTCTCCGAAGATGGGATTACAGCGTCCGCGGAGGAGAAACTTGCTTCCTGGGCTCCGAATTGGACCGTACCGCATACACGTGTTTCATATAGCATTATGGAACACGTAGGTTATGGCTTTGATTCACCTGGTGGATCCTTTCAACAGTATTGCTTCCTGAGCCGGCCACCTTTACTCTGCATTAAAGGCTGGGTCATTGGCACTCTCAGCGAAGTCGGCCCAGTCCTGGGAAATATTGAAATGTTGCGGGAGAGGGATGTCCCATTGGATTTTCCTCGGCCTGATAATCCTTGTCCAGACTGGCTAATGGATATACCGGGACTGCCGCAGAAAGCTGTGCAACTAATGTGGGAGCAACACGTTGCGCTTCCATTCCCATTACAAAGCCGCCATATGGGCGGCCGCGATGCCCGCTTTGTGATTGATCACCTGTGCAGAAGGAGATTCATCACATCAGAAAGGAGCATCATCGATGGCTGCAGACTCGCCATTCTTGATAGTGAGTGGAAGAGGCTTGCATTAGTTCCAATGTGTGCCGATAATGGCGATCGTGTATGTTTTTTTGAGGGATGTCCGGTGCCATTTGTTATAAGAGATACCGATACACTTGATCGATCTATCAGCGACCAGATATTCAAAAGGATGAACACGGAGAACTACAAGTATACGGAGCATCTTAAACCTGTTAAGCTAGTTGGCGAGTGCTTTGCTAATGACGCTATGTATGGTAATGATTGGCTTTATACACGAGATCCATGGGAATGGATCACTATTTGTTAAAGTTTCAATGATTTATAAATAGCTCTTTTTAACTTAAATTTAATTTAACTATCTAACGGAATGGTTTTCTCTCATTTTAAGAAAATGAATAGGAGCGGAATATGCGATATTGTCTGAAAACGGAGATTCGAAATAGCCTGGTAGTCGAGTTGGGGAGGACTTCAGGTTATAAACAGAGGCAGGAGGAGGATTTATAGAAAACAGCCGCAAAGTCATTTCCTTGAATAAGATATTCATCCTCCATTTCCGTGGGCTATACCCATGACATGGCGTAAATGTATTTTTATGAAGGTCCAGTTCGAGATCCTTAAGAGCCTCTTTGGGCTCCCTAGAGATTATCGCCAAAACTTGACAAAAATGAATTGAAAAGGTCCCAGTCTATATTCAGCTTAATTAGAGATCAAATGCGTGAGTGAGTAGTGGGTACTGCTCAGGTTGCTCAGGCTGCTCAGGTTGCTCAGGCTGCTCAGGCGAGCTGGGTGAGGAGAGAGTGAACCGAGGGTGATTAGCGCCTGAGCAGAAGCGGCCATGCCTACTAACCGAACATGGAACGAAGATTGAAGGATTAGAGTTAAACTACCAGGAGACCCAGAGGACATCGCCCCGGGGATGAATTCTGGTGCATCGGGACGCATTGCAGACTTCGCAAGGGATATCGGCTTTGGTTTAACATGGCGAAAAGTGTATTCTAGGGCATGCACTTATAAGGTTCCCTGAAAGGGGGTCCTCGACTTTTGAGATGCTTCTTGGTGTGAGCTTCTTTTCAATGCAGTCTCACCAAAGGTATCCTCTTGGAAGCATCTACAGTCTTTCTAGTAGTCAGACTGAGCTCCCGGCTTACTGTTTCATAACTGTTCTTTCACCTGCCCCTCGGAAAATTTAAAGCATCTTAGATATCTGGAAAGGTCTGGCTCAATAGGCCAACCAGCGGGCAACCTTGTAACAACATACTTCCAAACTTCAAAGGAATACTAAACGGAATCATGTGCAAGGGCTCACAGTTGCTTTCAATGTAAACTTTAATCTCTGCATGAGAACAAAAGTCAGAGTAAGAGAGCGGAACAAAGGCTTCGATTCAATTGATGTGTAAGGTGCCTCCCATCTCTGATAAATCGGCACGTCTGCCACTTCGGGCGATATAAAACTCGTCGCCGCTCTCACCCATCTCGTCGCGCAACCTGGGTGTTCCAACACCCAGCCCGGGTGATGCTCTTTACCTATGCTTACTCACTACTAGTCACCGCCCTCGCTTACTTTACCTACTCTGCCCGGATCGACTAGTCTGCTTCGCATGCCGCCACTACAGATTGTCTTTAGGCTCATAGAGCTAAAACTGGCCCCCGTGGTAATAG
>FJOG01000043.1:180774-249379 GCA_900073065.1 Phialocephala subalpina
TTGAATATTAATAAAAGAAATTTAAAAATTAAAAATAAACTATTAATAAATATTTGGAATTATATTATTATAAAGTAATTATTTTTAATTTTTTAAATTTCTTTTATTAATATTCAAAAAAATTATTTATAAACTTATAAAATATTAAATTTATATATAATTAATTTTAAATTTTGATTATATAATCTAAATAATTTTTAGTTTTCTATATTTATTTATATATAAAGAATTTATATTTTTACTTTTATATAATTATATTAATTTATTATAGAATTAGAAAAGTTATAAAAATTGGCCGAGAATTGGAGGGGGGGACTACTTACTTCCTGAAGCCTCTTCCTGGACCAAAGTCAAGAAGAAACAAAGAAGGCTACTCAGATATCAACTTTTCAAGATCCCGACGTAAGTATCGTTATTTATCTTTTTCTAATTTGAACCGATTAGCAGCAGGTCGCGATCTCATCTGAGAATATCGATGAAACGAGAGAAGAGAACGAATCTATAGAGACGTCACCAATGGAAGCTGCTGTCCAACAATTCAGTACACCTGTTGCTGAGTCAGAGAATACTTTAGATCAGATCCCAATACCTCCCCTACAGTTGGACGAAGAAGGTGATGGAGATGACAATACGACTATCCGCCGGCAATGGGCACATGGGCCCCGTATATGGACGCCAGGAATGAACACCATGTCTGTGGAAGCCATGTTTCAAGAATTATCCGGCACAACTGAACTCAGGGCCCCGATCCATAGTGCGGATATGCTTTTTGGAGAGCCGAACGGCAACGGTGCTGAAGAAACTGCAGTTCCAGCGGAGTCTCCCAGCATCACGTCCAAAGAGACCCGGCAGCCCCCAAAACCTTCGCTTATGCTTCATCTCCTCTCTGTCGCTATGGCTTCGGTGCCCCAATATGATCTTGACCACCCTACATTCGATAATCCACAGAGAGGATAAAATCTCAGCGCTCGAGGACTCCTCATCCAACATTCGAACCTTGCCAAGGCATACCCGATCACGTTCGACCAAGTCTGGCAGGCGTATTGGGGAGGCTTGGGCAACTGATACTCATTGTCCAGTATCCTGTCATGACTGGTTTGGAGACTCTCATAGCAGTATAATTAAAGATGAAAAGAATGGTGAACGACTTGAGACCGGCTGAAGATGGCGACGGGCAGGTGAGGTGGTTCGTGAAGTGTTGTAGGGATGTTGCTGCTATCAAGA
The DNA here is from genome assembly GCA_900073065.1 of Phialocephala subalpina. Classification (NCBI taxonomy): domain Eukaryota; kingdom Fungi; phylum Ascomycota; class Leotiomycetes; order Helotiales; family Mollisiaceae; genus Phialocephala; species Phialocephala subalpina. Next base: position 181,999 of record FJOG01000043.1, read on the forward strand.
GGCAGCTCATTGAGACTCGAGATCAAATTAGAAAGCCGATGACGGAACCACAATCGGAATAAGGTATTTTTTTTTTTGATTGATGATACTTGCATGTGGTAGTTGGGGTTGATTGTTCCTTTGAGCAAGATTTCGCATCATCCACGCCTTGAGTTGTAGCAAGGCCAAACATTTTGGATACTAAACACACTTGTCTGGATCTCAAATAGTGAATGAGATCTGGCACGATGCCTGTTTTGAGGATAGAGGCTTGGGCATATTCACATTACTCGAAGAACAGTAAGACAAGCTTAGCTCTTTAGGATGGTTTCTTGACTATGTTGATGTTTCTAGAACGGCATATTGCGCATTGCTGGATTTTTGGGCCTAAAAGCGCTTTCCATCTGATCTAAGATGGCTTGTTTGTGAAACGTTCTCTAGGTTGACTGTTAGGCAGCCTTCTTTTGGCCCACCCTGGTTTGGAACCATGTAAGTTATACGGCATCCTGCTGCAACGTTGATAAAAAGACGGAACACTGCCTGAACCTTTGAGGCTCACTGTGAAGAACGAGCGGCAGAGCCATAAGAAGAGGTATGATCTTTTCAAAGTATCTCACATTAAATGACGAGTGTGGGCCATGTTCAACCTAGCTGAAAGACAAAGAAGGGGTATGCTAGGTTGATGGAAACAAATTTGACAGTTAACTGACAGGTTTGTGCTGGAGGAGAGGTACATCAGTGCACACAGTGTCATTTGTTTGCGTTCTATACGAACGCAAGATAGAGCTGCTGAAAAAGACAATACACATTGCTGGTGGCTACGCTGTTTTGAACTCTCTATTTCAGCATTGTTCTCTTTCGGTGCTAGCCTCGTAAGTACACCACCACGTGCCATATATAAGTAGAATTGAAGTTGAGAGTTGACTATCATCTTGCTTTATAATGCAGCTACAAGCCAACGAAGATAAGATGGACCAATCAGGTGATACCAAGGTTTGAACTTTCCTTCCTACATCTCAATCTTTTTCTAACAGTTCAGAAGCAATCCGATACCTCTCCAGAAATGGATTCGCCATCGGAAACAATACAGAGCTACTGGGCATGCTTTTCCAGGATTGCACTCGATGTCACAAGATCAGCCAACACCTGACAAACAGTACGAAGCCCGATTGTGTCGTGTCACCAGGACTGGCCCAAACAACAACAGCTCTATCGGAGTAGCTGGACCCTGAACTTCGGCAGATGTACATTGGTGTGTGCATTGGTGTGTCGTTGGTGGACGCACGTCCGCCGCGGGGTTCATCTTCGCTTCGGAAGGAGACTTACCGTTCCTTTAAGGTTACCCCTCCCTCTAAACTTGTTCTGCCTAAAGTTACTCCTCCATCAACAACAACTCGCACCGAAGCTCCCTCCCCAATAATATCAAACGTGCATGACTGTGAGACGATCTTGTGCGTCGTTGCTCAGGCAGTAATCGCCCTCGGCTCACCCTTGGCTTAGCAACGCGAGTCAAATGTTCTGTGTCAAGAAGGCGCATAGTGCGGGGAGGGTTTACCGAGAGGATATGCATAGAAGTTGTACGTGTTGAGCAACTTGACTCGCACTCACGTGTGTGCCGAGGCAATATGCAGAGCGCATCCTTCCTTGACATCGTTTGAATGTTAGAGCATCGAAAGACAACGCTCAAGTTGTGTGCACGTTTGGTACGGAAATCGTCTTGGGATTTTTCCTTCCTCCTTTTATTTGCTGTTCAATCTGTTCATGTTATACTGAGAAGAAAAGACATTCAATTTTACGTACATCGCAAAATTCCAGATCACTATTACGATAATAGACCCTTGCTTACCAGCCAGCATGTTCAAACATTCCAGCTCCCTCACCAAGAACAAAATCCTAGAGTTGATGGGTACAATGGAGATACCTCAGCTTTCCAAATGGACTCTTCTCGGTATTGGCGTCGTCCTATACGTAGGCCTTGTCCAAACCCTTCGTTTTCGAAGTCTGAGAAACCTGACCAAGACCTACGCTGCTTATCTCCACGACCCCTATTCGCTTGATTACAAGACAGCACATCAAATAATGAAGCGGGTGATACTCTACGAAACTCCATGGATGTACGCCTTTGGAACTCAGTGGGCACTTATCAAGACGTACACCGTTGCAACGGGAACTGGGTTACTTGTACAAACAAGACAGCTCACGTCAGATTCAACGGTTGGGAAGCGTGCTGAAGACACTGGCGTCATTTTGACTGAATTTTTGATTGGCTCGATGGACAGCGATCGTGGCTCCAAAGCCCTGGCGAAGATGAACTGGATGCACAGGCGATACGGCAATAAGATCAAGCAACCAGAACTGCTGCACACCCTAGCCATGTTCGTCCTCGAACCGATCAGATGGCTCAACGACCGAGAGTGGCGGCCCTTGACAGAGTTAGAAAAAGTTGCGATCTTCGTATACTGGAAAGAGATTGGTAATCGAATGGGCATCAGAGATATTCCGGACACCCTGGAAGAGCTCGAGATCTGGACGGCTGAGTACACTAAGAAAAATGTGTACTTTACCAAGAACAACAAATTGTGCGCCGATTCGACCATGCGATTGTTCCTTCGGGATGTCCCTCTGTTTATGCGAGGATTTGCTCAGCATGCAGCTGTTTCACTTTTCGAGGAGCGGAGCAGGCTGGCTCTTGGTTATGAAAAACCACCTCGCTGGATTGCCAGGCTTGTTGCGACTGCGTTCCATATTCGAAGGATCATCATCAGGCATTTCTTCCTGCCACGACTCCATGAGCTAGATCCTCTCGCAAAGCCCGACTCGACTGGTCGGCTTTACAGGGACACTTGGGCCTTTGAGCCGTGGTATGTCAAGGCTACAGTAAAGAGTTGGTTACAAGGGTGGTTCTGGACCTCTGGCAAGGTATTACCCGGACCGAAATACAAGAGCAATGGGTTTCTCGTGGAGGAGCTTGGCCCAGTTGAATATGAACAATCTTCAAAGGAGCCAGTGGCGAAAGAAGCGGAGGAGATGCAGGCTTACGCCTCTAAAGGTGGCGCTGTTGTACTTGGATGTCCGTTTAGTTCTGTTGGGTATCCGCCCAAGTATGGAGCTTAGGGGTAAGTAAGGTGAACAAATCGCCCTGGTTTAGAACCCGTGCTAATGCTTCTCGAAGCGATACAAACAACCCTCATTCCCATTCTCCCACTCATATTGGACCAATACCGCCTTGCCTATCTACAAGATCAATGTCTGTATCTCAATTACGGCTAAGCTATCTAGCGGAATATAGTCCTATGAAGAACGGTTACCCTCATGCTAACCTTTCTCGCCCAGCGTATACAGTCTAGAGACGAAACTCTAGACATCGATTCCATCAATACCCTTCTACTTGCCTGTGGTTCCATCTAGGATATGGATTTCAATTTTGTCAGATCATATTCCTACTGTGCGCGCGCTTTCGGCCACAATATAAGCCTGGGAAGACCAAAGCTCATACCAAAATTTCTTTTCCGAGGAAAGGCGCGATTATGGGGAATTGATCCACTTCGGTTTTGGCAGATGATTTCAAATCAAACTAGTAGCTTGCGAGTAACGCTTCAGATGAAACATCGTGAAATGGAAAATGTTTTTCTTCATAACTTCGGAGGTAGTAGTAACACAGATACACTGAAGCTAAAAACCTCCCTTGACATGTCAGCCAATGCATGGCTCTCAGCCAATATGCAGAAAGTCTTTCTAGCCTCCTTCCCAAGACTTGCGCACATGCCCACCTTTCTCGCCCCAGGCTATTAATTAACCTTTTGCAGAAGTGGGGTGGGGCGGGGTTAAGAAAGCTCACCTCGGATCTCCAACTTCTTGGAATCCTTCATGCCCCTCAGCGTCAAGTTACCTGACTCGATTAACCAAGGTACTCACAATTAAGTTGATAGTTACTGACTGGCCTGAATAGCTGAGTACGTATGAATATGACCGCCGCGAAACCAGTTGGTAGGATATAGGGACCCTATGCTCTTTTCCTCAGATCTGGTACGCCGACATATCTCGCCTCCTTGCCATTATGAAAATACAGAACCTAGCGCTCGTCGGCGCTCTCTGCGCTTCCACGCCGATAGTTCTATGTAGTCAAACTATCACCGTCTCCAATGTAGTCCAGCTTGGCAACAGCGTTGGTCAGTTTGTATCTGGCGCATCTGGGTTAGATGGCCCAAAGATGGACCCCGAAATCAACTCTACGAGCTTTGACTGGTGGTACTTTGACGCTGTATCGGAGAACAACTCATGTGCGGTTGTCATCGTATTTTACATGACTACAGACCTGGGGTTCCCGTTTGTGCTTCCCTTATCTACGCTCTCCGTTGATATCTTCGCAACTTTCGAAGACGGAACTCTTGTGTTTCTCCCCTTGAATAACCCGCCTCTAAGTGCTGGAACGGCAACAGTTGTGACAGACGGTGACGGCTCGTCAGGGGTCTGGGAAGGGACTGGCTTTGAGTGGAAGGGAGCACCAGACTTGTCACAATACGTTGTCACAATTGACTCCCCTCTTCTCGGTATAAGTGGCACCCTAGTGTTAAACTCTGTTCGTACCAAACTTCGTGTCATACCCTCCTTCTAGAATTTCAACTAACCGCAGTCGTCATTCTCCCAGGTTGCTCCAGCGCACTATCCGTGTGGCCCCAACCAAGCCGGCCAGAATCTAGAGGTGTCACCTCACGTTGGGTGGGCAAATGCTGTGCCTGACGCAAATGCGGTGGCAGACTTTACAATCCTAGGCAGAAAGCTCCAGTTTACAGGCCCAGGTTACCATGATAAGGTGAGCCATCTGTAATGATGTCCCATTATAGGGAGACCTACGAAGGGTCAAATTAACCTTCAACATTAGAATTGGGGAGATCAGCCCTTCACAGAAAACGTGGCGAGTTGGTATTGGGGACACGGAAGATTAGGACCGTATTCCATCGTCTGGTTTGATGTATTGGCCCTCAACGGCTCCGAATATATCAGTAGCTATGCCGCGGTCAACGGCAGCATCATAACGGCTTCCTGCTCAGGGATCAAAGTGCGTCCGACAGGGACGAACTCCCAGTACCCTCCTGTGATTACCTCGGGGAATCCACAAGGTTTCCATATTGACCTGGATCTCGGAAGTGAAGGGATTTTGGAGGTAAACGTGACTAGTAACCTCGCTATCGCTGACGCAATACTCTATACGCGATGGTCAGGATCGATGTCAGGGGGCGTAAAAGGCGGAATTGTATATACAGGTGTTGCTTTATATGAGGAGTTTAAATTTCAAGTATAAAAGTCACTTTAGTTTGAATTCATTTTTTATACGGAATTCTCAGTATTGCAGATCAATGATTTTCTCAGCTTCCTTTACTCGTTGGCGTCAATAATTGATCATTGCTGGAAGTTTTTCCAATGGCCATCTCTCCAGCAACAGAGCCTTGAATATTTCGTATCAGCTTTTCCACAAGTTCGTTGTCGAAAGCCTCTACGGTTGATATTGACTCCTGTTGCTTTGCATATTTTGAAAGTCTCCGTCTTCAAGAATTAGACGGAAACTTGCGGAAGTCGAAGCCCTTGAAGTCATGAAGCCCGGTGGAGTCGATACGAGCCTGGTTGATAGCATCCTCGCGAACCGAAGTACCTGGACTGAGGAGCGTCACGAGGTTCTTTGACGTCGATGTTGTAGATCTTAAGACCAAATTGATCCAACTCGCACGGGTGTTTCTGGAGATTCGTGTCTTGAATCCCTGACGTTCCAACAGCACGAGAATGTTAGTATCGCGCTTTCCACATGCCAATGGAGGAAAGGGGTCTGGATTTACTAGTAAAGCGTGCTATGGTCCCCAGAAAATGTTGCAACAAAATTTTTTAACTAGTACGAAGGTCCCGGCCAAAGGTCATAGGACTACAGGGCTTCAATCGCTAAACTGCCCTGAAGAAGGAGATCTCCAGGCTCCTAATCGCTGTATTTTCACAAGTTCCAGGCCTCTCATCGCTGTGACAATAGGGTAGCACTCGCTACGCTGTGCACCCTATGAGGAACAGCCCAAGACACCCTGTAGCCCGGTGACCTGTGACCGCGACCTTCGTAATTTGTTTAGGGAATGGTTATTACGTGTGGCGTTGCTATTGCCCAGCCACCCCAGGTTGTTCAATCCCTGACTGATCTTTTAATAAAGGATCGATCCAAGGTTCTCAGTAGGGGCATGCGGGAACGTACCTGCATAACGCCACGCCACATGATGGCGAAGAGTGCGTGTGTCCTGCCTGAGGTTTAGAGCCTCGAGTATCATTGAGCCTAATTGGTGCTCAGGCCCTGATAGGCTCGGGGTTCGTAACAGTTTGCCGAGGCATTAAGCCCCGCATCTTGGCAACCGATTTTTGAACTTTTGCTTTCTTGTTCACTTTTCATTATTGAACAACGATGCTTCGTTAGAATCCGGACTGAAGTCAGCTTTAAAATTGCCAGAAGACTTATAAGGCATCTTTTGCAGTCGACATGAGCGAAAATTTCCCTCAAAATCCCGCTGTTCTCGTGGCCAGGGAATCTAAACGCAAACGGAGCGATGACGACCTGCGTCGAGAGCGGAAGAGGAAGGCGGACAGAATGGCCCAGAAAATTTCCCGCGAAAAGCGGAGATTATATACTGATCAACTGGAGAGGACGATCAACATCTTGTGTAAGGAGGATGGGAGAGCAGTTACGTATGGGCTGATGGAGGAGATATCGCTGCTACGAGCAGAGAACGGCCGCCTTCGCAGGATTATCGACGGTGTAAAGTCTGCCTTGTCTTCCGAAACCTCTACCGCACCGTATTACCCCTCACAAGTGGGTAAGATACATCGTTACTGATATATATTATAGACCAGATCCTGTTATTGACGATAATACATTGCGGAGTGCTAGAGCCGAGGGTTTTCTAAATGGGGATGTGAGGGGCTCCGTGGATAACGTACAGTCTGCGAGCAATGCCACGCCAGAGCCGAACGTTTGGGCTTCAAACGGCCTCGCTCAAATGGAGACAGAAGTGGATCGAGAAATGCGCGAAGATTATCCTGACACGACGGCGAACGTCAACTTCGAGAGCCCAATCGAGTTTACAGATTCGTGGATGGATAACATGATTTATGGAAGCAGGAGCAGCACAAGCTGGCCAGGTCTGAGTCGGGCTCGACCTCAGCCATTCCCAAGTCCGCTTTCGACTATGATGCCAGTAGCCTCACGCCCCAGGGGCACTGCGCAATGCCAAATTTGGCAAAGATCTAACACGATATACTCTCAAGTGTCCAAAGTTGGCCCAGCGTGTTCTTCTGCCGCGCTCAAGCTTAGTTCTACTTATTATGCAGCGTCGATTTTCAAGGCTGTCATAAAGGGCTGGACTTCTCTAAGTATTCAAGAGCGGAGTAATCCCATCCTGCGAATTCTCAGAGAAATAGATCAAGTGTTTCCACAACTAGATCGAACGAGTAGGGTTGCTTTCATGTACAAAAGCCATATGGTCCTAAAGGTGCGTTTCAAACTCGTTGCAGTAGTTGTACACATGAATTGATTCTGTGTAGTATCTTCTTAACCCCGAGGAACGCAATTTGGAGCAAATGCCGCAGTGGCAAAGGCCCCGGTAAGATTTACCCTGAGCTTAAAACACAAGTCGGATTAGTGCTAAGGCTCCTAAGTCACTTGCAGAGTACCAAACAACACCCGATAGCCATCGACTTCTTTGTTTGGTAAGTCAATATTTGAAACACATTCTGTTGGGCCTCGAGACCTAACCTCAACTAATCAATTTTAGGCCGGCCTTACGTGATCGCCTCGTCGAGACCCATCATGATTACTTTACCACGAGCGACTTCTCGATCTATTTCCGTAATTATTATAAATTCAGCTGGCCCTTCCCTTTCGAAGACACCTACATTTACTGCAAGGACACTAATACCTATCAATTGAGTCCCGTGTTTGAACGATACCACCGAGATCTGAAGTATTGGGGCGTTGAGAAGCCCTTTCTCGAAAAATTCCCGGAGTTAGCTCAGGATATTTCGTTGTGCCTAAGCGATGCAGATCCTTTGTACCCTGTATTTCACGAATTGGGGGTTATAGGCGATGTCCATGAGGATAATTCCAATGCAGATGGGGCGTCTTCTGATGGCTTTACGGAGCTGGCGATGGCAGAACTATTTGATAACTACCCACAAGTTGCATAATTTAAGGATTGGTTACTGCTCGAGACCGAACTTAGAGGAGGCGACGAGACCGAACTCGGAGGAGGCGAAGAGACCTCACTAAGTCAATTTCAGAGGATTGCAACTTTGACGGAACATCTTTCCAGGTCCGAATCTGCGGGGTTGATCCCCGCCCGCGGACGAACTCCAAGTGGTCTATCCACTTCTCAGGCACAGAAAACTCCAAGTTCCTGTGAAACATCTTGACATATATTCGGAAGCAAATGCTAGCTCCGTATCTTTAAACCCACGAGCTAGCCAGGAGTTAGAGAGCCTTCACATAAATCTACAATTGCCTAATTCTTTCCAGCAGACGCATTCGTTACCTAGTCAGGGGAATATCTTTGGCCTATGCTAAGTTGGCCTATGGTTCCGCAGAAAGTCTCCGGCTGCTTTATAGCTGGCATTCTTGGATCTGTATCGGCCTCAATTACCACGGATTCACACTCTAGGTCCATCGAAACCACATCCGCCGAGAGCCAGGTGCCTGCTGACTTTCAACAGTAGATCAAGCAGCTGTTGTCAGGTTTCGCTTTGATCCAAGCTGGACCGATTCTTTCGCATACTGCCTAGGTACTGGCACTGAGTGGATGCTACTTGGTAATCATGTGTTGCAACAATAACGCCGAGTACAAAGGTTCTCTCGCAGCACTCATGCGCGTGTCAGGAATCACCACTGTCTTCGGCGGCTACAAATATCATGATATCCCAACACCAGTTGGCTACGAAAGCGATATGACGGACGCCACACTTCTCATCACCATCCTCTTCAACGGTGCTTTAACAACGCTCAACTCGAAGCCCACTCTCGACAGTTTCAAGCTTGACAGACGGTATACGAGGTTCATTATTATTGCCGGCACAGTGTGCGCTTATTTGTCAGTGGCTGCTGGATGAGGTTAAAGCGGTGTGCGAACAAGACTGCACTGTTTTTAACGTTACTGGTACCATGGTCATGCTTTGTGGCGTTTATGTACTTGGCTGCACTTGCAGATACCCCTGTAGGGAAGAATCTCGACGAGGGAAGATACACAGAGAGCCCCACGAGCTCGCTGCGAAACATCGTTCATATCCCATTCTCTTGAAGACGGTGTGGATGTCGATTTTGAGAGTAGCCGTAGTGAGAACGTGAACCGTTCATGATAGAGATCTGAACCCGGTCAAAGTTGAATGGCGGCTACTGACAAACCCCAAGGTCGGACTATGAGCAGAAACTCTGGTCGTGGTGGGAATCTTGCGCAGGGCAGGAATACGAGAGGGGGCGAGAAGTCGCCAGTGCTGGTGGGCAGTGAGTTCTCCTGGACTTCTTTGGAGACTAGAAGAGTTTTTTTTGATCTGGCAGCTCTTGGGCAGCGAGGTGATAGAGTATCCACGCTACGTGAATGCGTTATATTGTTGTATTAGAAGCCGAAATAATTTGGGTTTCAGTGTTAAAATTCGGTGTACTCTAAATGTTACGGTCGGAATATTTATACTTCAAGCCCTCACACTCTCAGTTGTACTTGTAGTACTACAACTGAGAGTGTGAGGGTTCGTAGCGCTTGAAAAGAGCAGCGACACTAACTAACCGCGTTGAAAGCGACGCAGGTTAAGATTCGGCGCAGATTACCTCGAGAATGAAGACAATGAAGGAGTCTATCAAAATTGGATTCCGGTCTATGCTGGCAATGACGAGACTCAACAGGAGAACGACTAATGATATGAATCTGGTGCTGAATGAAGTCGGTCAGGTTGCTCAGTGGGAAGATTGTATGATTTGTGTGACTGAAATGGGAAAGGTACTGCAAAAAGTTGAGGACGAGATAGCGGGGCTGGCCACATCTGGTTTTAACGCTTGAAAATCGTAATAGTGGTCTTGCCTGGAAGGGTTGATGGAAATGTAAGAGAGAGCGGGGAAGCATAATCTGCCACAACTGGGCACGATGATGTGAGATCCAGCATGAAATTGCTGCATTGTCGCGGTCCTATTGGGGAGGAAACATGGAGAAAATATCCGAAAATCTCAAAAATCAGAAAACACCTCAGTTTCTCGAATGCCTTGGAATGTCCGAAATATCATACAAAGAACCTCTTGAATCCCAAGCAGCTTTTGTTCTTTGACCACGTAGGTAGGAATAGCCTCGCTAAAGACAAGCGAGGTCGTTAGCGGCGAATAGAGGCGCAAAACTCCGGGTCTCAGAGTTGGTCCTCATCTACCATCAAGCACAATGCCTTCTGTTATAATCAGCTGATTGAAAGTTCGCCCCCTGACCAATTCCATTATACGCTGACTTTCTCTCGCTGGTAGTTCTACCGAGAAGAAAATTGCCATTTCGAGCGCATGCCAAAATTGCCATTCCGAGCGACCCGAAAAACGGCAAGTCCGCACCCAAAAAAGGCTGGGCAGCCTCGCGACCCCTTTTTACCCCACCATACCCCGCCAAAATCAGCGTCATCCAGCCTCGCGACTACAATCTTTCCCTGAGGAAAACTCTTTTGGCAATTCTCTCCGATACCTTCCTTTCAGTCTGCACAGCAGCATGTAGTACATGAAGTCGGTGTGTTGAAAGACGGTCTTTGATCTGAGCTTAAAGCTCCTCTCCACCACAACTTTTCTATTCTTTCCTGCTCCAAACCACTTTCAAGACCATTTTCAACTGTCCCAGCCCTCAATTGACATCCAATTCCTCCTTCCCTCCTCCAAACACGCAAAAATGCCTCCTCAAAAGCTCAAGATCGCCTGTGCCGGCCTCGGACGCATGGGAAAGCGCCATGCTCTGCACTTTCTGAACAGAACGCCACGAGCAGAACTGGTTGCAGCAAGCTCTCCAGATCCTGTCGAGATTCAGTGGGCGAAGCAACATTTGGAACCATATGGTGTCCGTCTGTACACGGACTATGATGAGATGATCCAACAGGAGGGATTGCAAGCAGTGGTCATTGCATCCGCGACCGTTGTTCACGCCGAGCAATCTATCAAGGCGATGGAGAAGAACTTGCATGTGCTGTGCGAGAAGCCATTGGGTACTACCGTTGAGATTGTACGTCCCTCAATCCTCCCCTTTCTATCGGTAAGCTAACAATCATTCGATCCGCAGTCACAATCCGTAGTCGACGCCGCAAGAAAGCATCCCCACCTCAAAGTCATGTGCGGGTTCTCCCGCCGTTTCGACTCCTCCTACCGCGACGCCCACGCCAAAATGGACAGTGGACTCATTGGCCGTCCCTCCATCTTCCGCTCCCAAACCTGCGACATGCTCGACCCTTCCGGCTTCTTCGTAGCCTACGCCGAGTTCTCCGGTGGTATTTTCGTCGATTGTTCGATCCACGACATCGATCTCGCACTCTGGTTCTTCGGACAAGATTCTCAAGTCAAGAGTGTAGCAGCGAGTGGTATCACAGCCGTTCAACCGGAATTGAGGAAGCACAATGATCGCGATAATGCTGTCGGTATTGTCGAGTTCTGGGATGGCAAGATTGCACATCTTTTTGCTTCGAGGATGATGGCAGCAGGACAAGATGATGCTACGGAGATTATTGGTACAGAGGGGAAGTTACAGGTCAATGCTCAGCCGATGCAGAATTTGGTGAATATTTATGAGAAGGGAGGTGTGAGGAGGGAGATCCCGCCGCATTATTATGGGAGGTTTGAGCAGGCTTTTGTTACGGAGAGTAATGAGTTTACGGCGGCTTGTTTGGATGATGGGAAGTTGCCGTTCAAGTTGGCGGGAGCGGTGCAGGCGGTTAAAATTGGGTGTGCGTTGCAGGAGGCACTAATTACAGGAAAGAAGATCTACTTCGATGAGGTGGGAAGGAGGAGTGAGAAGGCTTTGTTGTGAGTGCAGTTTGAGATTGCTGGAGGGCATTGGTTACATAGAAAGGTTAGATAGAGAGAAAATGGATCTTTGATTCCACACAAAGTATTGCATTTGGTCCTGGTGAAAACTCTCAGGGAGCTCTAAATACTTCTCTGCTGCCACTCAAGATTCAAGAATACTGAGGTGAGTTCAGTACCCGAACTTGGTATGGGACCCTGAGCTTAGAGGAGACATTCGGAAGCTCCCATCGCTGAAGTGCCATACTTTCATGGCTCAACAGAGAATTCATTCATCTTTCTTCTGCATTTCAATGAAAGAACTCAGGGGAGGGATTCACTTCTAGATACCCTGATAAACCCTTCTGAGCTCGTTTCCTATCTCGGACATTGAGACGTGGGGAAGGTATGCAGTGGCCGTGGGGTACAGATGGGGACGTGGAGCGAGTTTCAGCCTTCTCGGCGGCGGGGTAAAACCCCCCTTTCGGCATGTAGATCGTCCCCGCATTTAGCTTGAGGTTCTCGAATCGTCGTATCACGTATTTGCGGGAAGTCCTGTGATGAGTCTGGAGACGTACAGGGCATGAAAATCACGAAACCGCGCGTTGAAATGACAGAGAATGGGGAATTGACGCCGTCCTGTCAGCAGATACATGGTAAATGTTACCCCTCTCTAAGCGAAGTATCCCTGTTCAACTCTGAAAACCCTTCCAGTATTGTTCCCCCTTTCTTGCACATTCACATTGAGATTTTGGAGCCTCACAAGTGGATTCCAGAAAATATTTGAGAGCTTTGAATCATGTGAAGTTCGTGACATTGTCTAAGGATACACTTCATCTACAAATACTGACTGTCTCATCAAATCCTAGGCCGCCAAACAATCCATTCCCTGCTCACTTCACTTCAAGCACTGGCATTTTCCATCTTTCTCTTCATCTTCAAATCCTTCTGTAATTGTCTCGCATACTTGACACCAAAGCCATGCTTGAAGATCTCCCTGATATCCTCAAGTGTCATGCCCTTAACCTCAGGATAGCAGAAGTAAACAGCGATCCAACCGAAGAAGCAGATCGCAGCATAAAAACCGAATGCTCCTGAAGGAGTGGTGTTCTCCATTTGAGTGAGGAAGGTGGAGGCGACGATGATATTGGAGCCCCAGCAGGAGCAGGTGAGCATCATGGTGCCGTAAGCACGAACTTCCATGGGGAAGAATTCGGAGCTGAGCCAAGCTGTGTTGCCCATACCAGATGAGTAGAAGCCGACGTAGATGATCATGCATGCAAGGACAACGTAGGCTGGCCATCCGATCTTCGTGGTCTTGAGAGAGAGATCGTGGTTGATAGGGATCCAGTGGAATGCTACTGCTGCGAGAGCGAGGAAGAGAGCCATGCCCCACTGTGATATGATCAGTATTTGAAAAAGTATGGAGGGATGGGCAGACATACCATAGTAGCGAGCAAGATGCGTCGACGTCCAAATCGGTCAACCATCATAAGATTAACCCAAGTGAAGAAGAAGTTGGTTGCAGCGATGATCGTTCCGACAGCAACGGGGTTGGCGAACCCAACAAGAGCAAATAATGTGGAGGAGTAATACATCAGAGAGTTGAATCCACCAAGCTGACTGATTGCCATGAGACCACAAGCAGCGATGAGAGCTCTGAGATTGCCAGGAACAACGTAAAGCTGCTTGATGAGCCACAGGTTGCCTTTTTGTGCCGAGTAGGACTTGGCTTCTGCGACATGCCCTGCGATATGTTGTACCTTTTGTTGAACTTGCTCTGGGGTCCCAAGCGGGAAGATCTTCTGGATGACAATAGCAGCTTCGTCATGCTTGTCGTGATAGATAAGTTGGCGAGGTGATTCGGGACAGAAGGGCAAAAGGCAGCAGAGAATGATAGCTGGAACGGCTCCAAGTCCGACCATTGCTCTCCATCCGTGGGGAACCTTCGCAAGAGCTGCTCCGATACCGTAGGAAATAAGTTGTCCACCAGTGATGCTCATGTTGTCCAATCCAATCATGCGTCCACGATACTTGGCTGGTGCGACTTCAGCGATGTAGAGGGGAACAATCATTGCCGCTGATCCAACACCAAAACCAACGACGAGACGTCCGACAGTCATTTGAGCGAGGGAGTAGGCAGCGGCTTGCAGGATAGCACCAATGACAAAGAGGAGGCATCCCATGTAGATGGCACCCTTGCGTCCAAACCGATCAGCAGTCAAGCCAGCGGCGACGGCACCGATGAATGCTCCTCCCGATGTGATAGATGTGATGAGTTCCTTTTCGCTGGCATTCAGGACCTTTCCGAGATCCTCGTTAAGGTACACGAGGACTGCTGAGATGATTCCAGTGTCGTAACCTAGTTGTTCAGTCAGTACGAGTCAATACGTGGAATTGAAGGGCGTCGCTTACCAAACAGGAGGCCACCAACACCTGCCGTGATTGCGACGAGCCAAGCATATCGTCCGGACTGTGTTTGTTCAATAGAATCGAGATCTTCTAAATGTTCGGATGACTTGTCGATGGAAGAAGTTGAAAGTTTCTCGACATGAGTGGTGTTGACCTTCTGGTCGTCGAGTTCTGATGCGAGACCCATGTTGTCGTGATGACGTGAAGAGGAAGCCACACTGAAACTTATTGCTAACAACTGAGTGTGTTGGTATAATGAGAATGTTGGAGATGGTGTTTCTGACTTCCTTGACAGACGCGGGTCTTGACACCTTATATCCTCCTTGTTGATTCCAGTCCAGGAAATGTCTCATACAAAGGCATGGTCCGATCGATTCTGGGCCATATCCGATCTGTCCAAGCCCTGCATGGCAGAAGAAAGTAACGAGAGAGGCGACCTTTCTCGAGTTGCCATAGTTGCACAGTGGCTGCGGGCTAGGCCCATCAGCATGGATGCGGGGTCTGGGGAAGTGGGACCACCCCCATACTTCCTTGTTTTCGGGAAATCACATACTTCAACCAATCAGCACTTCGTTTTAACAAATGATTGACGTGGATCACCATGTAAAATGGCTTGGAAAATACTTCATCCGACAATTTCTACGAATGGGGAGGTGTGGGGGCGCCAAGGTTGTCGACGGATGCTTGGTGGGGTCTGGAGGCGTTTGCCGGCAACTGGGCGGTATCGATCCGCTCTTTCCCCTTTCACTCCCGATGCGGTATTACTACCTCAACTTCCCCGCTTTAAGTATTTCCCCTCTTTCCTCCCAAAACCACAATTGCCATAATATTGCTGCTCAATCGCTGGGGCAGGTCGGTCGTCATTGTCGTTTGTTCATCGTTCATCGCAAATGAACATTGCGTGAGGCGGCGACCCACCAGCGATGAGAGCACTAGGAAGTTATCTAGATGCCGCAATCTAGTCCAAGGTAATTTCCCATGTACCATGTATGACGTCGATTATTACTGACACGATCAGGGCTTCTGCAGATGGGCAGAACAATAATGAAGAAGAAGAAGGTCACGTGCCCGCTCCCCTTTCCGCCGTGGGATTGGCAGGACCCACTTACATGCTTGCCTGAGGATCATCTCTACCCCCTATTCCGGATCCGACCATGTTCTCTTTAGAGAGTATTCATTCATAGACTGACCTGGCCTAGATGTAGATGCTGGCGCGGCAAAGTCGACCTTTGGGAAACTACGCTTCAGACACGGTTCATCTGCGAAATATGACAGCAATTTTGCAAAAAATCAAACATGGGTGAAAGTCAAAGGCAGACGTAAGTTATTTCCTCATTCAAGAAGAGGTTTAGAACCCGAATCTAAAAGTTGCTCTTCTAGTCTGCTCGGATTTTGTAGATGAGCTCCCAGAACTGGAAGAGATCTATACTACGACTCCGGACCCAAAGATCAAGGTTCCATCGGCTTCAGATTCCTCGACACCACGGATCCTCCCACCCGACTCTCCCAGTGGCTCAGTAGCGGTAACTTCAGCTGCGTCAGATGATACACCTTGGACCCCGCGATCTCTATACACAAACA
Organism: Phialocephala subalpina; assembly: GCA_900073065.1. Lineage (NCBI taxonomy): Eukaryota > Fungi > Ascomycota > Leotiomycetes > Helotiales > Mollisiaceae > Phialocephala > Phialocephala subalpina. The sequence goes on from FJOG01000043.1 coordinate 197,993, forward strand.
CCACCCAACTCATCACTTCGCCTCCCAAAAGGCGTCGAACCAATGAGAGTTACACCTCAGCATTCAACCCGAGCATCCAGACATCTCTTGATCAAACTGAACCCGGCCCTGATGAAGTTCTTTCCTTTCATGGACGTAGTCAGAGTTTCGGCGATCCTTCTCTTGGTTCTGATGAGGCTGCCATCGACTATCTCCTCAAGGCTGCAGATCTCTCCGAACAAAACACCAATCAAACACTAACCTTACTCGATCCGCCGGTCCAGACTCCGGGGCAAAGTTTTGCTGCTGATGTCCAGCCTGAAACACCTGGAGTCTGGCCGCATGCTAATGTCCAAGAGGCATGCTTGATGAGGTACTTCATCGATGAGCTAGCATGCTGGGTATGTTCCAGCTGATTCCCAACGATCTATCCAGTAACTAATTGTCAAAGTTCGACTTGTGCGATCTGGAACGCCACTTCGCATTCGTCGTACCCCAGCGAGCCAGACATTGCCCCGCACTTCTCAATGCAATCTACACAGCATCAGCCAGACACCTCTGCCATCTAGACCAATACCGCAAAGATCACGCAGTCGAATACCTCGACAAGCGCCTCGCAGATCTCCACATCGAGACGGCCGTCGAGTACCATTCTCGATGCATCGAACACCTCGTCTCCGTCTCCGACGACCCGGAAGCAGTCTTCGACGAGAATCTCCTCGTTGCCTCCATAATCCTTCGCTTCTACGAAGAAGTCGACGCTCCCCTCAATGGCGGCGATTGGGAGACCGGACTTCGAGGAACGCAAGTCTTCATCGAAGCTCAAGCCTCCTCCGGATTGCAAAGTAGTTTGCAACGAGCTGCTTTTCGGGTTGCGAGTCGGCAAGAAGTGTATATTGCGTTTATTAAACAAAGACCGTTTGGGATGCCGTTGAATTTTGATGAATATAGGAGTCTTGAGCCGACTGATGATCATACGTGGGCTCATAGGGTGGTGGTTCATTGTGCTGATGTGCTGATGTATTGCTATGGCGAGACTCGGTCTCATCAGTTGGACTATGATTCGTTGTTAGAGTACCACAACAACTGGAATCGTCTAAGGCCGAAGTCTTTTGAGCCGATATTTGAGAGGGCTGCAGACCCAGAGAAGGGTGAGGTCTGGCCGGAGTTGTGGTTCTTATCGGATTGTCATGTTACTGCGGTGCAGCACTCTGATCTTTCGAAGATCTTGCTCACAGTCTACGATCCAAGAGTTCCACGGCTTGGACCTTCTCATCGAATGGCAATGAAACGAATCGAGGTGAGACTCCACATCCCTTCGCTCAAGAACAACTGCTGATGGATCTCAGACGGAAGTGAATCAAATTGTCAAACGGCTTTGTGGCATAGCAATCTCGGTAAGTTTTTGCATCAGAGACGAAATTCGGTCACAAACTGACACGTCAATCCTCACAGAATCGAAGAGCTCCACCTGCAATGAACACAGCCTGTATGGCAATCGCAATGTGCGGGGACCAGTTTACAGACCCAAGAGAACAGCAAAGTATCCTGGACGTACTGATTTACACCGATACCAAGCATGCTTGGCCAACGAAGGAGATTCAAGATAGGTTGAAGGATGCTTGGAAGTGGGCGAGTTCACCTACTTAATGTCTTGAATAAATGTTTGAACGAACGTGTAACATTATTATGTTTGACTTGGCGTCAATTATGAATGAAATTGCGCAAGCTCGAGCGAATTTATCTTCTCAAGATCCTCAAATATCCTGCATACCATGAAAGACATAGTCGAACAATAAGTGGAAGTCGACGAAGGCTGCATTTGAGTGGCTTCTGAACGACATGGATGAATTTGTAAAGATATATTATTGACTTGGTATCTGCTTTGAATGAAAGTCGAAAGGAAACCTGAAACAATCTATTTACTTAACATCCTGATCATGATATCTCCTCCAAACCTTCAACGGCATAGGCCCAGGTGATAAATTAAACGCTTCCAGTCTATTAGGTTGCCAGCCTTCACAAGGCAACGCGAACTCATACCGGTGGACCACACTCGCAAGCAACACTGTTTGTTCCACTAGAAGACTCGAAGTCAGCACAAATAATTTGGCAAGTTCAGATAGAAAGACTTACAGTAGCTGATATTCCTTCCAATGCATCCTCTAGCACCAGTACTGAAAGTGATGAATGCCGCCTGGAGCTCTCTAGCATCGTCCCCCAACCATCTCTCAGGTCTGTACTTCTCTGGCTCAGGAAACACTTTCTCATCCCGGTGTGCGACCCAAGCCGAGATACTGACTGACGTATCTCCAGGTACGAAGTCCCCAAGAATAGGAGCGCCTTCAGCCGGGGTCCTTCTCGGAAGCCCAAAAGTCGTTGGTGGGAAGAGACGTAGAGCTTCATCGATGCAAGCTCTCAAATACGGCAAGTGTCTGACTTTATCGTAAGGAACAACAACTTCGTTGGGATCGAGGACGGCGTCGAGTTCCTGCCGAAGCTTGGACAGAGCAGCGGGGTTTGAGAGCAGGCAATACATGGCGTTGTTCATACCAATCGCAGTGGTATCGGAGCCAGCATTCATCATAATAGAAATCTCAGCAACAATCTCTCCCCACTCCATCCCATTCGGATTCCCATTCTTATCATCCATCAACGCCGAGAAGAAATCATCCAATTTCTCTCCTTTCCTATATCTCTCTAATCGCTGAGTGGCACGATGCCAGACGATGTCGTTCCAGCCTTCGTTCAATTTGACCATCTTTTTATAAGACGAAGAGAGGATAGGGGCGAGTTTCCAGAGAGTAGGGAATGAGGAGTATGCCCATACGAGGACGGATTGAGCGCGTGCTGTGGCGTGGAGACAGGCGCGGTAGTTGACTTTGTAGAGTTTGCCATCCATGGTTTCAGCTGTAACCAAGTCATGGCCCTGATCCAAGAATCCGAGACGTTCAGATAGTCCGATATCGGCAATGGCATCTAGGGTGAAGAAATTGGCATAGGCGCGGTAATCGAACGTCAAGTCTTCTGATGTTGGAATGGTACCGGCTTTGAGAGGGAAGGTACAGTGTTTGTCGGCAGCGGTGATGAATCTCGCGGTCTTGTCGGCGACTTTGTGTTCCCAGCCTTCGAGGTTCTTGAGTGCGTAGGCTGAGGACAAGATGCGGCGTTTGCGCTGGTGATCGAGTTTATCGGTTACGTCGGCGAGGTGGTGGTGTGTGCCTGCGAGGGTGTCGTAGAATACATCTTTCAGGCATTTTGTGTTGTGGCCGTAGATGTCCTGGCTCTTGTTAGTATGGCAACACGGCTTTAAAATGAGTGGTGGTACCTTGATTGCTGAGATGCTGGAGTATGAGAGGGAGTTTGGCCCTATGCGAACCACGGGATGTTGTTGGTGCGCTTTCAAGAGAGCATCGGAACGAAAGCCTTTGTGAGCTTCGTAGACGAAACCTAGGTCTGTGATGCCGGAGAGGAGGTTGAGGTTGGGGTATTTTCGGAGGCCTTTGGGGTCGCGGAAGTACTGGATTACTGGCCAAAGAACAAAGTATGAGAATGAAGACAAAGCCACAACAGCGGCGAGTACGTAGCCAAACATATTTGCAAAGAATGGAAACTTAGAAAGGAAGAATGAGAACGAAGAGCTTCCAGTAGATGATGTTAATGAAGAAGGCGTCTTTGCTCTCTAAAAAAATATGCAATTGAACTGCTTGAAGGTATTGATAAACACCAAAGCGGACAAACTTCCTTCAAACGCACAACACTCGATCTGTCAAAGATCTTTCCATTCTGATCCACCTCACTCCCAGAACTTCCAGAAGCGTTGCTCAAAGTGGGGGTAAACTCATCCCCGCTGGCGTCAGATACCCCGCATAAATTATTGCTTTGAGTTTGTGGGGTAGCAGCCACTCGAACTTCGTAACTTCCAGTTGCGTGGCACTTGCCTTGAAGTTTGATGGAAATTCTGATGTTTGAAGGGAAGGAAGGAAGATATTCTTGCAAGTTCGAGATCAAAAAGGGCAATTTCTTAGCGCGGCGCTAGTGGCGGAGCCATCTCAAAATGGCAGCTGCCAGTTCAGGGAGGATGCGGGGTAAGAATCGCGAGGAAATTTCCTCTGCAGAACACTTCCAACTCTACGGCAAGCAAATTGCTTGATCTTTTACTGATTAGGTACTCTTCTTGGAAGGCAAGATGTAAGTTCTCAGCCCCGACATTCTGGAAAGTGTGAGGCTGTGGCGAAAACTACCCCGCGTCACGTGCAGCAGCCTTCCCTTCATTCAGGTAAAAGATGCCTCATTGAAAGAGGTTCTGATCCTGTTTTGCGATATATGTCGCTGGTTGTCGACTCTAAGTTGTTGTGTTTTGAGATATTTCTTATTCTCTGTGAGATACCTTCGTTCCCCGCTGGAATTCTGGGAAGTCATTCATCATGTCGACATTGTCAAAAGTGGTTGTTGACATATCGTCTCTTGACAATCTTCAGATCATCTTCCAACGTACGCAGAAGGATGACTTTATATTCCTGGCCTTTGCCATATTGTCTGGAATTTTCTATAATTTCTACATCAGAGAAAAGCCAGATCCATACCACCACGTCTGGTTCGAGAAGCCTCAACAAATCGACGGGAGTCGAAAAGCTGATACGAGGGACATTGCATCGAAGCTTGAGGAGACGGTCAGACTTCCTTCTCAGTTTGTAGTGTGCATGCTAATAAGCGCAATAGAAGAAAGACCTTGTCATATTTTGGGGTTCTCAGTCCGGAACAGCAGAAGGACTTGCGAATCGACTCGTACGAGACTGTCGAAGTCGATTCGGACTCGATGCACTAGCTGCAGACCTATCAGACTACGACCCAGAGACCATCACCAACATCCCATCCTCCAAATTTGCCATATTCATCATCTCAACATATGGCGAAGGCGATCCAAGCGACAACGCTACGCAGTTCTTGTCCTGGTTAGGCTCTGACAAGTCAATTCGATTCATAGGTCTGCGATATGCAGCTTTTGGTCTTGGCAATTCGAAGTACAAGTTCTACAATCGAGTCATCGATGTTGTGACTGAGGCTTTAGATCGATATGGAGCAAATACTTTGATGCCGGTCGGCAAGGCGGACGACGCAAACGGAACAACTGATGAGGACTTCACCGAGTGGAAGCAAAACTTGTTCACCATGTTTCGCGAGGAATTGAAACTCGAAGAACGGCCAGAGCAGTACGAGCCAACATTGCGGGTGGTGGAAGACACTTCTTTGGATATCATCGACCTTCACCATGGGGAGCCCGTCAGGGTTGAGAACAGCAAAAAGGGGGCCGCAGCCACTTCGCCAGTCCAGGCTTTACCAGTCAAAGTCGCGAAGAAACTCCTATCTACAACAGAGCGCAATTGTCTTCATTTAGAACTCGACACAAGCGACTTTCCTGAACTCAAGTACAAGACTGGAGATCATCTTGCCGTTTGGCCTTCGAACCCCACTTCGGAGACTCAACGATTGGTGAATACACTCGGTCTTCAAGAACGCACACAAACGCCTCTGTTGATTCAGTCACTCGATCCCTCAATCCAAGTCAAAGTTCCTTCTCCGACAACTTGGGAAGCACTTCTGCAATACTACTTGGAAATCTGCGCTCCTGTTCCGAGAGAGACTGTCTCAGCACTTGCTCAATTTGCACCTTCGGAATCTGCCAAAGCTACTTTGAAAAGACTTGGTGAAGATAAGGATATGTACCATGAATACTGCTCAACAACACATGTGACGCTGGGACGACTGCTGGAAAGTGTGTCTTCTGAGACTGGATCTTGGTCTAACCTTCCCCACTCTTTCATCCTCGAAAGCCTGCCCGCACTCGCCCCACGTTACTACTCGATCTCATCCTCCTCGGTTGTCTCTCCCAAACAAATTTCAATCACTGTCGCAACATCCTCAGAAGCTTCACCCATCCATGGTGTTCCCATCCCAGGTCTCACAACCGAATACCTTCTCGAAATCGAACAAAAGAAGCAAGCTAACTCAGTCGCTACCCCTCAGTATAGGCTTTCCGGACCCGATAACACCCTCGATGACGGAGGGAAACTATTTGCACACGTCAGAACATCCAAATTCAGACTCCCAACCTTACCTAAACACCCCATCATCATGATTGCTTCCGGCAGTGGCATTGCGCCATTCCGAGGATTTTTTGCTGAGCGCTCACGAATAGCTGCGATCGGACGAGAAGTTGGGAAGAGTCTTCTATTCTTCGGGTGTCGATCATCGGAAGATTATTTGTACCAAGACGAGTTGGAAGACCTGCAACGCTCGAGTCAAGGGACGGAAGTTGTCACAGCTTTCTCGAGAACCGAGGAGAGAAAAGTCTATGTTCAAGACAGGGTTGAGGAGAGAGATGAGGAGGTTGTGAGGCTACTGCTGGAGCAGAATGCGTACTTTTATATTTGTGGTAGTGCTGCGATGGCGAGAGATGTGACTACGAGGTTGGGTCAATGTTTGAGGAGAAGGAAAGGGTGGGGTGAGGCTGAATTGAGGGAGTGGTCTGAGAGTATGAAGAAGGCTCATCGGTGGCAGGAGGATGTTTGGGGTTGATCTGATCTAGCCAGGGTCCCGTTGTCCCGAGAACCTTAACTTCTAGAATTTATTACCAGATTATAACTTATGTTATCCATCAGTGTTCATCCATCCCTCGAACATTCCCAAGAACTCTCTCCGAGCTTTGGCACATACTGTCGTCCATGCACTTCCTGGCAGGCTGTCCAGGACCGTCGTTGTTCAAAACTGTGACCTATCTTGTGGCCGGGAATATCTCCTGTAATTAGTACGAATAATCGAACTCAGAGGTCTCATATCTGGCAAAGAGCCTTGACTCATGTTCCGAAGCTGAAAATACGAATCGCCCGAGAAAGCGTTGTTGAAAGCATTAGTGTACACGTGATGTGGACAATTTGATAGGTACACTTGGTCCTCGCAATCTGGGCGTATGCTGATAATTGATCATGCATCAAGAGGTCACCAAGTAACATAGATTAGGCATTCCTCCTTGCAAAAAGCGGCATTCAATGCTAAACTTATGCGGCGTGCTGGCTGGTAAACTTCACCCTGATCATCGACTTGAACCTCTCGAATCTCCCTTAACGATTTACGACTTTCCAGAAGCAACGACTCGAATCACAATTTAAACTTCTTGCAGATCCTGTAATGTTCTGAAAAGTCGATATCGTTTTGCAGTTCATCTTTGCTCTGCCACCCTCGAATTCACCCCCTATCTCCGCTAGCGTGCTCGCTTATAGGTAGCCGAGATCGAACGTCAACACCCACAAAAAAGAAAACCACAAAAGAATCTGAGAACTGTCTCACGTTCTAAAAATTGATGGGTATGCTCTTGGACTTCAAAAAGAAAAAGAATTCATGAAAAACCTAGCAAAAATCTCCATCACCTCTGAGCACAACTACCATGCGGTCCCTTTTCAGCGTTTGCTGGTCCAGGTGGCTCTCGGATGACTTCGCAGACCCTTAAAGCTAACTGATTCCACACTGTAGAAACGGTCAACGAGAAAATAGTGCTTATTTAAAACTATACGACCTTAAATGCCCGGCAACCACTCAGCGCCGAACATTACCCACTGCATCAACATCAGGACGTCACCATCATCTAGACATGGCCATACCACTGTATCTCGAGGCAAGCTTGATGTACAGTGGATGTTTAGAGCAACAACATCGTGAAGTCACAGTCTAAAGGTTATTATACTACGTAGTTTTTCATGTGCAGTGGATGTTCGGGGCATCTCAAGTTCTACTTTTCTTGGATTCTCTGAGCAGTCACAGAGCCATCGAAGCGCTTCACGTCCATAGACAATCAAAGTTGGTGACGAATACATTGTGTATTGTGATGCTCGATCTAGTATTCAACCACTCCAATACCAAGACGAACGAACAGAAGTTCTATCTACAAAATCACTAAAGAGACCTCCAACCCGAGTATCCAAAACCTACCAACATCGCCATCTCAATGATAGGGAGGAGATGAAGACATCATGGGCGCACCACGCTTGTATGGCTTGAAGTCGACAAGCTTGCGTTCGTCCTCCTCAACCTCGTTCTCGCGCTTCACCTTCTCAACGTTGTGGTAGTTAGCCTTGCAATTAGCCACTTGGCAGTGACTGTAACTCTTGCATCGACGACAATTTTCCTATTCAGCGAATCAAGTTAGCACTGTATCGCAAAGCTACTCTGCTATCGAGATTTCTATGCTATCAAGCTATCTCAAACCTGCGAGACCCGACAGAGGAAATCAGCAGCTTATAGTAGGAAGAAAAGTTCACCTCGCAATTGGGAGACCAATGACCATACTCCTAGCAATTAGTGCAAGAGCCGATTCAGCGAAATAAATCAGAATTCCAGAACTTGTGCCAGGTCACAACTTATGCTACTTCTACATGCTCGAATACTCCTTGGACGTTTCCAAACAGGTCTCTTCCTCGGTTACTGTGCTCAAGAATAACGTCTATTGCTCTTTCGCACAATGAGTTCGACCCGTCGAAGATGCCTAGCTCAAAATTCAGAACCGAGCTTTTGTAACGTGCCAAGATCTCTTCGTCGCATCCGGCACTCCGATGCGTTGGTCATCCAGCTGTGCCGCCTCGAAGATGTAAAGGGGCCAGTAATTGGGTGTCAAACTCCTTGCATCCTGCTGCTCTTGCAGTTCCTGTAAGGCGGTCCAGGGACCTGGGCCATAATTGTTCAAACCTGTGGCCTAATTTTTGCTCCGTCCTATTTCACGAAATACTGTCTAGTCTTAAATTTCACGGACTATATATTGGCAATGCAACGGGATGTATTTGCAGAAATTCTGAATATGAATCGCAGATTGTACGAGAAAGCATTGTGGGGTGCAATGTTCCTCGCATTTTGGGAATACACCTCATACATGAAGAAGCTTGGAAACAAATGGCGTTTTTCTTTTCTTGCAAAAAAGTGTCCTTCAATGCTATGCTTCACATTGTTGGTGTACCATGTCAAACTAGCAAACTTCAACCTAGGCATCAAATTGAACCCCTAGAATCCGCGTTAATAATTTACCGACTTTATAGGCTCATAAAGCTCTAAGTACCGAGAGGATTTTCAATTTACTCTCTCGATACTTTATAACGTTGGAGCCTTGATCTCGTTTGCTAGGAGATCATCTTTACTCTACGACCGTTGAATTCACCTTTTATTCCCACTAGCGCACTCGTTTACGAGTAGCCGAGATCGAACATCAAACTCGTCGCCTATAAAAGAAACAAGTGTTTAAGACTCTCTACGATCTCTAGATACATGAAGTGTGGTAGCGTAAAGACAAAAAAGTTTTGGAAAAAAAAATGAAAAAAAAAATAGGTAAGATTCAAAATAGCAAAAGACTCCTTCGACTCTAAGTACAACTACCCTTTGCTGCCACTAGGCTGCGCCGGGTGACTCTCGGAAGATATCGTTACCCCTTAAAAGCAAATTGTCTGAACTACTCAAACGATCTACGAATAAAATAATGTTTATTTAAATCTATACATATCAGAAACCGTGGGGATCTAGGCACCGCAATGTGCCGAGATAGCCCGAAGAAGGTAAATTAGTCTCGAGAGCGTCACCTTTTCTACATTGAAGCAAGTAATCACCTTCTACTCTACCGGGAAAATCTTTAGGGCTACGAATTCCCACAACTTTCGATTTCCAACAACACACTCTCAACAACGTCAACCTCCAACGACGCGCACACCTCCGCCATACGGCGTCGATCTCTCCCCAACTCTCGTGAGTCGTTACAATTGGATTGGAAGCTGTAATACTAACACTATAGATCCTAGATCCGTACAACCATGTCTTCCGCACTCGACCTCTCGGCACTCACCGAGCGCGCCCGCGAACTCGAGGCCCAACTCGAGAAGAAGGATCAGCAGCACAAGAAGGACATGGAAGTCATCGGACTTCATGAGAAGGAGATCGAGCGTATTAATAGTAAGCTCAAGAAAGAGCAAACGCTGCACCAGCAGACCAAGGACGGTCGGACAGCTCTGGTCACGAAGCACATCAAGAAAGTCGAGGAGGTTAGTCATAAACTCTCCGTCTTCATTCAGTACTTTAGAATATCGATTAGAAGATCCAGGGCTAATGGCTATCTCAAATAGATGGAAAAGCAGTCTAGTACGAAGGACGCCATTATCAAGGACCTGAAGGCCAAAAACAAGGACCTTGTGAAGGAAAACGCCCTCCTCCAATCCCGAGACTACCGCGACTTCCTCCCAACCGCCTCACCTCCCTACACCCCAAATTCACCCAATGCAACCGTTATGTCCTTCGCCGACATCCCAAGCGACCCAAATGCCTCTGCCATATCCGCCGCAGACATCGCAGCAACCTCCGAGTATACCGCATCCTCCCCCGAATTCTCCCCAAATGGCCCCTGTGGCAACTGCAGATCTTCGGAGCATGGGTCACCAGAATGCACCGAGGGCTGTGAGCGATGTGGCAGCTACAACCACATGGGTATCGGTCGATGCAATGCAGGCTATCACGGTGTTAAGCGTGAGCTTGAGGGTGATGACAGTATCGCTGGCAATGGATATCGTAAGAAGTCTCGGATTATGCGGGCATCTGTATGAAGCATGGTGCTTCTTCAGGATTATGTAGGGGAGCCCATTTTGTATTCTTGATGGCTTCTTCTTAGGAAATGGTTGGATACCGCCGCATTGGAAGACATGAATGGATGTATCTGCCACCGATCTTGATTTTTGAACTTGTGAATGTGTATTTGGCAAATTATGACATTCTAAACTGCATAACGCGTGCGAATGTAAAACTGACCTCCAAAGACTCTGTCGGCTCGGGAACCGTCCGGAGAATGCTGGTCGATACACGTGATGATTGTTCAAACCTCCATTTGATATTTCCCGGCTGCGAGTCTTTGGGTCTATATAAATCTAAATAGTACAAATATATTCGTTGATCGTTCCTAGAGGGTTCGGTTAGCTTTAAGGGCTTACGATATCATCCGAGAGCCATCTTGATTTGCCTAGCGGGCGGGAATGGGTAGTTGTGTTCTTGGTTGAAGGAGTCTTTTGCCACCTTTTTCGTTGCCTTTTGACTTCTGTTATATTGCAGTCCATTCAGAGTATGGTTCTCTTTTGGGCCTTTTTGTCTTTCTTGTGCGTCCCCGATCTTGCGTCGTCCAGTCTCGCTTCCAGTGGTCGAGCGGGCGAACGTGGAGAGCAAAGGGGGCGAATTCGAATCAAATCCGAATCAAACTCGAAAGTGATACCTACCTGCCTAGATTTATAGCATGATCACACACCAGCACATCCATCACAGTGCTTTGAAGGTGCGCAGACGCAAATCTCTAGCTTGAGGATATAACATAGCTAAAGGATGTTGTACTCAGATACAATGGAACATTCCATTGAGTTGATAGGAGGTTGGTAACGAGGCGTGTAGCATTTGGAAAGCACGTCGCAGCATGTAGCCTCGTAAGATTTGATATTGCATCGTGCTGCTTTGTGCACTTCCAATTGGAATTCCTAACCATCGCAAACAATTTAACAGCAACAAGTTCCCAGCTAAAGCCATTTACCGCGTACGGCACGTTCAAAAATTATCGAGTGACTATCGTTCCCAGCACGAACTTAGGAATCTTCCTTCCATACATGCAGAAGGACAGCAAAGCAAGACCCGGGATGACGGCGAGAATATTAGAGATCATGCTAGCTAGCTTCATACCTTGACCTTGATCATGTTTTTGGAGCGGCCTCGTGCCACATCAGGGTCTTTTGTTTCCCGCCAGTCTTCCCACTCTTCGCCCCATGCTAACCATAAGAGTCTTCCTTCCCTCATAGTCTCCAATGCATTTCAGTTCGGTTTTCTGGTTGCCGTTCTCAATCACACTTACGAGCTTGGGATCAAAAGTCTGCTTTTCAGGCTGTGTTTAGGCTTCCTTTTTTGCGAAGAACGTCAAAATCGGTGCCGTTACTTAAATATTTTAGAATAACTACAAACGAGACTTCTTTTAGCTTATAGTTCTATATTTAAAAGAAGTCAAAGAGTATTTATTCAAATTACTTAAAGTATTTTGTATTCTGGCTTAGAACTCGATATTTTGCTTCAGCGTTTATTTATTAGCGAGAAGCCTTGAAAACCACACCCTTTTGATCCCAGGCTCGTTAGTTCAATTCTTTCCCCTGCAAACAACCTGCGTGAGAACTCTTCGATGGCTCGGGGATTGAGATCTGGTTGGTGGTCTTGTTCAGTGAAATAACCCTTGTCGTAGAGCTCGGTGGCCGAACATGCATCTTTCACCTCATCAAGGTGCAAGTGTTCGACGGATGCACCACGAAGCGCGAATTTTAGGCATTCGGGCATACTCGTGACTTGCAGGGCTGTGATTGTGAGGGTATACCGATCTAGTGTGTTCGTGTGGGAAGAAGTCGTCAGGTTACTGTATAATAACTCGTTGTATATCGTCAGAATACTGTCTAGACTCAGGTCTAGTCCACCGTTCCAGTTGGCCATAGCCCAGGCCAGGCAGAGCGCTATTAGTAGCCCAAACAAAAGGCATACTACCCATTGATACGCTTTCAAACGGGGTTTTGGTCTATCCGCTCTCGACCTAGGACAAACCTCATTGAGACGCTTGAGTTCTGGTCCATCAACAGCGGCTTGAGGGGACCGGGTCGGGTTCAACATATTCTGGGAGTGGACGTAACCAACGAACACGCAGGCGGGATCGCTGGGAAGCATGTCCCAAATTGGAACAGGGACCGACAGAAGAAGAAGTGTCGAGTTGCTTCTGTACACCCCCTGTACAGTCACAAACCTTGCCATAGCTGGGAAGTCTTGCAGCCATTTCCGGCACTGGTTGATATCGAGTAATTGCTCTTCCTCGAGTGCCAGTGAGATCAGCACATGTGGAATCGCAAGTTCCCCATTTTTGAGGGTCCGAGTGAGGCTGTCCATGTTATACGGATCCGGATTCGTGGACTTAATTGTTGAGAGGTTGTCCGATTCCTTAGATGAGATATAATTGAGGATGTCAGATTCCGTTTGAATGCTCGACCAAGCAGTGCCTCTACCACGGGCTGGCTTCAATGATGGATGCAGGACATGCTGGTCAGGTAGTGGCTCACGGTGTCGAGGAGCGAGCTCAACGCTTCTGGCCTTTGGATCGTTGGTGCTGAGCACATGTATCGGAGACTTCCGGTATTCAAATTTCATCGAGCCGCGATACTCTGGCTTCTCATGTCGTAGTCTGTTCAGAATTTCGCAATGAAGCATCGCTGCTGTGAAGGCGGGGCGATCATACCACTCCTTCAGGACCGATGTGAGAGTTTCGGTGAAAGAATGACGTCCTGGCAGAGGAGCCCAAGTCTCGAAGCCGCATGCTGCAATGGTTTCGGTGACGTTGTTGTTATTGTTGTTAACGCCTGCCAATGCACCGCTGACTGCAGCACAACAGTCCAGGAGAAGGAGGACATCGGAGTCGGCATCTTCGAAAAGTGTTTGGACAGCGTGCCATTGAAGAGAAATCGTTTTGTTATCTAGCACGCTAATAACCAGTCAACACAAGCCAGCGGTCTGATATCTAATCGCTCACCATGTCCATTCTGCCCGACGTGAAGCATTCATCCTTCCGTGACCAGCATAGTACACGATAAGAAGGTCGTCGGGGCTTCCATAATCGTCCAAAATCTGCAAGGCCTTCTTCATGAGTAGGTTGTGTGACTTGACAGTGGGGATGAGCCATGTTTCAGTGTCGTAGCCATAATGCCGAAATGTGCTCGCGAGATTGTCCAGCTCGTGCTTTACGCCCAACGAGTCTTCTTCCCAGCGTAGCAGCAAGACTCGAACCGTTTGGTATCTTGGTTGCCCCTTATTTGGGAATACACTGGCAGCAGCCTGGATGTACCATCAGCGGATATCCTTCCTTGAGGGTCGAAACTGGGACCTTACATGTTCTAAATGTTTAGCAAAGGTGCTCAAGTCTCTCGTGTGGTACTTAGTGCGCCTCGTATCATGAGTGGCTGAGGTAAACGATCGGTCGTCGGCCAGACTCAAGTCATCGCCGCTGTCATTATCTTTCAAGAGTGATCATGCTGGACTCGAATTGCGCTCAGGCTAGAAGTTGTATCAGATTTTGATATGAAGGTGGGATTAGGAGAAGGCTCACCCTGCTTTCTGAAGAGCTGGAGTTTGTACTGGGTGAGGAAGAATGTGGAGGCATACCGCCTGCTGACAGCGTTATGAATAGTTCATTGTCCGACATAGCTGATGTAGGCATCTTTTCCTTTCTTCATTAGACTGAATCCAAGACTTCAAGGTTGCTCGGGAGCGTGATAAAGTCGTTGAGGGCAAGGATGAGGAAAGATGACCAAAAGGCTTCACCGAGGCACAGCCCCCGCCACATTCGGACTGCATACGCCAGTTTCAGCCACTTCAGTCCTCGTCCAAGGACGGAGCAGCCCCATCTCATCGGTAAAGAAAAGAGTACAAAGCAGCATGAAAAGTGATACAATAGAGCTGAATTAACACGTGGGACCGGTGAAGAAGGGCGTTAGTGGGATTTGAAAACAAGTATTAACAGTCAGCCTTGCGAGCAGCCAGGAACAATTGATTACACGTGACCGGCTCCCTTCAACGCTCCCATAGTCCTTTTTACAAGCCGCATTAAACTTTCGACACTGTCCGATGATTTTAGCTTGAACAATCGCTCCAAAATCAAGGAGAATTTGAACATGATAGAAAGGCCTAGGTTTGAATAATCACCAAGAGCAAGAATATTTTTAGGTGTGAAAATGTCCCACTGGGATCAGAAATTGCATGGATGTTCAACTTCACAATGGTTCATGAATGGAATGCATTGCCTTAACTGTACCCTCTCACAAAAAGTTAGGTTCTGCAGAATTCGTGACTACTCTTGAAATTCTGATCTATGTCTAAAGTAATAACCCCGCAAGTCAACCCGCCTTTCTTAGACTTAAGAATGTGTCTATTACCGTTTTCACCTGCGATGTTGAGACTGTTTATGATCTGATTTACCTCTATACCAGCAGGTTCGAGTCCATACAGTTGAGCAATGATTGTCCGACTATTTTGATATGATTATCGTGCGTCTTGCCAGCAGAAAGGAAGTTTACTTCCCCAAAGCCATGTTCCTACCATGAGTCAAGATTCTCCAAACAGACTATCTGTGCCATCTTCCTCGACTTCCTCGATTGGTACATCGATACTCTTCAAGACTCGGTCAGCCTCTTCCTCGGCAGCCATGATATCCTCCAAATTCTCAGGCCAAGTCTGGCCTGGTGAATTCTTCAGCCTCTCAGCATTGAAGTAGCCATCCCATCCCGGATCTTCATTATCCGTGACATCATCTTCAACTGCCGCATTCCCATCCTCATCTTTATGACAAATGAACAGGACGTTAGGGCGTTCTTGATCGGCAGGCCTCATCGTGATCCGCGCCATAGACCTAGGAAAATTACCGAACATCACCTCAAGCCGTTCAAACGGCTCCCCAATCTTGTGCGCAGAAATGTAGGAGAACATGTGTCGAACGGTCAGACGATCGGTATGAACGTGTGGGAGGTTTTTATCGGGATGTAGGCGCCGGTCGTAGTGGGACGCGTAGTAGGTTCCGAGGTCTGCGAATGTGCAGTAGACTCGGAGGGAGGTGAGGTTGGGGAAGCGGGAGAGGGCAGCGAGGATATCGTATGGCTGTAGTTTGCGTTGTTAGAGCTATGTACTTTACACTCGATCGATTGGGAGAGGAAGCGGGAACTTACCAAGAAATCTGTCAGACCAACATCTAGGGCGAGCGAGGTGATGTGAGGGCATGAGACATTCAGGCTTTCGAGTTGAGGGACTTCGTATGGGAGTGTGAGTCCTAGGAATGAGTATGGATCGACTGAGCGTCGTATGAATCTTATGGATAGGCTTTTCAGTGTGTTGCCGTGAAGTGCGATGGTGGAAACTGGTAGCTGGTCGTACGGGTTTGCCAGCTCTAAGCGTTCGAGGCCATGGAGTTGAGTGATGAAGTCGTCTACAATCTTGTCTCCGTCAACCCGATATCCACAGGTGGCGATGAATTCCAGAACAAGAGTTTGGAAATAGACGTCTTGGGTTCGGAGGTAATCGACGTAATATCGCAAGACGTGGCCTCGGAGCTCGAGGTGCCGGATCTTGGACCAATTGAAGAATGATATAGGAACGATCTTCTTGAAGTCGTAGCAGCGACACTCGTAGACTAGTTCCTTTAGGTTTTCGAGCTGTTCGCCATCTTCGATACAGAGGTCATACACTCCCAAGTCATCGTGGCCCCATTCGATTCTCCCGTCTCGGTTCCTTGGAAGAGTGAGGTGGAGTATCTCCAATTTCTTACTGCTGAGTAAGACGTCTTTCAGCCACCTCATTGAAACAGGGTGCTCGTAGTTGATCTCGACTTTGGCTGCATGAATGTTCGGAATGCCTACGAGACTCTTGAGTAGATTCAAATCGGCCTTCTGGACATCTTCATCATCAGTTCTATAGCCGATGGAGAATTCCTCGATATATAGCTTGACGTCGGGGAGCTGTTTGCTCAAGACTCTCTTGATGATCGCTGGAAATGGTGTCTCCCAAAAGTGCCATGTAATCGTCTCCAGACGTTGCATTCTTGGTAGCAAATTGCGGAAGGCGGACCAGTTCATCGAGTTGTCAACAGTGAGATGACGAGTGTGCGCCACCACATTAGCTTCAAAGGTATACCGAATCTCCTCTGCTGGATTCTGATCATCATCCTGTATCTTATTGGCTGGAATGGAGACTTGTTGGTAGATGAGAGAGCTTGCGAGTCGACAAAGTTGCTGGGACACAAGGCAAACATTGAGTAGAGAATGTGGAGAGGTTTGATTGACCTTCTTCTTTAGTGACCAAGCTCTATGATAGCAATTGAGGTTTACCTCTTCAAGAATCATGAGCAGCAGCTCATCGCTCAGACTTCCGAGGCGGGGTGCCATTGCGACTTGGGCAAGAGGAGCTTTCAATCGTTGTCAATTGGTACTTGCTGTGTCTCTCGGCACGACGTCCAACTCGTGCTCCAAACTCGATACCCAGAGTGCAGCGTAAGACTTGTCGTGGCCGTGAGAGGAAGTCCGCTGAACGATGAGGTGCGTTTCGAAGCTCACTTGAGCGATAGAAAGATAGCTAGAAAGATGCGCTCGAACCCTTGGGGGGAAAGCTATTATATAGGTCCCATTTCGTAATGGTGTGAGTCTGCCTCGAGTCACAAAGCACGTTGGTTGTTGGAAGTGGTTCGGTGAGCTGAAGAGGTGAAGAGTGAAGAGGCCGTGTTGAGGCTGGTGAGTATCAAATCTTAGTCAGACAGAAGCTTGTCTTGTTTAAGCCTAGCTAGAAGCTTACCCCAATGTATCCTAGTCACCGGAATTCTGCCAGTTCTCCCCGCGACCCACCCCGGGGCCACTCACGATGTTCCAGGCGCAGAAGGAACGCGGGGGTAGTGAATCAACAACTCTACGTGACCAGCGAACTTTTCTCTCTTCTCTTACAACAACAACCACCACAATTGTTTGCAACGACCAGACCATGCCAACTCTATACCCAAGACGATGAGATTGAGGCAATGCGGTCTCGTACGGGATGGTAAGTCAGCTCGCAGTATTGTTATGTATAGCTTCAGTTAGTGAACAGCTGCTAATTTCTGCCTGACCTCCAGTCTGACCTGCCGCTCACGAAAGCTCAAATGCGATGAACAGAAACCAATCTGCGGTCAATGTCGCAAGGGTTCCCGCGAATGCCAGCCGAGCGATGGCGTTGTGTTCCGACACCAGCAGAATGCATCGATGAATGGGAATGGAGAGGTCGAAGAAGGCGGTGCTCGATTGGGAGGGTTCTATGCATACAAGAATACATTCAATGAGAACAATGTGTGGGTAGACGTACCGAAGACAGGTAGGGCAGTGATGCAGGATACACCTGTGGTCATGTCCCAGGGCTGATCAACAATCCGTAGTGACGTTCCTCAACATCACGGACCCGTACAACATGGAGCCCTCCCCCGAACCTGAATATCGAACCACCTCCACACCTATAATCGTTCCACAATTGGAGGAGAGACCAACAGAGAGTTACTTCAGTATGCCATTCGACCAAGCTCCTGGGTTGGAAGCACTGTCGACAGCAGCAACAACCAATTTCCATTACATACGGCCATTATCGGTTCCTGTTCCGTCCCCTGGCGATACCCATGCGTCACCTCACTCTTCCAATAATATAAATTTTATTCTGAACCCAACTAGACCCGAAACTCCTCATGGTAAGTCCACGATACGTTTCATGCTTTCTTGTGCACTAACAGAAATAGGAGTATCAACCCCTGCGATCGATCCTGCCCTCATTGCGCCACCTGAGCGCTCTAATCAGCCATCGCCAGTTAGCGAACACGAAGTTGCCTTTCTGCTGCGCCATTTTGGAGAGACAGCTGGACAATGGTAAGCATGTTGGCATATGCTCGTTCTGGCTATCGCTGATAACAGTAGGATGGATCTTTTTGATCTTGGGTGCTACTTCGCACATCACGTTCCAGTCCAATCCAAATCAAATCCACTACTCAGATACTCAGCTTGCGCATACGCAGGCAAGCAGCTAGGTCGCGTCAGTGGGAGGAAGGCGGTTGTTGGTGGTTTGGTGAGCAGGCAAGCCGATATGGAGTTGTATCCACGTCCAGAGACAGTCGACTGGGCATATATTGGGGCAAAATACTACGATCTGGCCATCTCTCTTTTGATGGAGGAGCTGTCGAACTCCAGAACTCAGGAACCACCACCAATGACACCAATGACTGCCTCCGAAGAGACATTTACCCCACAGAGCACAGCTCAATCACCCCATAGCGACTCACGAACACCGGCGAATAAGAGACGACGACTGTCGAGACCAGCCTCTTCAAGCAATGCGGACGAAACACTGGCAGCTGCTGCGATACTCTGCGTGTACGAGTTCCTGGATAATGCCAACTCTGCGTGGGCTCGCCATCTCAGTGGCACAAAGTCACTGTTCGACTTGGCAGAGAAGGAAGGAATGATGCCTGTTCAATCACCCACAAGTCCAGGTGCAATCTCGCAGCGCATACGACCATCTAGAGCTAGGAGAGCAACATTCTGGAATTTCGCCAGACAAGATTTCCTAGCTGCACGTAAGTAACGGCTTCCCATATTTGACTTCCAGCTGACCTATATTTAGTCATCAACGAAGGTCAAACCAGACTGAATACCGAGGACTGGGACCTCTGGCGAGCTGCAGGAATTCAAATCGATCAGCAAGGCTTCGTAGTTCCAAGCAACACACGCGAGACGACATTCCCGGAGCAGACCGTAATGAGAGAAGACATGATTTCGAATGCTCTTATTTGGCTAATGTCAAAAATTGTCAACTACATGGCTTCAGGAGACTCTGTTGATCATGTCTTCCCACAAGATCCATCGAGCCCCACTGGGATCCTTGGAATCAACCAAATGCTTCTTCTGCAGAGATGGAAAGAGTTGGAGAAGGAGCTAGAGATCTGGCGGCAAGGCTTACCCGACACCTTCAAGCCTTGTGCGCGACTACCACCTGTGACGGATGGAAGCGTTCCTGCAGACTCAGCACGAGCGATATTTTCGGAGATATGGTACAGCATACCGATGTGCGCGTCGACCATGCAATCATACCACATGGCCCGCACGATTTTGCTTATCAACAAACCACACGAATCGACAGCCCGCCGAAGCACCCTCTCTGATAGGCTCAGCTCCTATCGTGCCATTGAAAGAGAAGTTCGTCACCATGTCCACGAGATATGCGGTATTGCGTTGTCGAGACCTGAAGGCAGTGTCAGGATCCATCAAGTGCAGCCACTTTTCGTGGCAGGCCAGTGTCTGAGCGAAAACCGCGAACGGCGCGTCGTATTAGATTTACTTCGTGGTGTTGAAGCAGATCTAGGTTGGGCGACTGATTATCGTGTGCAAAAGCTGCTGAAAGAGTGGGGATGGAACCAAGACTCAGGCCAAAGGATTCCCGCCAGCTAACCACGTCCTTTCTCACCTACGTTTACGATATATATTTAAGTCAGCTCGGAGCTGATCATACTATCTCGGCGCCAGGCCGATAGGAAGCGTGGAACAATTTTCGAACCCTGCCATTGTTCATTGTCCTGACACGACTTTGTTCCACTTCAACCACTAGTTCGTTCTAAAAGCATCTACACGCTACATATACCTTATTCATTCCACTTCTTTACATCGCCAAGATCTATATATCCCGGCCATAGCGTTTCACAACACAGGAAGAGCAACCACTTGCGAGTGCAAAAATGGGGAAACGCGGTCGGCGCAGGAATTGTCAGCAAACCCAATATCAAGACGAGGGGCAGGAGGCTCAAGATTGCTCCGATCACCAGAGAGGGATACACAAACCACAGGGCTTCAAGCAAAACCACAACCCATTCGAAAAACACTTCAGACCGCATCCTCCCTACGGAGCAATGAACCCAAATCCGAACCGAAATCCGTTCGCGAAACTACATCACAACCCACACCCGAACCCTACCTTCAACCCACCTTGTGGTCAACGAGCACATACCCGTCTAAATCAGACCTATCGAGGTTACAACTGGGAGAACCACCACCTAATCCTGAAACGCCGAATCATCCAAGCCCTCAACACCGTAGTCCGCCAAATAAATATCTTCCTCCCAGACAATGATGCCTACCCCTCCTCCGACAGCGATACTGAAGAAGAGATGGACTGGCAGCCCGAACACGAAGTCATTATCCCGCAACCGTTTGAGGTTGTTTACCCGTGGCCTGCCGGAATCGGGAATAATGTTGATTTTGAGAGACCACCTTGGGGTGATGGTGGAAATGAGGATGTGGAGCTGAAGCTTGAGAAGGGAACTTGGATGGCAAACTCGGTGAGGAGGAGGACACGGTACGAGGCTGGGAGGAAGAGGGATTGGGATGAAGAGAGTATGCCTGATAGTCCTTGATGCGACGGAGTTACTGGGGGATTATACAAAAAGAGGAATGTCAAGCGCTGGTGTTAGGGAGCAAAATAAGAGGTATGAATTGGGTATAGCGCCTAAGAGAGGCAGTTATGTGTGTCAGTATACTTTAGTTTGAATAGGCAGCTTTCGAGTGTGTTCAATTATCATTAGATCTTCTTGAGCACTGAGAAGGGTATGAAAACCCTCTGTCGATGAAGGGCATTTATTTATAATCAACGCTTTGTGCACCTCTCAACTCCCCTCCAATGTCCCACCCATCCTAGAACATCCCCATTTCCTCGTCCGTACGAAGCACTTCCAACTTAACCTTCCCCTCCACACCCAAATACTCAACATCCTGATTCCCAAACCCAACACACTCCCCTTTCCACTTCCCCTCCTTCACCCCAGAGAAATCAAACTCAACTCTCAACCCAACCACCAAACCCTTCATCTCCATCTCCATCCTCTCCTTTTCCTCAGCTGCAAGTTGGGCAGGGTCTTTGTAGACGTGTTGATATCCGTTGGCTGCTGGTACATTCTCAGCGGAGATCAGGGAGCGGGCTTTATCCACATCTCGTTTCTGGACTCGGATTCGGCCGTCGTGGAGGGTGAGTTGATGCGCACCTGGGTTCCGCATTAGTCACAGGCAATGGACGGGGCGGGAAGGGGGGAAGAATGTACGTACGAGTGAGTTCCTCGATGCTATAAGCAGGATACTTGGCGGAGAGTTTGGTGAGGTGTTCGGAGAGGGAGGTGGAGTGGAGGTTGTTGGGCACCATTGGCGCGAGAAAGGTAGCCGGAGCGCGGTTCGTCATTTTTGCGGAGATGGAGGGGGCGTGGGAGTCCGATGGAGGTTTGGGGGGTCTGGAAGTCAGTGGAGGAGGAATAGTAGTGGTTGTTGTTGTGTGTGAGCGGCGCGGTGGCGGATTGTTGCGCGGGGTTCTGCATCGGTATTTTGTATGGTGTGGGAGGAGAAGTGGGAGGTTGTTGGATATGGAGCGGAGATCGCGGAAGTTTGCGAACTTAATACGTGGACCGAGCTCGTAGGAGGGAAAATATGGGATGGGGTTGTTCTGGGAAGAACGAAGGTGAACAGAAGTTCATGAGCTGCGCTTTGTTGGTAATGGGTTCATGTCATGAAAGTGATGTAGTAAAGGGGTGCATGTCGCTTCTAAGCGAAGGTGGACAGAAAGCTCAAATCTTCATGAAGCGCGAATTAAAGGTTTTGACCAAAACAATACAGGACGAAGCTTTCAGATTCTCCCATGCTATGTGAGTACTTATGAAGTCAAAAGCATACCTATTATTTTGGGTATTATCAAAGTTCTTTGCGTGGTAATTATATCTGAAGCAAAATCCCCACTATTCAAGCTTTTTAAATCCTTTATTTCAATAGCTTCCAGATTGTCCCTGGCCCCGAGATTCAACTCGCTACACAATTCATGGCAAGAATCCCTATCCTTTATCTTATATGAGTGGTAGAAAGGCGGGGTAAGTGAATATGTTGCAGCTCTTGGAGGCAGTTCAAATGGCACGAGTCCCAAGTCTTCGACTTGTAGACTTTCATATATGTCCTTGAACATCTTTGAATGCTGAGTATTGAGACATTGCTATTCCTGGGAGGTGCAATCGCGGCTTGTAGGTTTGATATGCATTCAGGATTAAGAGCTGCGGTATCGTCAGGCACGGCCTCGTCAGCTTGAACGCCAAGTCGATTGTTCGTCTCAAGCGCGGTGGTCTCGATATCACCAAGTTCGCCGAGGAGTTTGAGGAGATTACTCCCGAACCTTCTATCTTGGTCGAGGGTGTATTTAGTATGTATATGCGTAAAGCCAATGCCAACGCGTCAGAGTATATTCACGTGAAACACACCTTTGCGCCTGCAAGAGCCTCGCGTCTCAAGCGTTCAACTTCGACCTCGAGCCGAGCGTATAAACCCATGCTGAAGATTTTTTCTTGCGCTCTTCAATCCTTTCGACAGCTACCTTTCTTTTGGCGCAACCCTTCCCACCTCCACTACATACAAAAAACTTCTCAATCAATCATCGCATTGCATTCGCGATGGCGTACAATCGTCAACTCGACAAGATGCTCTCGAAGTGTCGCACTGATACCAAGTACAACACCCCTGGCAAGGATCTCATGAAGTATTTCCGCGCCCGTCTCCTCAAGCTTCAGGCCGACCGCCCTGACTTGGACCCTGATACTCAATGCTTCATGGTTGAAAAGCAGACCTGGCACTTCCATGGTAAGTTCTTGTCGCAATCCGCGATTCTGTCGTCAGCATGCGCTGATATAATGACAAGTCTCTTTCGAGAGTTTCCCTGGCATCGAGCCATCTACTGTCGCCTCTGCTATCAAAGTTGAGACTCCCACCACCGCCGATAGCATCAACCTCACTGGTGGTTTGCTTGATATGATCAGCCGTCATGAATTCGCAGCCAAGAAGATAAACGAGCACCTCGCTGTCAGTATCCCTTCAATGCAATTGCGCACAGACCCCAACTGACTTCAATACATCGCAGGTCATGAAGACAATCGCCAAGCAAGAGAACGACCTTCACCAAGCCAAGTGCGCCGAAATCGACGAGCACAAGGCCCTCACTAGCGGAAACATGTCCAATGCCGGTATCAAAACCTATATCAAGAAGTTGGAGGGTGATCTTGTCCATGAGCGTGATGTCGTCAAGCAGAAGTCTCGGTCATACAAAGAATGCAAGGAGCGCAGCCGTGTCAAGAAGCAAAAGTACAAGAACTTCGCTCGCAAGCTGATTGCTCAACTTGTCAAGCGCGACATCGACGCCACCGAGTTCGAAGAGGAGCTGAACAAGATTGAGATTATTGAAGTTGAGGAAGATATTGCTGCTGCTGCACTACTTGCTGCCAAGGCTGCTGTCGATGCTCTCTTCGTTGAGGAAGGTGAAGGTAGCGATTGATTACATCTCATATGTCTCTTCAATCATGCGCTAGGCCGAGGCTTAGTTGTGGTCTCTCTTGAAAGATTGCCTCATCATTGTTGTTCCTTTCATAGACTTGAGCCAATGAATGCATGACTATCCATAAAATATTGATGATTTCGTTATCCTGAATGTGATGCATTTGAAGCCCAGATCGCGATCGTAGTCTTCCAGGACTTCATGCGAACATCTATTTGCAGTAACGAGGTAGTCGTCATGGGCGCAAGATCACGAGTGAAAGAAATCATTCCCGGCGTTTTGTCAGTTTGTACCTACCTCAATGACGTGTAAAAACGTGACGGCTCTATAAAGTCGCGAGGGACCGTAGTAGCTCCGCTTGGGTGGGGGTATCTTAAACGTCTATATAAATTTAAATAGTAAAAATGATTCTCGCTTGCTTGGTTCTCGTAAGTCGTCGAGGGTGCACTCTCAACGCTTCTTGGTCAGGTAGGTTAAAGGGTCGAGTTTCTTGGCCTGGTTGGTCTCACGGCTAGCTAGGTTCTCGTAAGTCTCGATCTTTTGCTATTTTGATCCAAGATCTTGGCATTCTATTTTGTAATCTCTTGCGATATGTTTGAAGTTTTTGCACTTTTTTTCTGCCGTCCAGAATTCGTTAGCGCAACTCGCTTAGCGAGCGAAAACGAAGCGAGCCACACCCCTATTTTTCGGTCACCTTCGCAGCTCGTGAACCAACCATCAGGAACGTGGAGTCCATACCACCCTTCAGAATCCAGATCCTTGGCATATATACATCAAATAATGTTCTTATCACGGTTCTAATCATAATCATATTCACGACGTCATCAAAGTCTATGCCGTGGCTCCCAAGAAGACTTCTTACCGATTTCCCAGACTTCGTGTTGTGGAGGCGCACAAACAGAGAGAATGAAATTTGGATTCATTTGGGTGTCAGAGGGTATGTTGGTCTTGGTGCTGCCTTATTGATCTCTTGAGCAAGTCGTGGCCATTTTGTTTGCGGGCCAACAGTTCAGCCGACTTCCGGAGATCAAGAAGCTACGATGTTCGCTGTCGAGCATTGAACCACGATTTTCAGCTTCTACGTAGAATGTCGGTGAAGAGCCTGTAGTGAGAACACATTGAACGATTTATGGGTCTGGGACTGGTGAATCGCGATTCGCGAGTGCTATACACCATCGACAGCTCGACATGGAATGAGGAATAAGTAGATGGAAGTCCGATCAAATGATTGATATGAGTTTGGATCCTCATGATGCATTTCGTTGCCCATGATTAGGATATAAGACCATCTTCATCAAAATTAAAGTTTTTATGATTTTCGGGTTTCGGTGTCAGGCATCAACTTAATTAAACGACCCCAGCAAAATTCGATACACTTAGAACTTAAATATCTCAACTTCAAAACGTTTAAAATAAAATCTAAAAATTACGACTTTTGGGTTTTGGGGGTGTTAGCTGGACCGGCCCGAGACCCACACCTTATACTCAGCATCGTAATACTGTACTGTAATGGTCTTAACACCCACATTCAAAGAGCGGCACAAGCCGCTGTGGCTTCAATTGCCATGCAACCCTGAACACTGGAGGTGGTCTGATTCGATCAGTCTCGCCACTCCTTCTCCGATGTGGCTGAACGCCATCTTCTTCGACGTCCGAAAGGGGAAAGTTGTCAGACGAAAACACTTCACAGAGTCGAAAAGATTATGTAAACAAAACCGAGCAGCCTCAAGAAATTTATTTACTAGTCTATTAAGGCTGGGGAACGGTTTGTGTTAATATATACTGGCAGGACTGACACCTGCATAGGAGAGAAGATATCCTTCAGTAATTAAACTTTCATACTTGAATGCTAAACAAAGATTTGCATCTTGAAAACTCTATTCAGACGCAGAACACACTTGCGGAGTAGAGCTCCGGCAGGGTTACGGATCGGGAGCCGCGTATGTTACACATCAATAGTCGAGAAAATGTGGCTTTCTATCACACCACAACATGCTCCATCGATCAACCCAGATGCTGACTGAAGTCTCAAAAGCAAAGACACAGAAACGGCACACTACTGCAGCTCATATTGCGGCAGAATGTTCCCCCAAATCACGCCACCTACTCTCCCTTTAATACTCATATGCCTCGAGATGATCGGCCGAAAATCGCAGCATGTTATCGTTGATCCGTATCAAAAAAGCTCCGGATTTCAAGTTTTCACTTACCAATGGCTTCTAAAGCAGGCGTCCCGCCTAGCAGCGAGCAACCTCCTACCAAAACCAAAAAGACCATAACGAAGCAAAAAGGGATTCGGGAAATTCACGGAAACCGAAGGAACTAAGGCACGAATCGCATATAAAATCTGTCGAGCTTTTGGAAAATATATCCGGCGGTCGAGGAGCACACACCACTGTCAGTGTCCTCGATCCCGTGATATCAATAGAGCGTACCGACAGCAAGGAAAACCCGGAACTTCGCATCGTAGCCTACTTCAAGCTTCAAATTAAGATTCATACATTTGAAAAAGGGTTCGTGTTCATAGTCTCCTACCGTACGGAAGCGAGTATAGCTGACTTAAGGAGCAGATATCGAAAGAAAAACGACAAGCTATTTGACTTCATATCACTTCGCTATCTCTTTCAAGACGGTGAGAAGCATGAGGTTAAGCCACGTGCGGACCATATAGTAAAACTCAAGGAAATTAACGAAACCACGAAAACGCAATCGGTGGATGTGGGTGCTGATGGAAACCCTCTAGCGGGAGAAGTTACCCTCAATGTTGGTGTGCATGTAGGGCTTGACAACAAGCTTACGTATGAACATAATTCAAACAGCTGGCGAAAAGGGCTGTCTTTCGAGTCCTGTAAGTCGAAAATTGTATTTGAGTTATAACATGCTCACAAAGATAAGATGCACCATGTCTCATTGGAGAATCAGGCTGGGGTGGGACTGCAGCTGTGGGAGGTGGACATCAGCATCACCACTTTCAGGCCCGAACTAAAATTGACCATTCGGGGTGTAAATGCTCAACAATCCCGGACCCTGCCATCGAAAAATCACCCTGCAAATTTTATACTTGGGAGAAGCCTCCTTGGCGTTACGATCGGCGTGCTCATTGGTTTTGGCAGACCGAAGCTTCAGCGCACTTATGGACGCCAGAGATATATGAAAGCTTCTGCATGCCGATAACTGTTACTCGAATAATACCTGCCAAGCTGGTTGATGACGCGTTCAAATGGAAAATATCGTTGGAAGAGTGGGTGTGGCACTGGCTACATTTTGACTTTGTGGTCACTACACGACTTCGTGAACTTGGCCATGGAGTGAATGAAGGGGTGAAGTTGAGAAACCCTTTCAGTACCCACGCTTCGAAACCCGCAGAGATCCGTGTGAAGGACGACTTTGGTTACCCAATCAAGCGCGACAGAGTAACTTTCTGTGTTTGGTGTTGTCCTTCGAAAATACGCTGGCCGCAATATCCCACGATGCTGCGGCAGAAAATAGCCGATGCAAAGGTAAGAATGCTGAGATTCGGGGTCATTCTTGATTATGGTTGCTAAACCTTACCGAAGGTGGCCAAACATGGACCTATTGTTCAGGAAGTGCCAAACTCGACGGTTCACCATCGTGAACAAAAGAGGAAAAGGTTGAGAGAAAGGCAAAAGAGAAGAAAGCGAGGGAAAGGGTGGAAAAAGCAAATGAGGGATTGAAAAGAATTGAAAGACACAAGTTCAGAAAGCGCCTTAAGAGAGACTACCACCACCGACAGGAATATTCCTCCTCTAGGAGCAGGAGCAGAAGTCCCCGTACCGTGATTGTCATTACAAACTTGTGTGGGAAGGAAGATCCAGAATGTTCCCATCAACACCACAGGCATCATCTAGGGCTGCCAAGCTTCATAGGTAACATTAGTGGGAACGAAGATCCCGAGTTATCTCCTCAACGCCATAGTCAATATCCGGAGGGAGATCGATACCAGAAATCCGATCCAGATGAATCCGGATCCGACAGGTCACGAGGAAGATCGAGAGTTCAAAATCAACGAGGGAGAGCTCATAGGCACCTTCAGTCAATTGACGTGCAACGGGAAGGTACAGTAAGGATAGAACGAGACGGAAGCCCACTTCGTGGACGAAGTCGCGGCCGGAACTCTTTGGGTTCATCACGGCCGGATGAAAGATACGCCAGGGTGCCCAGTTGTATTATACACCGGCGTCCTTTTTATCCTTACAGCCATACTAGGTCCCGAAGTCCTGTTAGCAATAGAAGCGAAGAAGACCTTAAGAAGGAACAGAGTCTCGACCGGAAAATCAAGAACAAGAAGCGCGAGAAGTATTTCCAATATCTTCAAAAGCGGGTCGAGCAATTGTCCACATCAGAGAGCGAGTCGAGCGTCTTTTCTGATGGGAAACACACGAGGGTCTTCTTGCCCGGGGGAAAGGTACTAATAGACAATGAGGATGGAGAAAAAGAAAAAGAACCTCCGCCTATGTGTGTCATCCCGGATAACTCTATGCTCCCGCCAGCACCACCTGCCGTTCAGCAAAAGCAACAACTACGCGAGTCTCATAGGCACCATCACCAGGCAAGAGCACAAAGCCATTGTCCCTCCCTGAGAGACTCCTTGAAGGCGACAAGCCAGGTGTGGCACACTTCGCGCCATTAGTACCATCACCACCAGCACGAAGAGCTTCAGCGTCGAGGACGAAGAATGGTGTTTGTATTGCGAGCGCATCGGTTTCGGCAAATATCGCGCGGGTCGAAGACTTACAGACGACTTCTCACCAGAGGTCTTCTCGCCGAGACAGACACGATTGGTAGTCGAGATTCTGGAACTCAAACTTGGATTTTGGTTAAACGATTTTGTTACTGGTGATGTTGAAGTAATGGCTGTTCGCCTCGGAGGCAGAAGCTCCCACGAGAAACATACGAAGATAGAACATGTTCGAGATCGCGAAATTTTCGGTGGTTTGCACTATCCATGCCAAGGAGGTGATGCTTCCTAATACATTCTCTGTGTCGCAGAAGCCAATGTGAGCGAGTTCACTGCTCAAATGTTGATGGCCAATAAATTGACTTACGGGTGAGGTACTCGAAAGGCTGTAGATACTGAGTCCCGTTCAATTGCCGTAGTGTCAAAGAGGTGTTGTTTCCCACCGGCCCTGCGTTCCATTCGATGTTGAGTATAGACCCTTCGACATAGATGGTGCCCAGAGAAAAATCAGTGATCGATGCGAATGCAGGAGGGTTCACAAAATTCCATGCCCAGCAGGGCACTACAAAGTACCAAGTAAAAGAATACTTCAGACAATAGTAGGCGCATAGTTAAGGTTGCGCAAAACAGCTAGTACTCAATGATTCCGGCATGAAATATCACAAATAGAACAAGAGTGAGGAGACACGTGGAAGCGCCTTAGTCTGGGTTGGGAGCAGTTTCTAGGAACAGCAATTTGCGCTGTGACTGCATTCCAGGGGTTTGGGACAATGAACGAGACACCTAATAAGGCACAGCAATTACAACAATTGGGCATTCCAGACCTTGGAAATTCGGAAGGCTTTTTGGGCGGTTCCCGGAGTCTGTCATTGGCGCTCTTATTGTTGGTTGTTGGTTTGGACCAAACTGCTGGGACGCATCCGCCACTCAGCATGCTTGCAGCGACTCTGGGACGGCGCACCATAGCGGCCAGAGTGGACATCGTCCGGGCTCTAGGGCGCTGAGAAGTTAAGGTGCTGGGGTTTAGCAGTAAGGGCTTTAAGTGCTGTAGGTGCTGTAGGTGCTGCAGGGTGCTATAAGGTAGTAGTAATAAGCCATGGGGTGTGCTTCCAATACATGCATCGATCAGAATCCAACCTGGAAGACCGAGTTCTTGACAGATGATTCGAGCGACACTTTCGCCAAACAACACTTCGCTTCTCGCCCCGACATTGTCGAAACCTACCTAAATCTCTCCGTCCCCATATTGAAAGCCGATCTGCTTCGATACCTGCTCCTGTTTCCAGAAGGCGGAGTATGGAGCGATCTCGATGTCTCTTGTGAAGAGGTTACACCTATCGAGAGCTGGATACCGTCACAGTACAAAGCAAATACCAGTCTGGTGGTAAGTCTCGCTTCTGAGAGCAATATTTCCTTTCCTGCGCTGTGTCTAGAGTCTTGAATCATTTCCCTCCGAACGTCCCGCTACTCCTAGGGCTCTCTCAAGTCTAAAAGAAGCATACTGACTTCGAGATTGTGGGAAGCAGGTGGGTTGGGAGTTTGATGTGGGATGGCCAGGGAATTCCGTTCCCCAATTCGCCACATGGGCAGTAATGTCGAAGCCAGGCTCACCATATATGATGAAGGTGATCGAGGACACCCTCAGTGCCGTGCGCGAGAAAACTCAAGAACACAACGTTAGCACGCCGACTTGAACCTCAAAATCACCGGAGACGTGGTGGACTTGATAGGACCGAGGAGAATGACATCGAGTATCTTCAAGAGTTTGGGGTTGAGTCTTGACAAGAAGGTCGAGATCGAGGACATTTGGAAACTGGAGGTGCCAAGGCTGGTTGGAGATGTGTTGATTCTACCTGGTTATGCATTTGCGAGAAGTTCAAATCATTATGAAGAAAGTTCCATGCGAGCTGGGACATTGGTCACGCACCATTTTGCTGGGAGTTGGAAAAATGAGTATGGTGGGGAGTAAAGTTGAGTTGCTCAAGATGCACATGTACTCTTAATGTCCCGATTCTTGTGGGACATTGAAGGCGGAGCGGACAGCAAAGTCCGGCGGAAATTTCATGCATTGTCCCTTCATTTCATGTTCAATAACCAGGTCTATATGCGCCTATCCCGTTTCCGACATTTTCCACCCTGCCAAAGCATTGAAAGAACCGCCCCACCCCGCTGAATGTCCCACATTGTGGGAGTCAGGTTCGGGTGCCTTGGCCTTGAGCCCAGTCTTGGGCGCGGTCCCGGGCTTTGAGATACCGACAGACTTCGAATTCTTGACCTTTTCGTGCTTGTAGGATTCGCCTTCTTCGATGAGGTGCGTGTGCTTGCCATTTTGGATAGTATTGGAGGTTTGAGATTGTTGGTATCGAGATTGATCTCCTATTTCCTCTTGAGTTGAAGTAGTGTTGGCTTTCGCAGTTGGATCAGTGTACGGCGAGTAGTGGATGAAGGCGGGAGCAACCGGGTATGAAGGCGGGGGCAACTGTAGGTGGAGGCGGGAGCAACTGTAGATGGAGACGGGAGAAACTGTGGCTTGCTTCACCCAATGTGGCAAGAGGGAACTTGTTTGTAAATGCTCAGCGAAGCTGAGTCTCTGAGAAAGAGATACCTGGTGCATCTATCGAGGAAGAACAGCTTCAAGGTGAAAATGCCCCGACAAGTGCAAGTGTTGTATTTTTGTTCCTGTATATGAAACTCCTGTGAGAGTCTGCTTGCTCAAGAACACCCAATGAAACTGAGTGCCAGTCGAAACTAGTACTATCTCTTTGCAATAGTACCTCAAATATCCTGTCATCCTGCTGAGCTTCGTTCTTTAATTGCACTATACGAACTCCGCTCATACGTAGTTCCGATCATACGCAGTTCCGCTTATACGCAATTCCGCTCAGCTCATACACAGTTCCACTCATACGCTATTCCGCTCAGCTCATACGTAGTTCCGCTTAGCTCATGCATAGTTCCGCTTATACGCTGTTGCGCTCATAACATAGTTTCATACAGTGAAAATGAGA
The DNA here is from genome assembly GCA_900073065.1 of Phialocephala subalpina. Lineage (NCBI taxonomy): Eukaryota > Fungi > Ascomycota > Leotiomycetes > Helotiales > Mollisiaceae > Phialocephala > Phialocephala subalpina. The sequence goes on from FJOG01000043.1 coordinate 229,646, forward strand.
GAACAATACAAACTATATATATAAGCGCAGAGGAGTTGCTCAAGAGCATCAAGCGAAACTGAGTTTGTGTTGAAACAAAAGCAATCTTTCATAAGGAAGATCATTTTCAGTGTCACAAGATATATTCAAGTGTCGTGCTCTTTCTTCCTCATGCAAAACTTCGTTTGCTTATACGTAGTTGCGTGTACATAAAATAAGCGAACAATGCGAAACTTTGCATAGGGCCTATGATAGGGGCCCGCACTAAGTCTTCCTGCTATGAAGCTGAGTGGCCATGGAAGTAAATGCTGTGCCAAAACAGATGACGTCCCTCACAAGGAACGGCGACTTCAAATGTGACAAAATCTTGCAAGTGTAGTCCTGTCATTCCCTACACCTCTACGAGACAAGGGACTCCCACACGAGCAGCGCTCTCAATCTCCCAACCTGTCTAGGACAATCAAGGAGCAACCTTATGATGAATTTGTATTGCAATGCTGTGCTTCCAGCTTTCCACTCCGCTCTCTCAGATCCGCCATAGGGCATCCTGTAGATCGGCCAATGTGTTTCTGGAGGAGGCAGTGTAATATGTCCAGATTGTTCGATACGGACTCGAGAGAATATCCCCGGCCTCTCGAGATATCAACCCCAATCCAACTCGGATCACGCCGTCATATCCTCACTCTGGGAGCCACCTCCAAGCACGCAGCTCCTAGCACCCGCTCCCAGTTTTCAGTTTTCAGTATCCTCTTCCTCTCCGTATCCCTCCAACATATCAATTCCCATCCACTGCATGCTCATCGCTACCCCTAATTCCGCATCCTGTGCCTCGTATATCGCCTCATCCATGTGTCTGAGAATCAATCTCGCCTTTTGACGGTCTCGAACTTCGACCAAGTCCTGCTTGGTGATCACTTTTCGTTTGTTGTTCAGTGCGACATCTAATGCCTCTGCAAACCAACGCATTTAGCGTGCTAGCTTTGCAAAGGAGGTAAGGAAAGTTGAGGGATTCGATCTTACCTCTGATCTCATGGTAGGCGTAGTCGAAATGCTTATACAGCTCCAGCGTCAACTCACGGATCTCGGTGTTGGTCATGTCGGTGGTGGAACGCAGGTTGTTGATTATTGCATTGCCGGAAGAGTCGATGGACATGGTCGGTGCTGGAGGAGTGTCGATGCTTTGGAGCAAGGTGTTTAGAGATTCTGAGTAGGTATTCTGGGCTGGGGCTTGGCTGGCTGGGTAGACGGCAATGTTGGCAGGAGGAGAGATCGAAGATCGAGAAGATACATCCTCTGAATTGTCCTTATCCGACGCCGAGACAGTCTTGGTAAGATTTGGAAAGGTAATTAGCTCATGATCTCCAGTCTTCGCTGCCTTGCTGCCTAGTGTCTTGGTGTGTTCGATGGCGGTGGGACGGTAGATCGATTTCTTGGTCTTGGTGACACCAGAGGACTTGGAAGATTTAAAGAAGTTGTTAATTCCGGATCTGGAAGCTGCCGTTCTGGATCTGGCCATATTGGAGCTGTAGCTTGAGCGAGAGATGTGTGTGGTTGGAGATCGAAGTTGGATGAGGTCGACGGCTGCAAAGATTATGAAGCTGAGAATGTTGGAAACGAATAAGGATATCGAGACACGTGCTGAAGATTAATGAAAGTGAATTGCAGCGGCCTATGTGGTAATTGAGGAAGTGAAGCGGTCCTGACGGAAGGAGGAGATCAAACCAGTCACGTGGTTGCCTTCGATGTCCTACATCATGACACGACTTTGATGGTCAGAGGACAATGGTGCCAAGTAAAACAGTAACTACATAGTCTTTTGGCAATTGATTGCTATCATGGTCTTAAGCACGAGGCCAATTCACCAACGATGCAACTTAGGTTCTCCTGAGCGCTGAACATATTATGAAAAGGTTACTTTCTCTTCAAATTCGCGTATGTGAGAATATCATCGCAATATAGAATATTTTACTGATGATTCAAGAATTCTCCAAGAATAGTATGCGCAAAATTTAGAGATGAAGAAGGAGATGAATGGGAAGAGCTGCCAAAATCGAGGCCAGGTTGACGAACAAGCCGTTTGCGATTATTCCATTGAGGATGCTTGGTGGAACAGCATTTTAATGATTGCAACACCTGGCAATCGATTTTGCCCGATATACGCAAGTTTAACCCCATTGATCGTTCTCTTGCTATTGCGTTGAGAAGCTCGAAGGCAATGCGAAGATTTTGATGCAAGGGATCAAGAGGGTGTCTCTAGCGAGGCTACACGGACCCCCTTGCATCACCACCAAGGCTAAGAACGCGTTGCAGCGCAAGAACGAACTCAACCACGACCAACCTTAACTCCAAACCACCACCTCCACAACCCATCGCACAATCTCTAAATTACCTCAATCGTCTTCGCAATCACTCTGCGACACTCATTCACATATCGCACACCTCCAAGATGGCAGATTACACACAACTCAAGGTCCCTGATCTCAAGAAGATTCTCCAGGAGCGCGGCCTCGTCGTCTCTGGCAACAAGGCCGACCTGATTGCAAGGTTACAGGAAGATGACAAGAAAGCCGGTGGCGCAACAGGTATGATTACTCCATCATGCGCTCTGCCGCTTCCGCACAATGCTGATATAATTTCCTTTAGTTGCTACCGCCGGTGCTGGCGAAGATGAGATTGACTGGGACGAGGACGACAACAAGGCAACTGCACCCGCAACCACCGTACCCGGTGCTGCGACCGTAGCAGCTGGAGGCCAAGGTCCCATCGATACCCCCGTCGCTGTTCCTAATCAGAAAGTCGACGTCGATCCCTCTACAACCACAGATTTGAAGGTGACCAGAGGAGAAGACGCGCCGAAAGCCGCAGACGGTGCTGTCGCGTCATCAGGTGCCATTACAACAGAGGTAGCTCCAGCTGCAGAGCCCGAGGCGCCGAAGGAGGATTTCAGCATTGGTTTAGAGAAGAGCGATGCTCAGAAGGAAGCAGAGAAGCGGGCTGCTCGCGCCAAGCGATTCAACATCCCCGAGAACGAAGAAGCGAAGAAGTTGGCAGAACGCGCAAAGAAGTTTGGAACAGAGGGAGGAGATACCGTCATCAGTGGTCTAGACTCTGCCCTTCCCGAACGTCGACAGAAGCGGGCTAGAGAGGAGACACAGCAGGGAGGCCGTGGAGGAAGAGCAGCTAAGAGACAGACACCAGACCGAAGATCAGAGCCCAAACCAAAGAGCGCGGCGCCATCGAACAAGAAGCAGGGCTTCGGGAAGGTCACAGATGATCCGGTCGAGAAAGCAAAGGCGGAAGCGCGAGCGAAGAGATTCGGCAAGGCTCCAGAAGCTGCTGCTACATCGACCTAGAGCGAATGACGTTCGACGACCTGGTTTCATATCTTCTCGATCACAATGATATCGGGAATTTCCCGCCTCCCATGTAAACTAGCAAAATTTGACAGTACGATGGCAGCGATCACTCCGGGTTCATGGCGTTCTCGGAGAATGAAAAGGGCTTTTATTTCTGCAACTATACCGATTCAGTCATGTACCCCGCAAGTCCCTGTGACGAAATCTGCACCAAATTTCCCGATCTCGTTATTTCTTCCCGTTCTCGATCTAGTTCCCGTTCTCGACGTTGATCCCATTCGAGACGTTCCCGTTCGAGGTATTCTATCACAGTTATATCACACTTCATGAAACGAACCGGGTGGGACAGTGGCTTGGGATGATTTCTCGGTGGTATTTCGTTTCGACTTCTCTCCTTTCACATCTCTATCAAGGTTGCGGCTGCCGCGAATTTCGTTTCGAGCTTCTCTCCTCCTTTTTCACATGACATCTCTCTACCCACGATATCTAGGTTGCGGCTGTCGCGGTCATCTAGGTCAAGGCTCTGGCGGATCAGCAATTCCCCGTTCCATCGGACGTTTTCCTCTTTGCTAATCGTCCAGCCTCTTAGCGACGGGTAGAGTGAATCAAGTCGTTGACTAGGGATTGTCGAATGAGGATGCAGAAGCGAGGTTTGACGTTGTGATAGGCTTCTGATGCTAAGAGTCCTTTCACCCCCTGTCAGGTTGTTCTGTGCCGCCAATATCAGGATCCTTGGACCTCTCATCGCGGAGTAAGACTTGAATCTCCGGGATTCTGGATGGATAAAGGAAGAAGACGAGCACGCAAATGAAGTCCCAAAGGTGCCGTTCGCTGAGCTAATAGGTTGGGAGATTGAGTGCTGACACGAGATGCTTACCTTACCACGGCTTCCTTTCCTTTTCCATAACGGTAGGTACCAAGAACCCAATCCTTGCTCCAACTATCCCGAGATGTAATCCCAAGAAATGAGCTAGACTGGTTGACTTCTCGTACGACATCGAGCCTCCTTCAACGCTCCTTGGCTTCCTTAATGCGGAATTCATGGACGCGAGGTCCAACGGCACCAGCAGGACAAGGTTAATACCACCGACACATCATCACGTTACTTCACCTCCCCCAAGGCCTTTCTTAACCTTCTCAAGTGTATCCTTCTCATTGGACGTCGAAGACTTCACGCCCAGGTTGTTTTCAACTCAGCAGGGATGTAAGACCCCTCATTGGACCCAGGGGTCACAGTGTGGCTTAACCGTCGATGAAGCGGCGCACACCTCGGTCCCAACGTTCGAAAAGGCTTCCTTCGGAGAGAGCGCGCCTATCTCTTCTTAGTTCGGTGCCTGATAGACATCGCATCAAGGACTTCACTCAATTCCAATCTTTTCCAAGGCAAAAATTCGCCTGCCACGTCAACGCATGAATATTGGAAGGAAACCGAGGAGAGAAGTGTGGCGAAGTAATGCATATGCGAGGTACTCGCCACAATGGCGACTGCGAGATTCATAGCCGCGGGTCCGCGACAACGCATCATTTCTCCGAGAAATCTAAGATCACGTTCCCAGTAAAGCTGAAGCGCGCATTAGCGGAGGGTCATACATTATCGGACCTGGAATTCGGGATCAGGTTCAGGATCAGGTCTTGGTTCAGTTCAGGTTGAAGGGATGAGTCAGGTGGCAGGCTGAATGAGGTGATGGGTCGCGCGAAGACGTCTCTATCTGGCACCTCAATAAATTCTAGCTCCGGCTGGACTGGATCGTTCATGATGACTGGAGGATCGATGAGGATCGGATGTCTGGGCTGGAATCTTCTTTTTGAAAGAGAGAGAAGCACGACATCACTGGTTAAGATTTGAGGCAGGCATGTTTTGCCCGATATCTCACGGATCGTGGAAGCGACTCCTGGAGGAGAAGCGAGAAGGTGGATGACCAAGAACAACCAATTTCCTAATCAAGCTCAACCTCATGTTTCTCCCTACCCGTTCCCTTCAAACAAAAGATAACCATTCAACACTCTCATTGGAAGGATGGGGTTAAGGGAGAAGTCAGGGGCTCTCCTTACCTCTCGAGCCGCCCCGAAAGATAATTTTTCCAAACGATTGGATGTGAAAATTCTGGGATGAGCCAATGAGAACGCAGAGAAGGCTAGTCTTGATCACGGATATTTTGCAAGCGGAGAGAGGGATGAGGCACAAGGAAGAGGACCAAGAGAATGATGAGAATTGAAACGTGATACTCCACCGAGATCCTTACTGTTGGTGGGAATATACGGGGTCGACCCCCAGGAGTTGCACTTCCTGCTTCACGATGGTCTTTTCATGGTCTCCTGAAGTATCTTGCCAGGGCTTGGCTGGCCGCAAAGGAAGGAAGGGAACGATGCGACCCGTTCGTGACCTTCCCTTCCGCTCCGTCAAGATTTCGCATCCTTGGATTCATTACAGCAAATCGCTCGGGGTCAGGAGGCCTTTACGTAGAGAACGGGAAGAAGAACGTACCCAGGTACCGCTGAAAGCTGATATTGGGTTCGGACGTAGCGATGCAAGCGATGTTCACAGGTCCAATGATGAGCACATGATCTTCATACGCGCAGTGCCGCTGATGGCCGCGAAGGATGTTGGACATGATCTATCAAAATAGCAGCGAAAGCGACAAGCGCCATCTGTGCCTTGGGTGCGCATCGAGGGGCCATCGCGGAAAGCCGATGCAGGCCAGTGCAAGTTGATGGGCCAGTGGTGACAGGAGTGGAGGTCTCGGTGGTTGACAGTGCTGTGGGATCTGGCGGTGACCCGGTGGCGGCACTGGCGTTGGCTGTCTCTCCTTGGCTCTGGCTATCCCCCACTGTGCGGCTACCCTGAAGGCCCCTCCCAGCTTAGCCGACGAATGATGACACAGCGTCTATTCTTCTCCCCCCAACGTCGCAAACTTGCACCAAGCATCTCCCACCGCGGCACGCAATTCTGCCTCACATACCTGCAAATGCAGATGGTCACCCAAACAACCCAATGATCTCCTATCAATCGTCCCAGACCGCCCTGCTGTCTTCTTATAGGCCTCTAGCACATGCGATGCTCACGACGGCTGCAGAAGCGTTGATGTAGAGTGGATGGACCTGCAGGAGGGCGCAGCGCTGCCAGTTTTTGCTGCATCTGCACGCTTCTATCCTGCGCGTCTTGCCCGAGGACAGAGGAGGAGTCGAGTCGAGTCGAGTCGAGGAGTCCCAACCAGTGAGTTGATCCTTGACCTGACGTTGCTTTTGGCCCGGGTCTCTGGCCTGCCCGTCCTCTGCCATACAGGACCTGGTCTTCCAACGCTGCGGGCCTCCGACCACTCAAACAGAGTGCACTTCGTAGGTCTTTTCCTTTTGCAACGGTTTCTATTCCAGGTCAACGACTCCCGGCGACTCCAGGAGTGGCACTTGCTGGGTCTCACAAGGGCCGCCTGACTGGGACTCCTGCACGTTACTTACTGGGTTGATGACTGGCAAGACACACGAAAGCCCGAGGAACGCCACAAGCAACTATACCTCTCGTCCGATAGCAGAGGCAGCCACTCGACTCAGTAGTCACGGCACTTCCAGCCTTCCACCAGTTCCACCATCTCCAGTCTCCACGCTGGAAACTATCTTGGCTTCATATCTATCAGATGGATCAGCCCAGTCTTGGACAACCACCAAAACCCCACTACCACCACTACTACTGAACTGCCATTCCACCAAATCCACAGGACCGGTCTTTTGTCAAAATTTACGCATTTCGAGGCTTGCGCTGCAAGAAATCCCAAGCGCCTCTCTCGCTCGCCCAACGACATCCAGCGCCCAACTACAACCCCTCGTCTGCGGTTCCGGCTCCCCTGCACGCACCACGTATTACTAGTCCCCACACTCTGGTCTTCGATCGTCCCGAACCTACGTGCGGTGCGACCACGACCCTTAAACTCGCGATCTCCACCTGGGAATTCCTACTCTCTTCCCCTTTCGCCTGCTCTGCTGCCAGAAATTAATTGCTTGCTTCCGTTAATTTTCCTTTTTTGTTCGTTACCATCAGCACAGTTTCAAGGAGCCCTGGCGGTGCAAATAATATCGAAGCCCACATATCACCTTTCTGGGCGAATCTGCACGTGCGAGTTCGTACCATATTGGTCGCCACTACATCCACGCCTAGTCATTTGCCGGTGCCGCATAGATGGTACCCTGCTCATAGCTATATACCCTGACCTTCTTTCTTTTTAGATATCAGTCCTCGCGGACGTGAAAAAAAAAGTATTGGGACAAGTCATAAAGTTACTGGTTGTAAGTTGCCCCGCATTGATCTCGATTGTTTCTTTTTGTTTGCACTTGCATGTGCTGACTGACAAGGTGCAGAGGCTTTCTTCTTATTTACAAAGACCGCATCTTCCGCAAGGAATGTCGAATATACAGAGCGCAGAGGGATTATTATAACGTTGGTAGAACAGCACAACGTTGGGAAATCATCTTAATGCTGCAGCGATAGCAGGGATATAATGGCTTCGTATAAATCTGGGTTTGACCCACCGCCTCGGCCAAGCGAGACGTCGAGAGCAAGAAGGTTGGGCACATACATGCAGCAGGGTGCTGCGAGGATGGAGAAGCTGGAGCATAGGGAGGCAGACATTGCGCATCTTTCGGGGCAGATGGAGGGGGAGTCGAGGTTGAAGGCTCCTTCGGCAGGAAGGCCACAGCAGATGGGGCTACCAAGACCGAGTATGCGCGACCCATCGCCAAGTACGAGACCCAAGCTGGAGGAAAGAAGGACGGGGAGCAGCAGTTCGAGCTTTGGATTCAGTCGAAATGCCCCTAAGACGACTGCACCACCAGCTGTGAGGCCAACTCCAGAGTTGAGGGGGAAGTCATCCCGGAATGTACTTCGGAGGAAACCTTCTTCTGTTGCGCAACAGGCTGAACCCTTTCGTCCCCAGGCTGAGAGGAAAGAGTCTTCGTCGTCATCGACCAAGTTCTCCTCGACGTCTTCGGAGAGGCGGCCGAGCGTTGATGCGACGCAGAGGTCAGCTGAAGCTTACAATGAGATCTTTACCAGACCAGCGAGGAGTAAGACTCCAGCTGCGAAAGAGTCGCCACAGATATACCCGGAGCTGGACAGGTACCGATTCAAGCCAGAAACCGTGGTGCACAACAGACACATCACAGACTTGCCACACAAATTATCAACACAGGACCTGCCTCCATCCACGTCCATTTCTGGAACTCCTGTATACTCAGGTGGCAGCAGTCATCATCGGTACAGTGGGTACAGTGGAAGTGGCTATAGCGCGAGTCCATCGACGCGATTCTCAGAATCGCCTGGTCCCGGCGCTTACAGCAGGGATACGACGCCTACCTCAATCTCATCTCAATCTCCAGGTATCTTGGCCCCCATGAAGCCGACCACCACTCCAAGATTACGACAAGGCAGCCCGGCTCTCAACAGACCGCCTCTGTCGACTACCGGTCGGCGGAGAGCAGCAAGTATTCCTTCCGAAACTGAGGACTCACAACAAGGCCTTCCTTCACTGCGGGAGTCGATCACTTCTTCATCGTCGAACTCGACAGTGAAGGGAGATGGGAAGGCTAAAGAGGGCAAGGAAAAGAAGAAGAAGAAGAGATTATCGCCACTCCCACCAAGTCCACCGCCTCGAAAGTCATCTCAGAAGTTCAAAAAGTCGAGGTCAGAAGAACCGGAAGACTCGCCTTCTAAGCCTTCTCAAGCTCCAGCGAAACCTGTGATGATGTCTCCAGCTGATTCGTCGCCTGCGAAACCAGTGCGACCTACCAGGACGGCGACTCCAGTCATCACCAAAGCTACACCGCCTATGCGACCGAGTAGAGAAGGCGCACCTGACCTGCACGTTCAGATGGGAGTATCTCCAATTGTTCAAAGCAATCTCACAGGTCTTCCGCAGAGTCGAAGATACAGCGCTCTTCCAAAACCGAGGAGTGTCGGGTCGTCGCCACAAATGCCAAGTCAGCCCACTCTGCGACCTCAGCCTGGAAGTCGATTACCATCGCGGAATAATCCATCGCCAAGCCCCATCATACCTTCACCGCGAGAAGCAACACCTGCGCCGTCTGGACTGGGCATCATTCCTGATTTGCGACCACATCCTCCGACATCGAGAGGCATCTCACGAACACCAAGCCCAAGTGTCTCAAACACCAAGTCAAGATTCGGACTCTTCAGCAGACGCACCAAGACCACACCCGAAGTAACAACACTCGAGAACAGAGGCTCGCGAAAAGGCCCAGCAGCAGGAACCGGCCACGAAGGCTACGGCAAATACGCCGCCTCCCGCGGACGATCCAGCAGCGCAGGTGGTTTCTCCTCCCGCCAAAACTCCATCAGCCTGTCGATCGCCACCTCATCCTCGCAAGAAAGCGTCTCCAGCACACGAACACACGATCCGTTCTTGCTTCACCGCATGAGTCCTGTGATTATCGCTGGCGGGGGTGAGATTATCGAGAATCAGAATGCGAGTTCGGAGTTAACAAGGACCGAGAGTAATACGAGTTTGCCGCCGTTGGATAGGTCGAGACCGAGTCTTGAGTCGAAGGGATCGGGACTCAGTCGTGAGGTGGAGAGGACGACGTTGTGGCCTTCTGCTATGCCGAAGGAGCAGACGAAACGCGCGAGTGCGATGGCGTTGCCGAAGGGGAGGAGAACGAGTGATAGTAGTGATGATGGTGTCGGCAAGAGTTCGTTGGCGTTTCGTCGTTCGGTATTGAACAACTCCACAGGGCCACTGAATCTTCCTCGGCCGTTGAACTTTGAGAATATGGTTGTGTCGCCGTCGATGACGAGTCTGGACGCAAGTATTCTTTCTGATGAGTCGCTGATGGAAAGGGCAGAGATTGGGACCGCGAGGAAGGGTATGTTGACGAAGCCGAAGAAGTTAGAGAAGAAACCGAAGGAGCCTAGGAAGTGGAATTTCTTTCATCGATCGCAGCCGAATAAGCCTCAGCCTGAGCCTATGCCTGCGATGCAGGTGACAGTTGGCAAGGCTCCTGTGAAGGCGATCCCACATTACGCCCTTCTCGATTCCTCGGATGATCAACTCGACCCCGACTCTGTCAACTTGGAGGACCTACTTCATGACGCAGAGGTTGTCGCTATGTCAAATGAGGAGTTGGATGCTCTGCAGTTCGGGCACTACAAGGAGGAGATACGAAGGAAGGAACAGCTCGATAATCTTGTCACTCCCGACTTGCCTGAGATAATCTCGATGCCAGAGCCAAGAATCGAAACGCCGCCAGCTCAAGTCTTCTTCTCGTCGCCAGAGCCAATGCAGACTCCAGAACCTATGCGGATGCCAGAACGACCGAAGAGTCCTCCCCCAAAAGATCTTCATCTAACACAAGAGCCAGCTCGAGTTCGTCCCAGTCGATTGCCACAAGTTGGTCGGATCCCAAAAGTCATCTCTGCTCGCCCTGAGACGACATCGCCGAAGTCCTTCTCGAGACCTTTCGCACGACTCAGCACTGTTCAACCCATCCTTACACCTCTCGTCATCGATACGCAGTCCGTCGCCGTCGGCCCCAGTCCGCCAAAGCCTTCGACTCCCGAACCTCAGACCGAGCCGCAGCCAGAGATCTCTGCCATCCCAAAGCTAAGACAAGAATCCACAGACTCCAAATCAGATAGCACAACAAGCCATCGTGACTTTCTCGCCTTCTCGCCTCGCAAGAACTCCGAAGCGACAACAAGCAGTTCCGGAGGCGTGAGTGGATTGAGCTTTGCTGCCACGACAGCCGTCATCCCTGCGCCTGACGATCCACTCGAGGAGGATGAGATGTGGGATGAGTACGATGATCTCATCGAGAATCCTGATGATGACACGATGAGAGTACCAGTTTCTGCCACCTCGTCGCATGGTGTGCCGTTTCAGTATGAGAGCTACGAGAGCAGGCGGCTGAGGAAAAGCAAGATTCGCGCAAAGGAATCTCCGACTTTGACATCGACGCCTGTTATCAAGGAGCCAGAGCAGCCCGAGCCATCACCGGAGCGGAGATCTGCTCTCACTTCTTCGAGCGTGTATAGTGTCGATATGAGCGCAAGACTGAAGGATGCTTTACAAGCAGCCCCTAGTCCTACCACGCCGCTGTCATTCACAGAATTCTTCTCTGGATATGGCGATCGTAATAACTCCGTCCACGAAGGCTCAGCACAAAAGAAACGCCACTCAAGCAGTTCCCGCTCTCGAAAATCCGGATCCTCAAGCACCCATTCTCGCTCGCGCTCTGAGTTGATGCCAATCGCTGAAGCCGACAAAGACACCTCATCACCAATCTCCCAAGTCAATCTGAGAGTTGGATCCATGACTGTTAGTAAATGGCTCACATTCGGACACGTCCTGTTCAGTCCTGCAAGAGAGGAGATCGCTGCAGTAGGAGAACAGTCGAAACGCCATTCCATCCTTGTTATTGATGGTCTTGGTAATGGTTTGTCTCCCTACCCTCTCTCTTCCTAAAATTTGAAAGCTAAGGAGAAAACAATAGATGACTGGTCTTTCTACGCCGCAGAAACCTACCCGAACAGCACATTCTACAACCTCTCCCCCACCCGTCCCTGGTCGACAGATAACGCCGCTCCAGCTCCATCGTTCCCCCTCACGCCACCGAACCATAGACAAGTCGAGTACGTTTCGCCACTCAACAAATTCCCATTCCCAAGCAGCACATTCACAGTTGTCGTCTTCCGCTTCCCATCCGCAATGTCCGACCCTGCATACCGCAACATAATCTCGGAAACAAAACGTGTCCTAAAACCAGGTGGATATTTGGAAATGGCGATCTTGGATCTAGATATGATGAATATGGGCAACCGTACACGACGAGCCGTTCGTGGAGTCAAGGTCAAGATTTCGAATGTGGACTCCGGAATCTCGTTGTCAAATGCCAGCGACACGGTGCTCAAGATGGTGGGACGAAGAGGTTTCGAGGGGATTAAAAGTTGTATGGTTGGCGTCCCCGTCGCCTCAAACATCCCTCTCGACCCCGCCGCTCCTTCATCATCAACTTCACCGCCAAAGGATCCAAAAACCCAAGTCCTAAAACAGGAGTTGAGTCTCACCGATTTACTCCATACGCCGACAAGTCCAGCAGTTGACTCCTCAATCACAAAACAAGTCGCGAAGGTCGGTAGATGGTGGTATTCTCGGTGCTACGAAAGCCTGATATTGGCGGGTGGTGATCAGAGTGCGAGTTTGTTTAATGATGAAGTGTTACTAGGGGAGTGTGAGGAGTGGAGGAGTAGTTTTAAGCTTTGTGTTGCTGTTGCAAGGAAACCGAGTTTGATGAGTAGGCCGAGGGGAGCTTCTGTATAAACACACTTCCCTTCTTGTCACTCGACTTGGTTGGGGTTTTTTGTTTTGGGTCGGATGTCTGAGCATACTTCATCTATTTTTGCGTTGCATAGCATAGCGTTTCCTTTCCTCTTCCCCTCTATCTATCTCATACATGTCTCAACATATCATATCATATCACAAGATATCAAGGCTCACGCCTATCGCTCTATCTTCATTTCGGAGGCAGGGATCGGGTCCGGGTCACTGGCTGGCCGGCTGTACTTAATGGTTTTGCATTTTTGGGAGGAGAGTCTTTGGTACAGCGGCTTGCATTTATTTCGGCGCTCGCGACGGAAGTGAGAAGAGGGGGAGGAGGAGAAAGGGGGTGATGATATCATGATGTCTTATTTTTTTGGGTTTTTTGCGAGCGGAGCAATGAACGAGGCGATAGATACCCTTGCTTTTGGTATTGATGGAAATGGGAATGTAATACGGGATATAAATAAGACGTGAATGGATTGTATAGAGTTGATCTTTACTTGCTTTAACTTCTTGTGAGAGTGAAGTGATATGACTTTGGGATTGGGGGATGTGCTGGTTGAGGGTTGAGCATCTGGCTTGCGCTTGGCATCGGAAGCAGCAATGCCAATTCAAGTATCTTGACTTGATTTCTTCTTCTCAAAACAAGACGGTGTCTGTTTAGGTGATGCGACCTTGGTCTGCAGTAATGTGCTGTTTCAAAGTCGAACAATGAGCTAAGACCCCCCCTTTTCGGCTATCTTCTCTTTCCGGCCACTTTTTATAACCTTTCTAATTCTATGGAAAATTAATATAACTATATAAAACTTGAAATATAAACTCTTTACATATAAATAAATAAATTAAAAAATATATATAATTATTTGGATTACGTAATTAAAGTTAAAAAAATTTACTATATAAACTTTTAAAAATATAATTTAAAAAATGAACTATTAATAGAAATCCTTATATATTATATACTTTGAGTTTTATTATTTTAGTGGAATTAATTTTTCTTTTTTAAACTTGTTTTATTAATATTCAAAAAAATTATTTATAAATTTATAAAATTTCAAATTTATATATAATTGATTTTAAACTTTAATTACGTAATCCAAATAATTATATTTTTTTTAATTTATTTATCTATATGTAAAGAGTTTATATTTCAAGTTTTATATAGTTATATTAATTTTCCATAGAATTAAAAAGGTTATAAAAAGTGGCCGGAAAGAGGGGATAGCCGGAAAAAGGGGGGGGACATCTTTAATGCTTGGGATCAGTAGTAGTAATTCCAGTATCTTAGCTTGACTTGTTCCATTCCAAAGTGACGAAATGTCCGTTTGCGTGCTGTGACGTGAGGTTGGGGCAATGTGCTGGTTTGGACTTGGACATTTCAGCCATGCTTGTTTGGTATCAGAAGCAGAAGTAGGGATACAAAGTTCGTATTCCAACACACCACTTCCTGTAACGCCAAAACCTCCTCCCGGTTAATAGACTTGTCGCATACTCCAGTATATCCCAGCAAGATAAACTCCCAAGATCCACCACCGCTCCATCTATTCATCCATCTCAAGTTCATCCTCCGCCTCAAGCACCTCAGCACCTTCACGTCTCCGTTTGTCAGATCCATAACCCTGTTTTCCCTCGATTCTCTTTCGCTTGCTACCGGCTTTGCTGAAATCTCTTTCAAAATCTTTCAGATACTGCAGACCCTGAAGAATATCCTTCGCACTCAATGCTCGCTTGTCGTTGACCGCCAGAGCATGTGCTACCCGCACAATATTCTTGATTTCCCTCCCATTAATCTCTTCCGCCGAGACTTTCTTTAAAAATTTCGCATCTAGCCAGCGAGGGTGCTCTGGGTTGGTGGCTTTGAGAACGAATGTCTTCCAGAGCCCACTTCTGGCTTTGGCTGACAGGGGAGGATAGGTGAGGCATAGGTGGATCCGAGACTTGAAGGCGGCGTCGATAGTTTCGACTCGATTGGTGGTTAGGATTAGGGTTCCTTCAAAGTACTCCAGTATGCGCAGCAGAACTGCAGCCTTTGTCAGCTCGATGTTACAGGATGAACTGGCCAGTGGAAAGCTTACCGGAGACTTGCTCGTTTCGCAACATGTCGCTTCCACTTCCGCCTCTTTCTTGCATAAAGACGTCTGCTTCGTCGAGGAGTACAATTGAATTCCACTTAGAAGCTCTGGCAAGAGAAAGTGAGAGCAACTTGTCTGAAGTTGCAAAAGGTCTAAAATCAGACCTTGAAAGTGTATAGAGTGGCCTCTCTGAATAGTCGGCGATGCTCTCTGGTACACATTATTATCTACTCGGTACAGCAATGACGTAGTTCAACTCACCTGCAGTGAATGTCTTTCCCACACCTGGTGGTCCGTGTAATAGGATTATGAGACCTTTTCCCTTGCCAGCAATCAAGTCGTCAAATCGAGCTGTCCTCTCGTCCTGTGACTTGACGAGGGAGGAGAGTATTTTCTTCAAGCCTTCGGCAAGCACTAAACTTTGAAATGCGTCCTTATTGTATTTGACTGGTCGCAAGTCTGAAACGTGATAGAGTCCCCATCTCTTTGTGGCTAGGGAAAATCCGTACGTCAACGGGAAGCATATAGCTAGTTCCTCATCCGACATTCGTAAGTGGTCATCCCGTTCAGTTCGAAAAATCTTAGTGTCAGGAATTCGTCCGCGAATTTTGTCGCCATTACCATCAGAGTATTCTCCATTGTCGACAATGATTCGTTCTTCTATCTTGCATTTTGTATTAGCTAACGTCCTTTCTGAAAGTGAGTCAATGGATCAACTTACATGCTCATAAGAACGTCGGTAGGCTTCGGCGCCTGTGGGTTTGACAATTCCATTGTACATCAAATGATGTACCCCAAGTAAGGTAGTGTACATTCTCCCCCTCTCCATCGCAAACTGTGAGATGCGTTCTTTCTCCTCACAGTACTCCAGTGGAAAGATGTTCATCTCAGTAAAAGGTTTATACCCATCAAATTTGTCAATTCTCACAACGTAAAAAATGTAGTTGAAGTCTTTCCCGTCGAGGGATGTCGCTATCATCTCTGTTTTCACGTCCCAGTAGCCCACTAATTCGGACGGTTCGTACTTTGTCATCGTTCTTAGTCTGCAAATGAATGGAATCCCGCTCCAATCCTTGTAATACAAAAGGCTGCCAGGCTTGAAAGCCATCCAGAGATCCTGAAACTCAAGACCGGGAGGGACATCTCCATTTTGCATGAGTTTCTCGTAGCTGCAGATCTCCCTGGCAAGTATCTTCTTCATGTACTCAAGACAGAACTTGACATGTTCCTTCACATTCTTGTCTTGGCTCTTCGACGCATATGCTTGAAGCTCGGCACGATAGTGGAATAGGCATCTAGGAGCGTCGTAAATAAGAATCGGCCCACTGGAATTGATGTTGACACCGGGATACGATCCGACAACCGCTTTCAAAGCTGTTCTGATGTAAGGCGATCTGATGTCTAGCCGTGTAGTCTCGAGATCTCTTTTGATCGAGTAGTATCTTACGAGTACCAGAGCAGCATCAACGAATGGCTTTTCGGCCCGGTTGAAATCAGATCTACTCCCGCTTTGCAGAAGAACTGCTTCGCCGCGACTGTTGTATCGTCTTTCGTACATGTGAATTTCACATTTTGTGCCTTCTACAGGGAGGACATCGTTATCTTCGTCCAAGGCTGCGAAAGTATTGCTGTATGGATTGGAAGTTGTCTCTATCCTTTGAGTCTGAGCAATGGTCGATTTGCGATCGCTCCGACGAAGTGAGCTTCTGTTCATGATGGAAAATGGAACTTTTCTGGTAAGCGATTACTTGACGATTGTAGGAGATCAGAGAATATGTAACCTAAGATTACTTGAGGAACGTCTCACCGATTTAACTCCGTTCAAGTGAAAATGCGAGCTGCGAGTAAGAGTTAAGTCATCCAATGAGTGTTTATTGATTCAGAACCCACATGACGCAAAGAGTAGGTAGTCTAAAGCAGCGGCAACAAGACTTTAAGCCTGCAAGCCTCGTTTCGCTCACCGCTGTAGGCTCCCTCCTGAGCGGCTGAGCCTCCTCCAACCCCCAAACCCCAACCAGCCTTGCGTACAATTGTTACATCTGAACCGTAAAACGAGGCGAAACGAGGGGCAAAAAGCCAAGACGGCCAACAATTTCAGACTTGAGCCCAGTCGTATCCTTAAATACATCAGTCACCATCCAATCACCCCTCTCAACCCCCAATGAGTACGAAGTTAATCTGAGATGCCGCATCCAATTGAATTATTTCCTGGTACCCAAAGATACAGAAGCGATATTGTTGAAAGGATGTTCGCTTGAGGACTCCTGAAGCCATCGCTGAAGCATGGGAGCCGGGTATGGCAAGCGAGGCTGGCCCTTGTGCCGCAAGGGAGTGATCGATGGGGTGTTGTACCCGCTCGTAGTTTGTCCGTTGGATGGCAGCGGCTCTCGGGACCCGGCTCCAGAACCGGCATGTGATCCCTATATTTACTGTTTAAACAAACTTTGACAGAGAAGTGAGTGACGGACCTCGTGGTGCTGGGCCGTACCCTCAAGCTCCTTCTGCTTTGTGTCATTGCTCGACATGATAAAAACGTTTGGACCAGTTGGTTGATGACCGACTTCCAGATTCGGACAAAGGATGCACGTGGAGAAGATGGTTTTGGAGATGCCGCTGAGAGCAATAGATACTCAAAACGAGAGCTGCTTCAGACTTAGCAAAGAATAGAGAGGTGATATGAACCTTCTCCTTGACATTGTCTCTCATCCAGTCTTTTATACAGGAGCCGTTCAACTTGTTCACGTTTGAGGTTCTTTCAGAACTTTTGCAGCAAGTTGAGTCGCATACTGACGGACATGTGAGCACTGAATCAGCTCCAACTCTCCCAGTAAAATAATTCAGTCGACCATAACCCTGGTGAAATCCCAGCATAGACCTGGCAAATTGCCAGTATGAAGGAATTGAGATTTTTTGTGAACTTTCTGAATATCATCGGTACCGTAATCACCCAGAATAGGCGATGAATGCCGAGTAGTATGAGGCGAGATTGTTTGACAATCCCTGGAATGACCAGATTGCCCTCTGCAGGGACGTAGCCCTGAAGTCGGGCGGCTGCATCTTTGGGTTCCTCCGAATTCTTTGCACAAGCATGCACGGGCGATGCAGAATCATCCCTTGTGAGATTGTCCGAGATTGTTGAGAACTTTTGTCAACTTTTGAAGTGAAGGCTATCGGATATTGACTGATGCCGATGGTGCCCGGAGATTTTGTGTTGTGGTGCACTGGTGGCCATGCGTGGACGAATCTCAGTGGGAAGAATCTTTGTGAACTTTGCATAGCCATCTGCGTGGCTCCCACCCAAAACAAGGAAGAGACTCGTAAACCTTCTAAAATTGCTCGAGATCGCCGTGGGGTAATAGCCGGTGCCCCTCCTTTGTGAGCATTAGCGAGCAAAAGCACCGCCTATTAGGGACGCCACAAATTATGCGAGGCGGCCGTGACTTTGGAGAACTTTTGGAACTTTTGCTTAAGGTGCAGCCTGGTCCTGCTGTCGCAGCCGTGGCTGTTTTCCCAACATTTTGCTGTAAGACGGCCACCCCGTGGCGGGGCGATGAATTGCTGCCTCCACTTACAGTCAGTCGGTGGCACAGCCTGGCAAGGCGATTTGTTCCAGCTAAAGCGGCGGATGATGGCTCTCTTTGTGAACTTTTGCGAACCTCAAATTCTTAACCCCTTCTATAATAGGGGATGTGCGGTGCCCACTGGAACTGGAAAGGTAGTTAACATCATCCATTGTTTTTGAGAAGACTGCCCTTCTCGTTCCCCGTCTCTTCCCAAGACCTGCGCGAGCGAACATGAACTCGATCAACAATCTCCTGCCTCCAGAAGGCTACGATTGGGAGGTTCCGCATATGTCGGACACCCATTCTGAGGGCCATGCGGGTCCATCTAACACCGTCGTCCAGTCCGGTGCTCTTGGAACCAATCCTTTCGGGTCTTTCCGCCCGGGTACGGGAAACACCCAATCAACTTTTCAACACGATGGCCACCATTTTGCGACCGAGGACGTGATAATGGAAGAGCAAGCGGCTACCCCTCAAGAAAATTTTCCTGGACCTTCTGATTCTCCTCGGCGAAGGTCTGCCCGCAGGAGTAGGAACGGAAATGCCGACTTGCAGAGCTACAAAGAGGAACTGAAGAGGCTGTACTTGATTGAGAATAAAAGCCTCAAAGCTGTTATGGCATACATGAACCGGAAGTACTCCTTACCCGAGTCGTAAGTACACAATGCTTCGTTGCAATGGAGGAAACTGACAATATGTAGAGCAAAACGATATAAAGAACAGTTCGACGCTTGGGGCTGGCGAAAGAACCTCCCTGGAGAGTATGCACAATGGATGGCTCAGAAGGCACACAAGAGAAAGAGAGAAGATGGAAAAGATACAGTCTTCATATACGGAGGTGGTGAATGGGACAAGGGGGCTGCGGAAAAAAGCGCAGCTAGGTCGAAAAAGACTCGCAAGGGGACAGAAACTATTGGTGAGCAGTCTGCCGAGTCATAGAAGGGCCACTTCTAACGTATTTCAGTGGTCGATACACCCAGTGAAATCAACTATCGAACACCGGGGAGCGTTGTGATGACGCCTCAGAATGCTATGTCGCCGCCGGAAATTCCAGGGAAAGGAAAGCAAAGGGAACAAGCCTCATCTGAGTCCGAGGATGAAGAGAACGACCTCAACCTTAGTTGGCGCGGCCACTCGAGAGAACAACTCATCGCTGTCTTCGAATCGGCTCGCAGTCATGCTGAAAAGCAGTCGAGCGAGGCTGAAGAGTTGTTCTCGACAGCCTTGGATGGATATGCATATCTCCTCGGGCCAACCCATGAAGAGGCCGTCAAAGTTTCATTCGCCATGGCCTCCTTCTACACTGAGCAAGATCGATCGACAGACGCCGATAGAGTCCTCGAGGACGTTTGTCGCTGCCACATATCGAAATTTGGGATTGAGGACCGACGTACTCAGCAATTGATTCTCCAAGTTGTCGAGGTTCTGAACGGATGGAATC